>OY720675.1:229043200-229643200 GCA_963170755.1 Amphimallon solstitiale | reverse complement strand
CTATTCAACATGGGAAGTAAATTTCAATAGTAGCATCAGAAAACTTATCATCCAACTTAACGATTTATATTGTTAATTAGTAAATAAATTGTTAGCATGTGTATTTTTTATTGTTTGTACAACTTCTATTGCACATATTTGTTACATTAAAGGCTTATATTTGACATTAAAATATGATTTGGTTCCATTTCTTTTGTTACCAACTTCAAAAAAATAAAATTAGCGTGCGATAAAGTAATAGTTTATGCAACCAAAACGGGTGTTGTAAAGTGAACTCTATAGCACCGAAATAGAAACAACATATTTTTGTATTTCTAATAGAAATAGAAACATATGAGTAATGTGGCACTGCTTGTATATTTTCTCTATGTAAATATGACAATGACACTTATAGGAAACGATTTTGTGTAAATTTAGTACACAAAAGCTCTCACATTTACATTGACTTTATAAATCAGTATTAAGAGGGGCGTTTACCTGTCGAAAATTAAGGCATCGCCGTTTCGCGTTTTTTAAACTCATTTTGTAATTTTAGAACCTCAAATTTGGGTTAGTGATGCAAAAGGCATCAATTTATAATGGCAAGGTCCGTTTTTGTACTAATTTATTTTTTTAAAAAAGTTATGTGTCTCAGAAATAACCCCAAAAATGCATGAATTTGATGAATGTCTACTAACTAAGGCTGATACAAAAAAAGAAAAAAACGACCTCCCCGCGCCAGCTGCACGTTTGATGTACGACATAAAAAAAAAAAAACTTTCTGTAATTATTTTTGAAGATAAAAAACATTAAACAGTAAACATTGTCACACACATTTTACACGTCGTTTTTCGAAGCTTTTGCGTCGTCTATCCCCACTATACGGTATCTCTACCAGTCCTAGGGAAGACAAAAATCTATCGGAATCGGTCGGCTATTCCAAGTCAGAGTGACAGTTTGTAATTAAAAAGAAATGTCATATAATATTCGAGTGTAATGTCACGAAATACGAATGGGTGTCATGGAGACAAGGTTTGTCAATAAAACTAAAATTGACATGACTGACAGTATAGAGAAATTGTAGAAATAAATGTATGTGTCTATTTAATGAATTGGATATAAATATACGTAAATAACGTGATATTAAATAGTTACTCCTATAACTGCGTATTCTGTTTTTTTTTTAAATTAACGAACGATTCACGCTACAATAATATAAGTTATGGGCAAGCGAAAATTGGATTATCATAAAAGATCAATCATACAAAGAAGTAAGCATGCAAATCGTATGAAAAATCAAAATACGAGGTAAGTAATTTTTAGTCTACAATTTTATTTACATTATTTTGATATTTGTTAATTCGATTTAATTTAACTAAGTACATAATACCAATATGCGAGTAGATTTCAGAATTTAAATATTTGACGATTCATTTTATGTGTATATTAAAATTTTCATTTTGGATTGCCTTTCTTACAGTCCGCTTTTAATACATACATTTTTGCTGTTAGGTCTGATGCAACTTCCATTGATTTGTCATCCCCTGAAGGGGTTAATGTTGGAAACTCTGAACACATCTATTTAAGCAACTCACAAGGTAATGGGAAGTACGTATTACAATCGAAACTGTAGACTTTGGGCATTATTTACAAATTTACAAATTATTACAGTTACAAGCTTCCACCTGAAAATGAACCCGAGGAAGGTAATTTTCTTGTAAAAAAAAGAAACCAGGAACGATAATTCAGCAGTTAAAAAGTTTTGGCGGCCATATGCGTCATATGGATGCAATTCAACTCACATGACTTTTTTAAAAGAATTGAGAAATGGATTAAATTGTAAATTTGTATTTAAATGTAGCATATGTGGTGCAATTGAAAAACTTTTTTCTAACATTGAACGTGATAGCTCAAAAGATATGGGCATAAATGAAGCTGTGGTAAGACATTTAAAAATTTGTAATCACCTGGAAGTCGTTATGATTACGGTGTCTATGTGTTATTGTAGTATTTGCTCTTTATATGTTTTAATGTACATAGAAATTAGACTCAAAATAATGTTAGGTGTCCCCCGGGAAAACTATAAACTAATGATTTTGTTATAGTAATCTAAGCTATTTATGTCTATATTAGTGTAAAAGTCAACATTTTCAAGGAGATGCTTAAAATATTTTGAGTATGGCTAAATAGCTACCGCAAACGCTTGTCTTCAAAATGTGCATTGTAGGTTTTTGGAAACTTGTGTACGGGACAAAGTTTAACTCAAATGGAAGAGCGTTTTTCAATTATGAATATGGCTACCATGTCTTCGCGAACGTATTATGATATACAAAAGCACGTTCATGAAGTAATAAAAGAAAATGCCGTGGAAGAAATGGCGGAAGCTGCAGAAGCAGAGAAGGCTGAAGCTATATCTAAAGGAGAGCTAGATAGTGATGGGTTTCCACTTCTAACTGTAGTTGTTGATGGTACTTGGGCTAAAAAATCATATAAGTCTAAATAATATATTAAACACAAGAAGTTCTTCATAAAAATTAAGAATACTTGATTATGTACATAATTTATTATATATTATTATTTGTTATACATATTTGTTATATATATTTGTATATCGATCAATTATTTGTAATAAAGTAACTTCATCATTTCTGAAATTGTTTTTTTATAAGAATTTCTTTTTTATTATTTTTTTCTAGATCTCTTTATCATTACAATTGTACATTATAATGAGAAATAATGTTGTACTATTGTGATGGCTGAAAATAAATTAAAAAGAGAGTATTCTTTTATTCTAAACAAATTGAATGTATTAATTTTCATCCGACTTTAAGATGTGCATTAAAGCGAAGTGAAAATGAACCCATTTAATTTGTTCACATCCAAAAATAATAATTAAATATTTCAAAATATGAATAAGTATATGAAAGTAATACGTGACTAGACCCGCAAGAGGGCAGTTCCGTAAGTTTTTCATTCTTTATACATATGTTTCCCATCTGTAGTATTCCTTTATCTATGAATAAAACCGAAGCGTTCGGATCGGAACCTCATAACGTGTAGCTCCACCCACTCACACCCCCTTGCGTCGACTCGTCCCGCGAGTAATATAAGTTGCATACGTTTCTATTTGCAGGTAAAGGCCCCTCTTAATAAATTTCTACTTTTATTGTCCGGTATATTATTCAAGATATTTATAAAATCTATAAGCAGCACAATGCCCATCTCATACTCATAATTAATTATATTATATATTCAATAACAATATTATTGCAAAAAGATGTCGATTACACGAACAACAAGGCTATGTACACATGGTCCACCAAAATGTCAACGTTCTTGGTAGGTATCGAATCGGACATTCCCGGCAAAGTGAAAACCCGTCACATCCATGACAAATTGCCCAATTCACGATGCATACTGCCGCAACAACGCGCTCCAACTATTACCACTAGTGACAGAACAAGATTTACGCGGTGTTCAGAACTATAATCGCATATATTCAGAACCGAACCATTTCCGCTATAACAAGATGAAATTCCAATCCGAAAACCTGTTTACAACTGAAACGAGCTCTGATTCTTCTCCCTTTTCTTGGGTTCCCTCTTTCGCATTATTTTCGACGGTATTTTTCTGCTTCTTAATTCGAAGAATTGCTTTGGCACGAAGCGACAGGAAATTGTTTCCGAGTCCCAGAAGACGAAAGAGAAAAACAAAAGCAATACGAAAAGAGTAGCCGAATTGCAAATATCACTTGATTTTCCTGTCAATAGAATTTATTTACTAATTGACACATCCGCTACATAAGAATAAGTCATCGTTATCGTCAAGAGTATAAATTTCCTATATGTACCGGGCGTTTTTTTTATCTTTGATATCATTTTGATCACCTGCAACTTTCTTGTTTTTAAAAATATCAGAATGAAGCAAAAATCATTTTGCATAGGTATCTATGAAGTTTTTTACGTTTTAAAAAATAAAACAAAACACTAACGTTTTCCCAAGATATTAACCTAACTTATATTTTTTTAAATGGAAAGCCCTAAATATTTTCGGATATTTCGATTTTACATGAAATTTCAAATATATTTTATAAAGCATACCCCATACCTATCTTCAACGGTTTGCGAGAAAACGGCGTTTAAACATGCAACAATAAAAAAATACCATTTCATCTATTATTGCCGACTAAAAGGTAATTGACATGATGTAACCAAATTGTTTACATTTTGACATCTGCTTTTCAAAATGTTTTGACACATTGCGTTTTCAGTCATTTAAGGTCAGTTATAACTATTAATTGTCTTAAAAATGGTACGGTTTAGTATTCGAGAAAGGAGTGATATGCTTGCCATATACTTACTTAACCAAAAAAGTCCAATCGCAGCGCGCAGAGAATATGCTAGACGTTATCCGAGGCGTCGAGTCCCGTCTAAACAAATTTTTGCAAGGCTGTTGAAAAAAGTGGAAGACAGAGGAAGCGTGTGTAATATTAAAAACCCCAGACCTCATAGAGTTTTAGACGAAGAAACAGAAACAAACATACTAGGATTTTATGAAGTTTATCCATCAACATCACTCAATAAATGTTCCCAGGAAATACCGGTCTCCCGCAGTTCAGTTCAAGCAGTCTTAAATAAATACCAATATAAACCATATAAATTTCGGAAAACCCAGAAACTTACCGACCAACAGTGCCAAAGAAGAGCCTTATTTTGTCAGGACTTTCTAAATAGATGTCGACAAAATCCTGACTTTTTGAAATTCATTGCCTGGTCTGATGAAAGTTCTTTTACAACCAAACATGGTTGTAATCGTCAGAACACCCGTCACTGGTCTAGAAATAATCCCCATATAATCCAGGAAATAAAATGTCAAGGGTATCAGTCAATTAACGTTTGGTGCGGTGTGGTAGCAGGAAATATATTAGGTCCCATAATTATTAATCAAAAATTGACGGGAGAACATTATTTTCATTTGTTACAAAACGAGATAGCACAACAGATTGATAATTTACCATTAAATATTTTAGCAAGGATAATGTGGCAGCAAGATGGTGCTCCGCCCCATAACGTAATTCAAGTTAGAAACTTTCTTGATTTGGAATATCCACATGGTTGGATTGGAAAGGGAGGAACAATTGCTTGGCCCCCAAACAGTCCGGATCTCACTGTAATGGATTTTTTCTTTTGGGGGCATATTAAGAATATAATATACGAAACACCATGCGATAACGTTGTAGAGCTGAGGCGGAGAATTATAAATGCAATAAACGAGTTAAAAGAAAATCCGGAGATGTTAGCAGAGGCAACAAATCATACCATAAGAGTGTATGAAAAATGTGTTGAGAAAAATGGAAGACACGTAGAGCCATTTTTAGAATAATTTAATTTTGTAAAATTGTTTTTTTTTAATAATTTGTTACTTTGTTAATCGTTAATCTTTTGTTTTATTAAAAATAAACTTTCTAAATAATTATGAAAAATGATTTCTGTTTGATTTCGACATCTTTAAGAACAGGGTTACAAAACTAAATTTTTCTTTGTTGCATGTTTAAACGCCGTTTTTTCGCAAACCGTTGAAGATAGGTATGGGGTATGCTGTATAAAATATATTTGAAATTTCATGTAAAATCGAAATATCCGAAAATATTTAGGGCTTTCCATTTAAAAAAATATAAGTTAGGTTAATATCTTGGAAAAACGTTAGTGTTTTGTTTTATTTTTTAAAACGTAAAAAACTTCATAGATACCTATGCAAAATGATTTTTGCTTCATTCTGATATTTTTAAAAACAAAAAAGTTGCAGGTAATCAAAATGATATCAAAGATAAAAAAACACCCGGTTACATATATAAATATCACTGATTATATAGCATTATGGAAATGGCACTTAAGTGTTATATAGACAAATTTCGAGTAAATTACGATATAATTGATATAGTTTGTATACAATTAAACTGTCCAACATAAAATTATTTTTTTAATGTTTGCTTCACTTCATGAGTCAAATCTTACTAATTTTGACAACGAAAACTTTGATTAGCTCTCTTGTTTTTGTGATGTAAAATAGGTGGAAGAATTTTATTTTAATGGATTAAGAGAAAACGATACCTTTTCATTACACATGGCAACATGTCCATTTGATATTTTTTCATGACAGTTACATTCTAAGAGTTCTAAACTGATGGACGAATACCTGACAGTTGGTTAGGTTAAGAGAATCATGTGTTGTTTTCATGAGATCCTTGTCTTTTGGCTTGCCTCTTGTAAGTTTCGGAGCATCGCTATATAGAGATCTGCAGTAATCTGCAAGCATTGCTTCAATCCAACTGCTCTAATATCTTTCTTCCATTAGAGAATTATCTCTATGAACTCTTTCTTCGTGGTCACAACTCCACAACTGGAAGGAAACAGTCTAGGTATGAGTGCATAAAATGAATTTTAAGGTGAATACTGCATTCGGCATATATAATTTTTTTTAGAAAAGAAGCTTTCTAAATTCGTACCGGAAATAGATCTTTTACTCTTGTCGAAAAACAGTTATATGCGAATATCTTCCAGTCATGCTTTCTATACAAATATATTGAGAGTATTTCAAACTTAATTTGGAACTACTTTTATATATACAAGGTGGTCTATGGTAATGGAGGATTTTCAATACGTTATTATTTTGAAACTATGCATAGGTTGCTATGGATTTATTTTTCAAACGATTTGACATTTTATACCATTCAGTAATCATGGAACAGTGGTCCGGTGAGCAATGTTCTTTTGTAATCAAAGCGTACTACATGACTCTATGGTCGCAGTATCGGATTGATTGCAATATTCCTCGTCACTGGTTACGCCATAAAAGAGTGGGTTTGTAAATTTGAAGAAAGCGAATTAGCGAACAACGTAAAACGCACGGGACCAAACAGAAGTGTCAGAACTTTGGATAACATTGATCGAGTTAGAGCAGCTATACAGCGCAGTCCGAAACGTTCCAGTCGAAACCATAATCAGGCAATTGGCATTGCTAAGATGACTTTTATCCGAATTTTACACAACGATCTCCATTTTCATCTTTATAAGATGCAGATTGTTCAAGCACGTAGCCAACAGATCAGCCTCGTCGCCCAAATTTCGCTCAAAATTTGTTCATTATTTATGGATGTCTATACCAATAAGCAAAACAGACGTTATTGGTCTTTGGGAAATCCACAAAAACTTCACCAACAACCAACACAATATCTACAGGTGACAGTATGGTGTGCAATGTTTTCTATGGGAATTATTTATCCCTACTTTTTTGAGAATCAGAACGGAAATGCTGTAACAGTCAATTCTGCACGCTATGCTGACATGATAAACTAGTTTCTGACACAGCAATTTAACCTGCTTCCACAAAACAACCAGAATACATGGTTTCAGCAAGGCAGTACTACTGCTCATACCACAACTGTATCAACGACTGCCGAGCGTTGACTGACACGGGGACATTGAGTGGTGTCCAAGATCGTCAGACCTAACGGTGTGCGATTACTTTTTGCGGGGCTATCTCAAAAGCAAGGCTGCCCCACGTTGGGTGCCAAATAATATTGTACTATATTATTTTTAAGCAGTGACAACTTTTATTTTAAACTTGTTTTCGTATTTCTTATAAAAATACAGTTAAATATGACAGTGACAATGACAATCAGTTGGGTAACTAATATGCTGTTTCGATGATATGAAATTTAATTACGCTAATCAAAGGTCGTTTTAATGAAAGTTAGACCCTTGTCGAACAATGATGAGAAATACGATAAATGTGTGAAAATCGGGCAACCAGGTTCTTAAAGAGAGAACTAGACTAAAGATAGTGCGTGTGTTCCCTTATTATGAAGCTATATAGAAAAATACTGGAGCGATTCCGTGATACACGCTAAAACTCTTTGATAATATATGGGTGCAATAATTACGGTTATATTCGTTTTCCTGTTATATGCGAGTTATTTATTTCGTTACACTCTCTTCTGTTATTAATAAAAATTGATGAAATTTTATTAAATGAACTGGAATGAGAATATATACTGTACTAATCCCAGGTGTAACAAAAATACCCAAGTAAAATCAAACTATGAAATTATCATTCACTCACAATATCTCTTTATTACACGTTGGGTTAGACATTTCTATGTTGTAGTATACTTAAAATCGTTTATCTTTAACTGCAAACCAGATAAATTACTTCTTATTACGTCACACGTTGGGTTGGCCGATAAATTATAGTAGTGTGTTTTCAATATTATGTCTTACTTGTATAAAAATTAAAATATTTATTTGCCCGTACTAACTCAGTCGAAATAATTTAATATTCTTTGATATACTTTTCTAACAACAAGTACACTTCTTTACCAGGTTATTCTGATATCGTAAATCATATATTTACTACAATTAAATTTATTTCTTTGTAATTTATACTTTCATATTTTCATTACTAATATAAAACTTAGTCCGGACCTGTCTCTTTAATTTTATCGATGACATATTATAGTCCTAGTACTATTCACTATATAAGTTGGTAATTCGTAACTAAAACGATATTACCGCTTTACGTGAGAACTAACATGATAAGTTTGCTAAATATTATATTCAATCGATACAAAATCTTTACAATAAGTTTAATTTCAATACTACACCTCTTATTGTCTCACAGTATGGTAAGTTAATTTTTAACAGTTACTATATCTTCCCTATACATTAATCTATTTGTATACTTTTATTTTTAGGAGGTCCAACAACCATAAATGCTGTAATGTTAACCTATCAGAATACGTATACATAAAGTAAAACCAAAATGGATGAATAACACTAATTATAATGTATTGATGAGAAATAATACACAATCTTTATATACTTGATGAAAATGCCCAGAATATTAACAAAATCCTATGCAAACTTGTCCAATATTTACTTTCATATGGTTATGATAAGAATTGAATAATATAATCTTTTTTTATTTCTAAAGGTAGGTTTATATATCACCTGTATTGAAACTTTTATAAATGATTACTATTGATTATTCATACAAATAGTACTATAATTCTGTTATTTATGGCTCTATATTTTATTACTGATATAATTTATTATTTATTTTTATCTATAATGAACCAATTCATTGAAAAATAGAGATTCTCACACGAAATATAAACAATTAATTGATACACAACCTTCTTTTACATATGTGTTTCTTCTAGATAAGGAGTTCCTTTTAATTTACTCATTCTTGTCTCTCTGTAGATTCGGTTGAACTGGAATCCCACAATTGAACAGCTGTTTGTGCTTCGTAAGAATAAAATCACAAGTGTTCGTACTGGATTTTCTACTGGATATGTACGTATGTACTTGGTTATGCACTGATAATAATTGACATTTCGAACAATTTTTATAGTATTCATTTTGTGACATAATTATGGGATAATGTTTTACAATAATAAAGTTGTAACGTATTTATTATTGTTTATGATAAAAAATAAAGTGCAATTACTATACTTCTACAAAAATTCTTTCATTTAATTTAACTTAAAACTAACCCTTTTTCACTGACATTTATCACAAGAAAAATGTAAATAGTAAACCTAACCATCAAAATAAATAACCATGTTCGCCAATTTCACTGTGCTCCCATATTAAAGTCAGTGTTGCCAACTCAGGACAGTTCAAAATGATCACGTTGTATATCCTCTTTTTAGAAAAAATGAAAACACGTGCCTCCGTCATTACCTGTTCGAATTTTGCGGATGGTAAAATTTGAAATTATACTATTTTAATCCGAAGCGATAAATAAAAGAACCCTTCAGAGACAGGAATGGAATGTCAACGTGTATGTATTCACATTTAATAACGGTGGGGAGAACAGCCGCCGCCGGGCTAAGCATTTGTCGGGATACCAACTGTGTAATAACTATAAATTAATTTTGTAATTTAAAGGTAAAATGTACATTTCCGAGTTCCGGTTACATTTCACTGGAAATGACTATTTATCTGGCAAAAATTGATTTACGCTAACGCTTGTAATTGCAACTCCGTCGAATAAAAATTAAAAGAAGTCTACAATAAAATAAATCAATATATTTGCTTCACACAAGTGGTAACCAATAAAAAATGTCATATCGTATGATACTAGAATAAGTGTACCTAATGAGAATAGTGAAGTCTATTGCTATTGTTCGCAAACAATTATCACCTTTACATACAACGTGGACGCCATGTTCGTTCATTCTAACTTTATGTTAATTTTATAGATGTTCTTATTCTTGAGTGTTTATTTATTGTTTTTTTTTACTATTATGTATATTACTGTGTTTTTTAATGCGCTATCAGTCTGTTGTGAAATTTAGAAATATACGCGTGTGTGGACGTTTGTATTATAAAGGTAAAAGTATTTTGATCGGGCAAAATTGTAATAGTTTTCATATATTGTTGTATTTAAAAAAAAAATAAAAATATTTAACACATTAAATATTTTAAAATGTAGACATACCGTAGTCGACAAATTTTAATTTCTGATACGAAAGTAGAAAGAGGAAAAGAGCACGACGAAATAAAGTAAAGATAAATATATAGCGAGGCTGCCAAGTGCACTCGGCAAACGTTTCTTATGAAATGTGAGGATCCCCCGACACAGCGTTGCTTCTCCCACCACTGTTAGCAAGCAGGCATCGCTGCATATTATAAGGTCATCTTCTGCATGGGATAGAAGTATAACCAGAAATTAAAATTTGTCGACCACGGTATATGTTATTCTCTCTATTATCAGTTCATATGGTTGACTGGGTTGCATTTGATTGTATGAATCGCTTTCCTAGAGATCCCAAAGGTAAAAAAAAATTGGACCCAGTATATATGTTTTTAGTATGCATGCATCATAAACCAATCAAAACACACCCATAAGCGTGCATAATCGGGCCTTTATCGCACGGCGTGCGTATAAAAGTTGCTTGGTAACAGCCAATCCCAAGCGTTTAATAGTCCATTGAAATGTCAGGAAATGTCAAATGACATATAGGTACATGTCACTCGATAATATGTATTGGAATTATTGATTTGATTTCTTCTAATTAAAATTATTGTTGCATTTATACTAAAAAATATCGTATGACACAGTGCATAATTAGCTTTTAAAGTACTCGTAACGTTAAAGCCACTCCGCTTCGCGTCGTGGCTTTAAACTCGTTACTCGTGCTTTAAAAGCTTGATTATGCACTAGTGTCATAATATACTAATAAGGCAATAAGTTATGAAAAAGATGACAAAACATATTTTTTTTACTCACCGCCTGTAAAGTGACATTTGGCGCATGTGTCGCTCGACCAGGAAAGAGTATTTGCCGGTCGAGGCGACTGTAAAAATTGAAAAAAGCACTGGCACTTTGGGATATTTAAAAAAAATTCTAAATTGATAGTCATAAAGTTTAGTTTATAAAATACTACTTTCCTCGACTATTCTTCACTAAAAGTGGGGGAAATAGAAGTAATAATTAAAAAATCACAATAAATTTGTGGCGCCATCTATTTGACGACATTTTAAGCAACATTCAAGCGCCATCTATTACTGACATTCATATTGGCAATTCATATAATAAACTCTAATTGAAACAAAGAAAACGCAATAAATCTACAAATCTACTACCTCATGTTTGCCATATGTAAGAATATAATAACTTAATGTTAGGGAAAGGTGAGTAATAGTTACGTACATCCTGCGGTCGCTCGTGCTTTCAATATGCGCTTATGCGGGAAAACAGTCTTCCCGCACTTGGTTCGTAAATAACTATACTATTTACTCGATTTGTTTAAGTAATATTTTAGTTACCATCATATGATACTTCTTTGTAAATGTACCATTTTATTATAATAAAAAAAATAATTAATTTCTTTGTTAATATGAAGAAAGCATTTCAGGTGGTATAATTTTATTAAAAAACAGAACAGAAATATACAGAGTTTTCTTTATTGAACTGTGTAGATATTTGATCAAATTTAATTTGAAATTGACATCAATTTGATAATAAAATACTAAAAAGGTTCCTTCTAGATTTTAGACTAAAAATCCCAAATAGAAAAATTAACAAAAGGATTATAGTTCATGCGCGTAAATTTACAATATTGAAATTTTTTTTATTATTTATGCATATTTGTATTTATTTTCAATACAGCAATAAATTTTTCTGTATAAATACAGTTGTTGTTTACCTTTTTGATTATAAGCCTTTTTCTTTTACATGCCTGATTATAACTAAATATTTTAGAATAGCAGATGCAAAATGAATAAGTGAAATATAATATATACATATTTTATTATTCCTTATTTTTTATTTTATTGAAATACCATAATATAAGTGAAGGTGGGTAGAGGGAGACCGCGGGTTCTAAACCACCCTACCTTCAATCGAGTTTGTTTAATATCATACGAAGAAAAAATATAATAACCATTACAAATTTTATAATAGGTGACATTCAACATAATTTAATTTTAATTTTGGTTAGATGGAAATTATTCGAAATTAAAAGCCTTAAAGCAAAATAAGAAGTATCTGCAGTGTCCTTTGAGTCACCTTTTGAATATGATTAAAACAATATTATAGATAAAAAATAATTTACATTAAAATGTGAAAAATGAAATGTCAAATACATGACATGATGTTTAACAATTGATTTTAATGAATTATTTCACAATGGAAGGTGTCTGCGTTTAAGAAGTAAATTATAAAGAGAAGAAAGAAAGAACGCTTACGTTTAAAAGTTCATTATAACACAACAATTACCAATAACTTTTTTTAAAAAAATCCATACGCATCACATAGGAAGCAGGTTCAAGTTAGCATAGATGCGACGGACACATTCGCATATTTTCTCTCTTTATTAAAGGCAATCTAATATTACCATATTGCCTGCTAATATAGTACTGGCATCAGATTGCGAGATATACGTATTTGCATTCAATAGGTACGATACGCTTCCGATTTATTCGAAGAATTGAAGAAGTTCTGATGTTTAACTACGCATATTGCTACTCATTCGTTCTGTTATACACGTGTACGCATATTTGCAAACATGTCTGCACAAATACTGATTACCAGTTCAAACATCCGCATGTAAACAAGGGGAAAAGCGGCTACTACATTTTCTCATAAAACATTCATTATCTGTACTGACAAGTAAAAACAGGAAAAATGAACTTACATTCAACAAACAGGAAATATCAAAATTTGTAGATTCCCACAATGGAGATCTCTTTTTAAAGCATCATAACAAATACCGCGAGATCAAAAATTATACTTATAAAGGTTTGCTATGGAATGTAAAACGTCTGTCTTAAGTTATGTCATTAAGTGTCATACTGTCATTAATATTAATTTCAGTATGACACTTAGGGGTTTTTAAAATTTATTATATTTTCCTTATATTTCGTAAGATAAATAAAGTACAGAGAGTTAGTTTCGTTTTTTCATTGTTTTGACTGTTAATTACGTACTTCGTAATTTTTATAATAGTGCCTGCTTAATATCGTTTCATTGAATCTATTTCTTAAAATTATCTCGACGTAAGTGTGCATTGGATTTTGTTAAGTTTCAATAACATACGCATACATCTTTAGTTATCATTTATTTCGATCTATAATAGAACACTGTTTATGTTACTATGATATGGAAGAACGTCGAGAATGGCACCGTAAAACAATGGCAAGTTGGATTAAGGGTCATACTGATTGTATGACCCTTAATCCATTGTCAGTGATTCCGAAATTTATTGCATAGTCTGTAAAATATCGTTACAGAATGCCCAAAAAGGCCACGTACAACGTCACTTAGCATCGCTAAAACATACACAGAAATTGGACCCGTTGAAAGCTGACAATTTTAACGAAGAACTCTGTGAAGCTTTAATGGCGGCTAATATCCCATTAAATAAACTTGACAATCGCACTTTCAAAACATTTTTTCAAAAATGTGCTGGTCGAAATGTTCCTGATGAATACATCTTACGCAAATATTGTGTTTCTAAGTGCTTCACGAAAACAGCAGAATGCACTAGAAGACATCTTTCAAATCAGTACCTATGGATAAGTGCCGACGAAACTGTCGATATATTAGGACGCTGTGTGGTAAATGTTGTAGCTGGTGTACTACATCCAACTATTCCATACAACCCATATGTAATAGCATCTAAAGTTATAAATACAGTTGATGCGGAATCAGTTGCTAAAACCATTGACGAGAATTTGCACAAAATGCTTCATTCGGACGACAGGTACAGGGAAAAATACTTTTATTTGTTAGTGACAGTGCCGCATATATGTTAAAAACAAGCAGACTATCTGAAAACTTTTAAAAAAGTTTTCAGATAAGCACCATCGAGAATAGCTCTTTACAGGGAAAAACTTCCATCTTTGTCACTGCCTCCCTCGCCAGTAATAACTAGATGGGGAATATGGTTGGAAGCTACTAGTTTTTATGCAGAGAATTTCGATAGTTTACAAAATTTCGTTACATGTTTAAATGAAGCTCGAAGTATTTCTGAGTGCAAGGAACTAACACAAATCCCAAATTTAAAAAAATCAGTTTTTATTCCTTCAGGAACAAAATTTGAAAATCGAAATCTCAAATTAAAAGATGGATTAACCACATTAGATGTGGTGACTTCGGATGTGGCCTTCGGCAAAAGTTAGACGCAGTTTTTAATAGAAATCCAGATTTAATAACATTGCGCCAATTGTGTATGGGGACAATTACACAAAATCTAACTGCTAAATACGCTGAAATAAAAGAATATTTCCAGTACGCACCCATAACCAGTTGCGATGTAGAAAGGACGTTTTCTATCTAGAAGGATGTACTTCATTCAAAGAGAACAAATCTTACAGAAGAGAACTTTGAGAAAGTATTGCTAGTATTAATACTACTTTACTCGACTTGAACTACAAAATGAACAAATAATAAGGTATTTTGTATTTTATAGATCACCACCAACTTGTTATCCAATTATATAAATAAAATAAAACCTCTTTAAAAATACAACATTTCAATAGCGCGCCCATGGGCGATGAGTCATCAACCGTTCGTGTCCGATCTCTATGTATAACAATACAAATATACATCAATTTTGCTGCCTATTCACACTATACTGACATTTAATTCTCATTCCTGTTATTTCTCCGCCCATACCACAAACCCTTCTAGTTAAGGAAAACAGGCTAATTAGCTAACTACGCCCAGTGGTAAATTTTAAACATGCCCGAATATAACACGGCCACATATTTTATGTATAATGTGTGCATACATCATTAACTTTAGCTATGATAATGTTGTTTTCGGCATATAATGCACATGTACAGAACCTGCATACTATATTGACTAATTCAGTCCCTGCGAGACCCAATGGCGATAACTACCTACATGCAAATTATTCATCATATAATTTCACACCCGACACGTGTACCCGAACTATGTGCAGTGACACACAATCGAAATCGTACAATTGTTATAAAAGGTTTGTTTCTGCTAAACTAAATTGAGACACACTTTATAATCTAATGGATTTACGTCACTCAAAAAGTGAAATCCACACTGGGATTTGCTAAACCATAAATGTTAACATGCACATTTTATTTATAGAGATTAGTCTTAGAGCAATATTAAAATTTATGACGCTGTGTGCTTCTTTCTGTAACTTATGACATTAGAAGTTACTTGATATTGCTTGACATTTTAACTATTGTCATTTTAGCGTTTTAGTAGTTTCGGAATATATATTTTTTCTTATAATCATGCCTATTGAATTTCCTATCTAGAATAAACTTAACTAGGTTCGAAATCACTAACGAAATTTTTTTTCACGTGCAGCAAGTCTGTAGCACCTCATTGATTTATCTAGGGTTTGTAATATTTTTTAAAACCAATTATCTTGGTTAGCGTATGGCAGCATTGCAAAACAAGCGTAAGCGTTAAAGCAACGCAAAATAACGGAAACAATGAAATGACAGCTTACAACATGATATTCAATAATTTGAGGAACCAGTCACTTTTCAAAATTTGTACTTTTCAAATATGTATGTATAAATTACAAAGTGGTAATTTTAATACCAACTTTTTTGGCGTTTATATGTCTTTTTTCTACTCCCATACTAAAATTGTATTATTATATATGCTGAACCTGAACTCTAATGATGTCCATTAAGATACAGATTATCATTAAGATACAAGTTTATATCCAATAGGAATGCGACATTACAATATTCATCAATATTCAATATGGCCACTTCATATCTGACAGATATAAAAATTAATGAAAGTTGACAGGTCTCTGCAATTTACCAGTAAGTAGTTAAAATTTGTGCTTTTTTGAAAATATAAACGGTAAAAATGATGATAATGACAGTGAAATGTGAAATTTGACTCCACCAGAAATTATGGAACAATCCTTAGTAGCCACGAACAATTTATTACCAGCTAAATTCGCAAAAAGGTACGAAAAATTCTACGCTCAATTTATGAAATGGAATGTTCAGAGAATAATGTTTTATTATGGGGTCGTAGTAAATAGTGTATGCAACTCGCATTTAATGGCTATTAAGACACTCGTATTCATTACGATACTGTTATTCTCGTGTCTGAATAGCCATCATTAAATACTCATTGCATAATACCTATATTATTTGTATTGCATTATCGAATATTAGCAATCAAATTTATCTATGTGGCAGTTTATGTGAGGAGTTTATGTGAAAGGAGAAATAAAACTTGATTACAGTCACGATTTTAACAAAGACAATAATTGGCAGATATTATGCACTTGAAAAATACTATTTATGTTAACTATTTAGATGCTCAAATTATGTACACCTGCTGTTCCCTGTCGTTAAGTCATTTTTTTACTTCCAATGTCTCTAGATGTACAAAGACGTTAAAGGTAATTTACACTAAACAGCGCTTCTCTATTTCTTAGGGTTCTCTCTGATTAATTAAAAATCGCGTCCCTCCGTCGTCTCACGATATTTAAATTCCGATTACTTTTTGTTACTTCTTCCTGCTTTTATTAAATGATCGATTCAATTTCTATTGGTATTAATTATAGAAGTTTACATAGGACTGTAAGATTTTGACTGTGAGTCACTAGATGTATGCAGGATTTGTGTAGATTTTCCGTTAGTGGATGCCAACAGAAAGTAAAATGATATTTGACAGTTCGAAAAACTCTTACTCCTACGTTGAAAATGGTAACGATCGATTTTTTGTACTATGTGCCTTAAAACCGGCAGCTACCTGAACACAATTCGCTTGCCGAAGTTCGATATAACCATATCTACTCTTTCTCTTTCTCCCTCTATCTGTGTCTCTCTCTTATCGGCGTGTAATAGTCTGTTGTTTACGCAAAACAATACCTTGATTCTCTCTTGCATTGTTTATTTGTTTGGCATGCAACGGAAGGAAATGATATTATCGCATTAAATGTCTGTAAAAATTTAATAAACGGCTGGAATAAATAAAATACTACTTGACAATGAGTAGTTTTCATATAATTAGCATTGTATGAATATTTATTGGAAAGGATAATGTACTTCACGTTCGTATGTACGTACGTATTTATATTCACACAGTGACTCATATTTGTTCAAACGCATACGGAAAAAAAATGATAATGAATAAATACATAGACATTAATTTAAAATGATATACGTATATCGATTTGACTTATCATTTTCGTTTTACCGCTCTTTTTTCCCATTAGTTAAAACGCTGTCTGCCTCCTTGTACCTCATATTACTATAAAGCCGGGATCAGATGACTGGAGTACTTGACAAGTACGCCAATATTTGGGCACTTGGCAAGTACACCAGCCCACTGGTCGAATAGACAAGTGAATGCACTCACACGACGTTAACATTTGCAAATGAAAACGCGTCAGCAGCTGGTGCAATGTTGGCGGAATGAATATAAAAAATATAGATGAATATTTTACGAGCGATGGATACCGGTCATCCTGAAAATGTTATCGTTGCTTCTGCAGCTTTTGTGATAATGAGTGGGTGTTACAACTACGGAAGAAAAGGAAGATTGGTAAAAAAAGAAGATGGTGGATGTTATCTTTGCATAGAAGTCGAGATCGGTAATTAGTACATTAACTTTTGTTATTATACCCATTGTTATATCCCTATTATTTATTAAAATAGAATGTCTCGCTAAATTTCTGTGGTGATGTATGTGATAATACCGAGCGATCAACAATTATTTTAAAAAGATTAATAAGAAGAGTGGTTGTGAGATCTACCTAGACAATGACATATGAAATAAACGTTCTGCTATTAAGAGGTTTCACAAATATGTATTTTCTGACGTTTATAGAGTGTTAAATTTAACATAAATAATTGGACACCGCTCGGTAAACTCAAGTCATCCAATCAATACTCATTACTTCTTTTTGTTATAAATATAGCGCAACTTACATGCTGCAGGATTTGCAACGAGAACCGTCAGGACATTTCAAAAATTTTTGTAGAATGACCGCTGAGGATTTTGAGTTTCTGTTAAACAAAATAGGCCCCTTGATAAAGAGATCTGATACTAATATGAGAAAAGCAATTCCTATCCAAGAAAGATTTGCTGTTGCACTTAGATTTTTTGCCACTGGTGATAGTTTTAAAAGCTTGTCTTATCTATTTAAATTTTCACCACAAACAGTATCCGAATGTGTTGTTGACGTATGCGATGCTATAATTCATGTTCTGTGGGATCAAATACAAGTAAGTCTTATTTTTACACGTTTGTATTTTACTTTCAAAATAAAAATATAACATTCTTAAGTAATAACTAATAAACAGTGGAACAAAAAAAAAATATTTTGTTATGGTGGTACAATTAAAATACAAAGTATAAATAAATTTAGAACATTCTGATTAAATAATAAATAATAAATGCAAATCTTTACATATTGAAAAAAAGACGAGGAGAAGCTGGGGTCTCACTAGATTGTGACTCCTCAGACGAAAGTTGTGAGGCACTTGGTGAAGGCGAGGCTTGAGGAGTATTATGATCATCAGGATAATAAGGTGTTGGGGATGGTGCTGAAGAATGTTGTGATGATGACGAAAGGCAGCCAGATTGCTGAGCATTGGGCGAGAAATTATTCACATAGTAACGAATGTTGGAAGAACATTGTTGGAGGGTAGTATTATTCTTATTATTATTACTGTTCGACGAATATGGATTGTATGTCTGTCTACCAATGTGCTGCATAGTGGCCCGGAATAACAAGTTGTCAATTTCATTCATCGCCACAACTCTGTCAATTGGGTCCAAAGCTTCCAGCTTCTGAGCCACCAACTGCCCATAAAGTGAAGTTGAACTGGGCGTCGATTTTTCAACATTTACCGCCTTTTTTAAAATGTTGTACGCCTCGTCCATACGTCCCTGCACTTCATCTATAGCCTTTCGTTTTTGATTAGTTTTCGTGTTTCCTGGGACCTTAAAGTGCTTGCTTGGCGCATTATAATTACTAGGTCCTGATTGCGGGTTTGAAGTAACAGTTTCCAGGGCAACATTTCCTTCAGTAGTTTCTTCAGCAGTATTTGCATACTCCACTGATTCTACAGGGATTTGTTCAAAGGGTTCATCCACATTCAAATTGCCCAATTCCTAAAGGAAAAAACACATATGCATCATTACCTAACTTTAATTCTTAACTTCACGGTGAAACAATACACTATTCATCATTTTTTTACAGATGCCAAAGACTGCCGACGCATGGAAACAAATAGCACAAGAGTTTGATACAAAGTGGAATTTTCCACACTGCCTGGGTTCTCTAGATGGCAAACATATTGTCATCCAATCTCCAAGGAAAAGTGGAACAGAATTCTACAATTATAAAAACACCTTCAGTGTCGTTTTAATGGCCCTGGTTGATGCTAACTACTGTTTCACCTTTGTAGATATTGGATGTCAAGGTCGTATTAGCGACGGGGGTGTATTTCGTAATACTGTTTTATTTAAAAAGCTTGAAGCTAACACTCTGTTGATACCTCAAGATGAACCACTACTGCATTACACAGAACAACTTTTTCCATATGTATTTGTCGCAGACGACGCGTTTGCTCTTGGTCCACATTTATTAAAACCATATGCAGGACTGTATGAACAAGGTAGTGACGAAAGAATTTTTAACTACCGTTTGTCACGTGCTCGACGTGTTGTTGAGAATGTATTTGGAATATTAGCATCGGTCTTTCGAGTTTTCAGAAAACCTATGTTACTTGTTACATAATTTTTTAAGAAAAAGCAAATCTTCTGCTTCCATATATTCACCACAAGGTACTTTCGATTTAGAAAAAGATGGTGAAATTATCCCAGGCACATGGCGGCAAGATCAGCAAAATATGACGTCTTTTTTGCCGCTTAAGAGAATACCAAGAAGATCAGCTCGTGAAGCGCAAGAAATAAGAAAGTCGTTTTGTGATTATTTTAAAAGTGTTGGAAAAGTTCCCTGGCAAGATAGTTATTGTTAAAACTATATGAAGGTGCAAGTAATAAAGTTTTTTTTTCTATATTTACCTCTGTGTTTTGTGTGTCCCTTGGTTCACAAGTTCCTTGCAAAAAATTTGCCATTTTTTCATATGCAAACCAGCTTGGTTTAAACACCTCGTCTGCACCAGTGCCTGTTCCCGATGTAGCCTTCACTTTCCTGCAAAGGGGGCGAAAAGTTGCCATCAAACTTTCCTTCTTTTTTTTCAACTCCGCTATAGTACATTTGATACTCATTGTGTCTTGAATCCTTTTCCAGGCATCGTGAACTTTATTACGGTTTTTATGCTCAGGATGTTTAGCATTCCATATTCTTTCATTGGTTCATTTTCATACAACGTAAGAAATTCCATGACTACTTCGTTATTAGACCACTCCATTTTAATAACTTAATAACACCACGCACTCACTTAAACCCCTTCTCTGCGCTACAAATGTAGAATGACTAGTAATTTGGCGAAACAAACCAGATTCCTCCATACAGTCGTCTGACCGCTTTTACAAGTATGAACTTGTCAAGTGTACCAATAATTGTGATTCCTTTGACTCGTACCTAAAAAACCGACAGGCGATGGAAAACAGACCACTGCTCACAAGTGACCAATAATTGCACGAGTGAAGTGCTCACACGCCTTGGCAAGTATATACCAGTAACAAATATTTGTCAAGTACGCCAGTCGGCTGATTCCGTCTTAACTCTATTACGCGATTCTCCGCGTGATATTCTTCGTCTAGTGCCAGCTAGTATCCACTACCGATCGACGTCCGTCAACTCATGAAAATCTGTCCAAGATTCCTACACATTAAGTATAAATCGCACAGATTACTTAATAATGTTTGATTTTGTCCCGAGCTGTAACTAATTCCTATTAATATTAATTACTGCCCTTACATCATTTTGCTTTACCCTTAATAGGAGCGTTTACCTATCGAAAAGTAAGGCATCGCCGTTTCGCGTTTTTTGAATTTATTTTGTAATTTTAGAATCTCAAATTTGGGTTAGTGCTGCAAAAGGCATCAATATATAATGTCAAGGTCAGTTTTTGTACTAATTTATTTTCTTAAAAAAGTTATATGTCTTAGTAATAACGACAAGAATGCCTGAATTTAATTAATGTCTACTAACTAAGGCTTGTTTCACACTTACCCGGCTGTCGTTTAAGCGATACCGTGTAGACTATAATCGGGACGAAGAGTGTACCAGAGTTGCCATACTTGCCAGAGAAATGTCGTGGTCGGTCAAACGACAACCGGCTACCGTGCTATTGCTGTGAGAAGCCGGCAGCGCCCACAGCAATGGACGACTGCCGGTGTCGGCGAAAGAAACCAATGAAGGCAGCGGGAGAAGGGTCTAATGAAGGAATAAACATCAAGCATCTCGCTTGCAGTTTCTCCGATTTTTGTCTGGTATTGCTGTTATTCTTTTTGTGTTGTCAGTTCAAAGTTTTTTTATTATCATGGCCGAAGTTGATCTTGAAGTACCGATTACATTAGTTCATGATCGCCCTATTTTATGGGATAAAACACAAGAATCTTATAAGGACGGAATCCAACCAAGAAGTGCTTGGGTCGAGGTTTTTAAAGAGTTAAATGATGATTTTGAAGAGTTGCTCCAACAACATTGTTACTGCCAACATCTGGATATGCTGAATACATTCTCTAAAGGATGTGTTGCGGCGTTGTATGGAATCTTTGATTTTACATGTAGATCATCAAAAGTTTGTATACTCATCCTAAAATAGTTAAAAAACTTGTCACCATCATTTCTTAAATCGTCGAAAGGTAAAAAGAATGCCCCAGTCTCGCCTCTTCGCATATTGATCGGATGAACCCAGTGCATCCCACTTTTTCTCCGCTTCTGATACACAAAAGAAAAAAACAACCTCCACGCGCCAGCCGCACATTTGATGAACGGTATAAAAAAAATTTTCTGTAATTATTTTTGAAGATAAAAAAATTAAATAGTAAACATTGTCACACACATTTCACAGGAGGTTTTCCAAGCTATTGCGTCGTCTATCCCCACTTTACGGTATCTCTACCGGTCCTAGCGAAGACGAAAATCTATCGGAATCGGTCGGTTATTCCAGACTTAAGTCAGAGTGACACTTCGTAATTAAAAAGAAATGTCATATACAGGGTGAGTCAACTACGCGGGATTGTGCCTTTACGAGTAAAGATATTTCGAAGCGTTTTTTTTCTTGTGGTAGCTGTTCATTGGGGGCACATTTTAAAAATATTTTGTATTATACAGAGTGTTCCATAACTTGGTGGCTAACCATAGTTATAGTTTTTTAAATGGAACACCCTATATATTATTGCATTTTTGAATTCCCGGTATAATTTTTAGTCAAAAAGTTATAAGATAGTATAGGCCTAAAGTGTAAAGTTTTTGACTTATTCATTTTTCTGAAAAATTCAATGTTTGTATAAAATCATATTTCTCGAAAACGACGTATTAGATGGACAAAATTTTTTGCAATATTGTTTACAATAAGAGGTCCTAATAGAATCATGTTTTATTTTTTTACAGTTACTAACTGCATGTGCAGGAAACTGGATTAAAATTAGATGACACGTTTTTGTATAAAAGTTATTTTTTTTAAATGGAATAGCCTGTATATCAGTTAATTTTTGAATTGTTTATTAAATTTCGTGTCAGAAACATGTAAAACGTTAATACTTTAAAAGTGACTATTACAGAGTTATTGTCGTTTTTTGATATGCTTTTGTTAGTTTTTGCAAGAAAGTCAATTTTTTCAAATGGAACACCCTATATATTATTTCATTTTTCAATTTCTTATTAAATTTCACATCAAAAACATGTAAGACGTTAATACTTTAAAAGTGACTATTACTGAGCTATTGTCTCTTTTTGATACAATTTTGTCAGTACTATACTAATTAAAACCTCAAAACTGACTGCCTTACCCGCTTAGATGACTCACCCTGTATACCCATAAAATTCGAGTGTTTAATAATATAAGTTATGGGTAAGCGAAAATTGGCTTATTATAAAACATCAAAAACATGTAAGACGTTAATACTTTAAAAGTGACTATTACTGAGCTATTGTCTCTTTTTGATACAATTTTGTCAGTACTATACTAATTAAAACCTCAAAACTGACTGCCTTACCCGCTTAGATGACCCACCCTGTATACCCATAAAATTCGAGTGTTTAATAATATAAGTTATGGGTAAGCGAAAATTGGCTTATTATAAAACATCAACAATATCAACAGTTCCGTAAGTACTCATTCTTTATAGATTATGTTTCCCATCTATAGTATTCCTTTATCTACGACAGAATCTGTGAATAAAACCGAAACTCTGTGACAGAACCGAATATCATCTACCTCCAACTACTCACACCCCCTTGCGTCCACCCGTCGCACATAAGTTGCATAAGTTTCTATTTGTTAGTAAACGCCCCTCTAAAACATTAATTTTAATTAATTCGTTATTTATTTAGCTAAATAAAAACTTATTAATACTTTCTCTTACAGCTCTTTATATCCTAGACCTCTGATGTGTAACCAGGACAATATTACCTACTTTATTAATGTTATTCCTAATCAATCATTGTCTACAGTCACAATTGTGACAGAAGGAATAATAAATATCAAGCAAGTACAATATTTCAAAAGTAATAATAAAGAATATATTCTTAGTAACATTACTGTTGAAATACCCGCAACAATAGAAAAATTCTGGCCGCCTACAGTAGAGGAAGTAGCATTATCGCTCGATAATTATAACTAGTGCTACCTGATTAAAATAAACACAAACGCATTTCTTGATAAGTAATAATAAAGAATATATTCTTAGTAACATTACTGTTGAAATACCCGCAACAATAGAAAAATTCTGGCCGCCTACAGTAGAGGAAGTAGCATTATCGCTCGATAATTATAACTAGTGCTACCTGATTAAAATAAACACAAACGCATTTCTTGATAACCTAATAATTACTAAAGTAATTAGTGTAATTAATTCGTGTAAAAAACACACACAAACTCAATAATATTCTCCGAACACATTTACGTAACAGCTAGATAATGTAATTAGCCACAACATTTTTTTCGAAATAAACCGCACCTCAGCGCCATCTTTAATTAAGTTATACATAGATTATTTTTACTGATATTCTTCGATACCAGTAATTTGACACTGTATCAGATAAGCAATACTTCATGAGTATTTACGTTCAGCATGAATTTTCAATCAAACTGAGATTTCAAAAACTTACCTAAATCACTTTTACATTCAATTTAATTTACTTAGTAATTAATTTGTCTTTACTGATAAAAATTTTGACAGATAGCCTTGTAGACAAAAATATTGATTATCTTAAATGGTTAAAAAAACATTTATTATTAAATACCTTTTTTTTGTAAAAGAAATTATTAATATAAATTTAAATAAAATTTAGTACCATTATAAGGAGAAAAAATATCAAATGTAGGTACCGTATAAGTGAAAAGAATTCAAGTATGTATCTTCAAATGTAGATAAGAATTACATAAAAAAAACTGAATGATTATTACCAACAATAATCACCGTCGACATTTTGTTAAATAAGCCTGTATATCTACAGTATAGAAAACACGTGTCTGCGGTTGCACTACAGTTATCATTCCGGTTATTTCTATCTCCTATCTTACTATGTATCCGAGTCACCTCTTTCTTATTTTCTAATAAATTTATTATTAATATGAATATATATAAGCTTGTCTTACTAGAACAGATAAATGTCAGGGAAGGGCTATGAAACAATAAATTCGTATAAGACAATGCGATGCAAAAAAGGAAAGAGTAAAACTTGTGCCACGGCAGTAAAAAAATATCATTTTTTTTTTTTTTTTTTATGGACATTATGAAAGAAGTAAGGCTTCAAAGACAGCAAATGTGACCCCCCCTGCGTGACTCTAAGGAATAGAAATAATTCAGTATATTTGCATCCATTGCAAAGATCAATCCATGTGCAGAATATGCGATGAGGAAAACGAAACAATTTCCTATGTTGTCTTCAAATATGAAATGTTGACTAGGAGGAGCTACACTCGTCTTGGGATAGTGACTAGAAGCACATTCAACCAGAACTTCCAAACGTTTACTGTTTCCGAAATAAACTTGCGAAATTTTACAAACTCTCACGAAATGTTTCGATTTTATTTCGGAATGTATGCATGCAAATGGGAAACTGTGTGTTAATCTACCATTGCTATTAGGTCTCGCAGATAACATCATCAAGATATTGTGGTACCAACATGATGGTGCACCAGCACATTATGGTGCTGCTGCAAGAGCACATTTAGATAGGGTATTCACCAATAAGTGGATTGGAAGACGAAGTTTGATAAGTTGGCCACCACGATCACCAGATCTCACACCTTGTGATTTCTTTCTGTGGCCAACTGTAAAAAACATTGTTTACCCAACACGTCCTACAACGGCAGAGAACATGCAGCAACGAATAAGAAACGCTTTTCTTCAATTAAGTTAGAATAACTTAGCTCAGAATTAAGTCTGTCGATACAGAGACGGTTGAGACCACATGTAGAGTAGAATGGAAATATATTTGAACACATTTTACATTAAGATCGTTTTATTATGGAAAATTTTCAAAATGTAATTCTAAAACTAATTATAAAGCATTTAAGAAACAGGTGTTTGTTAAAATTACTTTCTTTTATTTTCATGGCCAACCAACTATTAGATGCCCCGAATTTTGCATGTTTAAACATGAGTATATCCCATTAAAGGGTTATAACTTTGAAAATACTAAAAATAAGTACTATGTTATTGGTACCATTTTAAAGGCGATTTTACAAGGAATATGCCGACTAATAAAAATATTATAGGTTAGATTTAAAAACAAAAACGAGAAAATAACCAATAAAGATCGATAACTTAGACACGACATATTTAACACCTTGTATATTTATTCACTTTGTTCAAGCTCGAAACAAATAACGTATTAGTCCATAAATTAGTAACACAAGAGTTATGTGAGGCATTCTACCCATTTTCAGACTAATGCTTAAAATCTTAGATGCTGCAGCTGTCACGATTTTAACAAAATTATCAATAAAATTAAAACTAACGGTCTGAAGTGCACATATCCATATATCATTGCAAAGATAATTTGAATGGCTATCATTATAATAGCTAGAAAGTATAGCAATCTATTTAAAATAAAAAAGTTGAAGGTGGTTGCGAAAATTAGGAACACCCTGTATATTTGTAAATAAAATTAGAAAATGCACAGTCGCATACCACATACGTACGTAAAGTCTCATTGCACCACCCGGTATTATACCCTTCTCTTTTTATAATACCACATAAAATAATAGGTTTGTTTGTGTTTAATATTACGAACGGTTCTAACACAGTTCTGTTACTGCGCAGAACTGATGCGTCATAGTACACCGTTCGGAACGGTTCCGAACGATTCTGTAACGATTCAATGCCTTTGGCCCGAATTAGTTCTACAGTTCTAGAACGGTTCCAGAACTGCTAATCACAAACCAAAACACGACGTTTTTTGTTCCAGAACAGTTCCGAAAACCCGAACACTTAACATAATTCTGCGCATGACGTGAACTGTTCTGGAATCGTTCTTAGCGAAACAAAAACAAACCTATTGTGATTAGCAGTGAATACTTATTCTCCTTCTTGAACACATGGAGAATTTATATCATCAAGTATGTATGTACGTAAAATATTCCAGCACTGAAAGTCGTAAAGGAAGTTCCATATTCTTTTGAGTGCAAATCTCTAAATATTATAAGTTCAACTTAACCTTTACAATATTTAATAGGAAATCAGGTATATTAACGGAATAAATATTAAGAAAGTACAAAGAAAACAAACGGGAAAACGCTTTTAATGTCACTTATGTAACTTCGAAACCTGTAACAGAGGGCGCTGTAATCTCCAACAGAAACTGTTTTTGTGGCTTACTCCATTGTAACAATAAGCCCTTCAATAATTAGAATCACACAAAAATCGATATCAAGAATTCTTGTTGGAGTGTTAAGTCGCAAAATTAAAGCATGCATTGATTACGACAGGAAGTGCTTCTTGCTTTGGATATGGCCCGATAGTACGATCCATGAACCGAATCGTAACGAGAAAGAACTACCCAACCAGTTCAGAAACAATGGCGACTACAACTTTGTCTCTAAGGGACTGGAAGTACGCTATACACATCCGCTGACATATGTTCAACCATTGCTATATGTACGTACGTTTCTGAACGCCGTGTCGTAAAATAAGCATATTATGTACTAATATGCCTGGATGTTGTACATATGTACATACATACATATACGTATGGGATATTGATAAAGTTGTGTGAATTCCGACGTTTTCCTCGCATTGTATAGGTAATATTCGACGAACATACTGATACCGTCTGATAGTGGCGTACACAATGAAAGCGAACAACAATTGCGTGGAACGAAAGAGAAGTCTATAGGAGACAAAAACGCTCGGACGATATTATTTTGTGTGCGCTCTGTCCGAAACTAATGTATGTATAGGACGGGCCAGGGTGGTCTCTAGTATTTATATAGTTTTTTACTTATTTATTTAATGGGGATAAAAATGAGGTGTGGCCACCACACGACTTTTTTATACGTATGAGCGTTTCAAATTATACAAAATTGTTCTAAATTGTTTCAAATAGTTTTATCTTCTTAGAAAAATAAGCCGAATTTTACGAATTTATTTTGTGTAAAAATCATTCAAAATCCTATTATAAGTACTTCTATTCCCTTAATAAATCTCTACAGAATGCACAATATATGATATTTCCAAAAAAATCGCTATTTTTAGTAAAAGTGTTGCTCCCAATCTGAATTTTGAAATTTTTTTTAAACACAAGGTATTAAAAATTAAGTTGTATATAAACTACTCAAAAATGAATAAGATATTTTCACTTTTTTGTATTTTTTAGAAAATATGGGTAAATATTTGTAGTGTATTATATTAGATACATAATTGTACACAACAATTTAAAATTTTCAAGTATATTTATCCAGAAAAATCATTAGATTACTAATAAATGATCAATTATGAAATAAGCAACTTTTTTATCAATAGCTAAAATAAACATTTTTCTGTAACAATTAATTCTAACATCGTGTATAATGGCCACGGACATCTCTCACAGCTGTACATCTTCAGGACATACTCATAATGCTATTATTAATGTGTTCTTGTGACACTCTTCTCCAACACAGCGGTAAATTTTCCCGCAAGTGTTGCACGTTAACTGGGGGTGGATTATGTTCGTTGAGCTATTCTTGAAGTCTGTCCCAAATGTGCTCAATTGGATTCAAGTCGGGAGACGTTGGTGGTAAAGGTAGATGGTTAATATGGAGGTCAATTATTGCTTGCATTACAATTTGTGCACGATGAGGTCGTGCATTATAATCAATAAACACCATGTTTTCAACCACAGCCTCACGAAAGTCGACCACATATTGCTACCTTCTCGTATTTAAATTATCAGATGGCCAAGGCCCTACACAGATTCGGTACCCAAATTCCAAGAAGGTAGTAAGTCAGACACCACCACGGTAATTAACCTTCTATTTAAATTTAGGAAGACGCTTGTCTATTAAATAATCACCAACTTATAGCACTCAAGTCTTACCTCTTACTTCCCAGGGGTCGATGTTAAATATGGGAGTCAGCACCGCCTCCAGCTACAGTCAGAATTAGGGCGAGTTCGAACACAGTACTAAGTCGAAGGTTACGTTGTCAGGGCGCCTATCCGTTAAAATATGCTGAGCCCAACAGATATTCAGACCCCGGACAAGATCCAATATAAGATTCCCCAGGTGATAAGAAAAATAAGACCAACACACAGTCATTCAAACTTAACAACTGGTTTATTAAAATTTAAATACCCCAAAATGTTTCAAATATTGAGCACAAAACCGGCTATTACTACTAATCTTCTGGTTTTCAAAAAAAAATATATTTAAAAGACACAAAACAAGTAATATGAATCACAAAAGCGCAACTCAGTTGCCAGTAATAAACTTCTGAAGGAATGAATAAAATCTTAAATGGTCACCCAAGTGATCCACAACTTCAAATTACCAATGATTTATAATTACAAAACTTAAGAAATTCAAAATGGAAAACACATGAAGCAACCTTAAAGTTAAAATAATTACCTGACAATATTCTTACAAAAGCATACAATTATAAGGCAACTTGCCGAAGTCCCTCCAAAGTCGAACAGTTTGATCATGAATTGCAACACGTCAACACCAAAATAAACCACTCTGTATACCAGAGGCAACCGACAATCTATTCGACACTAGAGTGCAGACTCTAAGTTATATGGTATCTAATACTATAAATATTAGCGCTAGTTAACTATGCTTTACATAAGAAAACGTGATTAAAATAAATTCAATAATTTCTTACAAGATTGTACAATAATAAATTTAAATGGTTGACTAATTACACCAAATAACAAGCTATGAATTTACATAATACAGATGTGAGGCTGCAACGCCAATACACATCCAAAATTTGTTCAAAGTTCTAAATCCAAAAAAAAAAGGCTACGTAACGTCTCCAAAATTGACAAAGTAACCCCCAAACTGGAGTCACTGTTATTAATAAAACTACGTTAATTTAATAAATGCAAATTATAAAGGCTCACATGCCACAAGAAGTTAATTTAAGAAATTACGATGACTTATTTGATTAGCTAGGCCGGAAAGTTGAAATTTACTGTACGAAGTACTCGAAATTGACATAAATTTTACCAAAACTGTTTGGCCAATAATTCCCGCGTTATGGGTAATATCAGGAAAATTACACAGTCACAGTACCTTAAAGGAAAACCACATCCAAGCTACCATACACGATACCTTCTACGGGTCACGCTTGTTACAAGGAAAACTGCCTCACATATCTTCGGCTAACGACATCTTCAGGAAAATTAGCGTAGGAAGGCTACAGTATTTCAGCTATCTGCACCTCAAATTATGTCTTCACCGCAGGATACAGCAATTAATTCCCTTGGAACCGTAAAATTACCATAGGCACGTGGTTCTTAAACTTAACCCAACTAAAGGGCTCAAATGAGATCTATGCCAAGCACTAACAGAGCAGTTAAACAATTCTTAAGCCACGACAACAATATCCTCAACAAGATTATAATTATAACGCCAAATCCATATTAAACCATAAGAAATATCATACCATCCGCTTTTTACTAGCGATTACACACGATATACTTCAACATCCATCATTTCTCAGGTAGTGACTAAGAAAATTGCATCTGCTCTTGTGATGTTTTAATGCTTCTTCTACGACAGTTAACGTTCAAAAGAGAAAGAATCCACTTGTCATCTAGCGATCTCACGCGTTATCAACACATTGGACCTAATAACCACGAGACCTAAACCGATATTTTACACACACGACATAAACGCAGATTCAAATGACAATAGAAAAGTGGAAAATAATTATAATTAATTTGTCACATAACTCTAAGCCCAAAAAGAAACTCCAAAACTAAATTAGAAAATAATTAAAAATACCCAATCTATTAAATAAAACATCGTACGCCATCTACCCGTCAACACATGTATACGTTACACACATGAGATAAGGCAGACCACTCGGCAGTAGGAAGCTTATGAAATCCTTCCCTAGGTGGCAGAAGGAGTCGAAAGATGATCTATTTACCCGAATTAACCAGGATAATTTATTTAATCCGAAATAATTTACGTATTTCAAACGATAAAACTAAAATTCTCAATTCAGAGATAAAATACAGCAAAAATAATTGTAACAATATTGCTGAATAATGTTTGTAAGCTCGAGTCTATAACGGTCTCCTCGAGTTCTCCAGACCTTTACTCTACGATTATCACTAAATAAGCAGAATCTGGATTCATCGGTGTATAAACCATGCTCCCATTGAAAATTTTCTGCTAGTCGTTGGTTAACCCAAGCTCTTCTAGCCATTCTGTTGGCATTAGTTAATTTTGGGCGTCTCACAGGCCCGCAGCTATGAAGATCAATTTCCCTCAGACGGTTTCTGATAGTTTGATCCGGAACTCTAACTCCAGTGGCGGCACGTAACTGTATTTGCAACGATACAGCACTTCTAAACGGATTCATCCTTGTCTGAATTCGTATGTAGCGGTTTTGTCTCTGATTTGTTTTCCTCTCAGATCCACTACCGGGTCTTCTCCTTGCAGATTCTGTCTGTTGGAATCTTGTTAGAGCCCTACTAACAACACTTGGAGACACATTAAAAATTGCGGCAATTTCTGCTCCAGATTGCCCTCGCTGATGTAATAACGCAATTAAATCAAAAGTTTCATTATTTAAATGACGTCTTGGCATCGTGAAAATGTGAAATGACGTTTAAAATGAATAATATTTGTCAAAAAATGCGATTTTTATAATTTTGTATTCTAAATTAATTTAAGGTTAAAATACAAGATTGAATATTTTATCACACAGAAAAGACATTTACCAAATAAAATATCCACAAACGACTGTGGGCCTTCTAATTTATCTATAGTTTGAGAGAATACGTTAAATTTAATCGAATTAATTAGATCTGTTAAAAAAAGATCTAATTCCCTATTCATTTTTGAGTAGTTTACTTTTATACTAGTAACGTAACTGTCTAAAAAGCATGACTTCCGGTAGGAATTTCAAAAAACTTTCATAATAAAATTCTTCTCAAATTTAATTCTGAGTACATTATAAATTTGTTTAAACTTAATAGTTGACAAAATATTGCCAAATTCGATTTTTTCACTGACGTAAAAGTAGTTTACGAAATATTGGCAAAATTCGACTTTTTCACATTTTTAAACAACTTTTTCGGTATCAGGGGACTTTACTTTCTTATACTACGTATAATAAAGTAAAAAGGAGACAGGCCAACGTATTATCCATATAATTATTCGTAATACATAATAGGTTCATACAAAAGAAAATTTCCTAACATTGCACTATTATATTTTTAGCCTTAGTTAAGTATCTACTCGATATATGATGTCTGTATAACTAACTTCACAATATTCGTATGAGGTTGTCCAAAATAAGTGATTTCTAAATGACATTTCAACATGATATATAAACACTATTAGAGTTATTGAATGTGTCATGCCTTTTAATTACTTTTACTAAAAATAAACAAAAGCTGCTTCTTTAAAACATTTTAACATAACTGGTGTTCACTCATCGTTTCTATTTAAGGCAGAGTTACAACAGTTTCAGAAGATATGTACAAATATTTTGTAATGATTTGTGCATAGCTATGACTAATTGTATTCTTTTATGTAGGTGCAATTTTAGTTTATTCTAAAGAATGTATCTTATCATATATTTGAAATAATATAATAATACCCAAATTACTAAGACATCCACAATTTACAACACAGCACGTTGTAAGCGTATTTTCAAAAAAAAAACACACAAAATAGGTAAAAATATATAAATAAATAGGATATGAAACACGTGTCTGTGCGTTCGCTGTTGGTAATGACACCTGTATGTCATATATCTCAACACATATGTGCATATACGTTTTCGTATAAATGTATATATGTATACTTTTGATAGTGAAAATATATGTTTATTTACGTTATTTCAGACCAGAAAAATATTACTAAAAAGTGTTTCAATATCTAACATGCGATTGAAATTGATTGATATGATCTTATTTTCCCTGTCCGAAAACAGCGGGACGACTGAATAGAATAGAATAGAATAGAATAGAATAGCATTTATTCAATAATGTACATATAAATGTGTTGAACATGTCAGACATTGTAATCACAGTTTCAGGCAAGTAAATAAACAGAATATGGACAATATTTACATACAAGAAATATACAAAAAATACACATAACTAATTAGTCAGAGTCAAAGTTAATGCTTAAATACATACAATAAAATAGATAAAAACAATATGTTAAAATTAGCGTGTTGCCTGGAAGTTATGATCAAAATAGTTTTGAATGTCGTAATAGGCATTGTCAATAAGTATATCATGTAATTCCTGTTTGAAACATTTATTAGTTTTCTTTTTTAAGTTTTCGGGTAAATGATTATATACTTTACTTATTTGGACAACAGCACTTTTATAAACTATGTCCTTAGTAGTTTGTATGGGTACTAGGTATGCATTGCTTACTCCTCTCGTTTTATGAGGATGCTGAATTTCTTGGTTAGTAAACAGCCCATAGTTGGTTCTCACAAACATTGCACATTCCATTATATACATACTCGGTAAGGTAAGTATTTTTTTATTTTTAAATAACTGTCTACAAGATTCTGTTCTTAATAAACCGAACACACTCCGCAAACACGACTTCTGGAGTAAAAATATCCTGGTCCACTCAGCCGACCTCCCCCAAAACACTATGCCGAACCGTAAACGCGAATGTACGAAAGCGTAATATGCCGAAAGACTCGCCTCTTGATTCACCGACGTCGATATTGTCCTTAGTGCATAATTGAAGGATGATATTTTTGAAGCTAATACCTCCACATGTTTCTTCCAATTCAGTTGAGCGTCCATCCAGAGTCCAAGGAACCGCGCCTCATCGCTGGTTTCTAGTTGATGTCCTTGATGTACAATTGTTATTGGTTCCTTCTTGAAGTATGAAAATTGCAGAAGATTAGTTTTTTGTATGTTTAATTGTAAACAATTTTGTTTGAACCATTCCTCGAGATTTCCTAATGTAATTGCTATTTCCGTGCTAATTATATTTCGTTCTGATTTTAAAACTATTGTTGTATCATCTGCAAAAAGTATAGCTTTATGAGATGTCCTTTTAGGCAAGTCATTCACGTACACTAGGAACAGGAGAGGACCCAAAACCGACCCCTGCGGCACACCCCTCTCTATTGTTCTCCACTCCGCCGCTATTCCGGAATTGGGATCAATTATACACTGTTGTCGACATTCAAGGTAGGACCCTATGAGTTTCAACGAAATGCCTCTAATGCCTATAAGTTCCAATTTTTGGTTTAGCACACTATAATTGATGCAATCAAAAGCCTTTACTTTGCAGACCTGGTGGAAACCTGCCTATCATATCCCTACTTCCAGTTCCTTGACAGCTACTACAAACAAAGCCGCTAGAATTGCCATGGAAGCGTTCAAACAACAATCCTTATGAACCTTCGTAATCTAGTCGCATGGACGAGATTCCCGCACATTTCGCAATTCCCAACATATCAATATCCGGTCACCATGGAACTCATTACAAACTCTTTCCTTGGGTACTAGTACGTAGTATCGTAAACACACACACTCTGACAGATACATCAATGGCCATTATCATAATTACCCTCCTTAAAAAAAAAATCAGTCATCAACTCCTTAGTAAATAGAGCTTATGCCCTTTCCGAACCTGACGTACTAACCCAGAAACATTCACATCTAACAAAAATCGAACTCGATAACAACTATCCCAAAAACGACATAAACAAAACCCGTTCATCGACACTTAAATCAAACTGCTAAAACCACACCAATTCACAATGATGGCCGTACACACACATTCTTACGTTATACACACGATGTAACTGATCACATCCTCCTCAACAAACACATCATATTTTTTAAGTAAGTAAATAGTCAATGTTGGTGTACACGCTAAGCTTTTGGAAACTTCAAATTCTGACAGTTGTCATACTTAAATTATACATACTAAAAGCGCACAGGACCCTTTACCGCTCTCACGGATTTAGTAGAGGAGGGAAGATGGGGGTGAAAATGCGAAAACGACCTTTGAGTGTTTGAGGAATTGAGGCATTTTAGCGGAGATTTTAGAGTTTTATGTTGTCGGGTGTACAATTCTACTTTGTATAGGCGTATTTTTATCGCTTCGAAACGGTGGTAAGGCGGCGAAAAGAATTTTTTTAAAATTTTAGCACTTGTAGAGAAAAGCGCTGCATCAATTTTTTCGCCCATAAGGAGGACGTGGGAAACAAAAATTGCTCTGGAGCCTTTTATACTGAAAATCCCGACAAACGTCAAAGTGACAGGAGATTCGAAATGTATCCAAACTTTTACTTTTACGCTTGAAATTGCAAATTTTGAAGGTTTCGAGAGCACAACAAGATTCAAAATCGTAAAGTACTGACACTTCAGGACCCTTTAGTTGCATATTCCCAGTTTAAAGTGGTACAGATACAAAGGTACGGGCGATTAAAAGTGCGGTTGCAGACGGATATGTTAGAAAAATGCTTGTCAGATTAAATTCATGTGGCAAATATATACACATGATATATTTAGTTTTACGACAAACATAAGGCACTAAATGAATTATCGGGGCGCAATTAATACATTTATTTATATTCTTTTTACGATTACACGTACATATATTTTCACGCGAATATTAAAAAATTCCTAATCTCCCAGTGTAGCCCGAAAGCATATATATAAATACCCAAAACAAGAATTTATTTGTAAATACCTCGGTGGTCTAACGGTAAAGTCACCGCTTCCCAATACAGCAACTCTAATTGCTCGGGTTCAAATTTAGGCAGGAACAAGTACTTTTTTTTTTCTGAATACGATTGATTTCATATATATTTATCGGCATTTGATACGACAAAACGTGGATTTCTCAATGTAATGGTCCCGGTCGCTCGAATTAAATTCTTATATACAGACTGGTTTTTCTTTTAAGTATTATAAATGTTAAAGGTTGCTCGAAAATTGACGTACGTTTGTAAAATTTTGCTTTCGGAGCTCTGCAAAGTCGCTCATCACTAATCCAAATGTCAAAAAAAAAACAAAATGACGGAAAAGTTTTTTGAAAATTGACGTATAAATGCGAAATTTTAGATACGGGGGTGTCTGCGGACGCCGATCACCAATCCGTAGTCAAAATGTCAAAAAAACCAAAATGGCGGCAGAATTTTTTGAAAATTGACGTATGAATGTGAAATTTTAGATACGGGGGTGTGTGCGGACGCCGAATACAAATCCAATGTCAAAATGTCAAAAAAAAAAAACAAAATGACGGACGGGTTTTTTGACAATATAAATGCGAAATTTTAGATACGGGGGTGTCTGCGGACGCCGATCACCAATCCGTAGTCAAAATGTCAAAAAAAATAAAATGGCGGCAGAATTTTTTGAAAATTGACGTATAAATGTGAAATTTTAGATACGGAGGTGTGTGCGGTCGCCGATCACAAATCCAAAGTCAAAATGTCAAAAAAAAAATGGCGGAGGAATTTTTTGAAAATTGACATATGAATGTGAAATTTTAGATACGGGGGTGTGTGCGGACGCCGATCACCAATCCGTAGTCAAAATGTCAAAAAAAATAAAATGGCGGCAGAATTTTTTGAAAATTGACGTATAAATGTGAAATTTTAGATACGGAGGTGTGTGCGGTCGCCGATCACAAATCCAAAGTCAAAATGTCAAAAAAATATGGCGGAGGAATTTTTTGAAAATTGACATATGAATGTGAAATTTTAGATACGGGGGTGTGTGCGGACGCCGATTACAAATCCAAACTCAAAATGTAAAAAAAAACAAAATGGCGGACGAGTTTTTTGAAAATTGACGTATAAATGCGAAATTTTAGATACGGGGGTGTGTGCGGACGCCGATTACAAATCCAAAGTCAAAATGTCAAAAAAAAAACAAAATGGCGGACGGTTTTTGGAAAATTAACGTATGAATGTGAAATTTTAGATACGGGGGTGTGTGCGGACGCCGATCATCAATCCATAGTCAAAATGTCAAAAAAAACAAAATGGCGGACGGGTTTTTTGACAATATAAATGCGAAATTTTAGATACGGGGGTGTCTGCGGACGCCGATCACCAATCCGTAGTCAAAATGTCAAAAAAAAAAAATGGCGGCAGAATTTTTTGAAAATTGACGTATAAATGTGAAATTTTAGATACGGAGGTGTTTGTGGACGCCGATCACCAATCCATAGTCAAAATGTTAAAAAAAAAAAAAGAAAATGGCGGCAGAGTTTTTTGAAAATTGACGTATGAATGTGAAATTTTAGATACGGGGGTGTGTGCGGACGCCGATTACAAATCCAAAGTCAAAATGTCAAAAAAAAACAAAATGGCGGGCGGTTTTTTGAAAATTGACGTATGAATGTGAAATTTTAGATACGGGGGTGTGTGCGGACGCCGAATACAAATCCAAAGTCAAAATGTCAAAAAAAAAAACAAAATGACGGACGGGTTTTTTGACAATATAAATGCGAAATTTTAGATACGGGGGTGTCTGCGGACGCCGATCACCAATCCGTAGTCAAAATGTCAAAAAAAAATAATGGCGGCAGAATTTTTTGAAAATTGACGTATAAATGTGAAATTTTAGATACGGAGGTGTGTGCGGACGCCGATCACAAATCCAAAGTCAAAATGTCAAAAAAAAATGGCGGAGGAATTTTTTAAAAATTGACATATGAATGTGAAATTTTAGATACGGGGGTGTGTGCGGACGCCGATTACAAATCCAAACTCAAAATGTAAAAAAAAACAAAATGGCGGACGAGTTTTTTGAAAATTGACGTATAAATGCGAAATTTTAGATACGGGGGTGTGTGTATACGGACGCCGATCACAAATCCAAAGTCAAAATGACAAAAGAAATTAAATGGCCGAAGAGTTTTTTGAAAATTGACGTATGAATGCAAAATTTTAGATACGGGGGTGTGTGCGGACGCCGATCACAAATCCAAAGTCAAAATGTCAAAAAAAACAAAATGGCGGAAGATTTTTTGAAAATTGACGTACGAATGCGAAATTTTAGATACGGGGGTGTGTGCGGACGCCGATCACAAATCCAAAGTCAAAATGTCAAAAAAAAAACAAAATGGCGGAAGATTTTTTGAACATTGAAGTACGAATGTGAAATTTTAGATACGGGGGTGTCTTAGGTAGCCGATCAAGAATCCAAAGTCAAAATGTCAAAAAAAAACAAAATGGCGGATTTTTTTTGAAAATTGGCGTATGAATGTGAGATTTTAGATACGGGGGTGTCTCAGGTCGCCGATTACGAATCCAAAGTCAAAATGTCAAAAAAAAACAAAATGGCGGAAGTTTTTTTGAAAATTGACGTATGAATGTGAAATTTTAGATACGGGGGTGTCTCAGGTCGCCGATCACGAATCCAAAGTCAAAATGTCAAAAAAAACAAAATGGCGGAAGTTTTTTTGAAAATTGACGTATGAATGTGAAATTTTAGATACGGGGGTGTGTGCGAACGCCGATCACAAATCCAAAGTCAAAATGTCAAAAAAAACAAAATGGCGGAAGAATTTATTGAAAATTGACGTATGAATGTGAAATTTTAGATACGGGGGTCTCTTAGGTCACCGATCACGAATCTATAGTCAACATGTCAAAAAAAACAAAATGGCGGATCTAATATGGCGGAAAGTTTCTTCAAAATGTCTTTAATCTTGGTGACATCTACAAATGTCGGTTTTTGAGGTCGCTGATCACGAGTTCGAAATAAAAGTTTTAAAAAACAATGTGGCAGAAAGGTTCTTCGAAATGTGCTTGGATCTGAGTACATACTTCCTTCGTAAACTTTAACATGATTTATGTTTAACATTTAATTATCCTTCTCGCTCTTCAGTGTTCAGTGTAACGGTTTGTGTAAAAGGGAAAGAAAAGTTCTAAATAATATACCGGGTGTCCCGTAAAAAATGCTACAAAAAAGCAGTGTTTTGTTTGTTTTCAGTTGTTTTTATTAATGTCAAACGATAGTCAACTTTTTTATTTTAAATGGAAACAGATATATTTTGGCTATATTCGGATTGGATTTTTTTTCGAAATTCAACAATATATAAAATGTCTATTTTTGATAAACAATTATTGAAAAAAAATATAAAACACTTAATAAATTTCATCTTTGTATTCCATTATTTATAAATTTTGGAATGTGCCATGAAAAAACAAAAATGCGATAAACGTCAATAAACGTCAGTGTGAGTGTCTATTAAGCCTTATTTATTGTTCTGCTTGAACGTTTTGCCACAAAAAAAAAGTATATTCGTAAAAATGAATAACAATGAGTTAACAGACATGTTGCAAGTGTTTTTTGAATGTAATAAAAATCGTCTTCAAGCAGTTCGGCGTTACAGCTTTCGTTTTCCGGACAGAGAAGTTCCAGATTCGAAAATATTTCAGAGAATTGAAACGAATTTGAGGAATTATGGATCATTTCAAAAACCTAAAACACAGCGACGTAGATTCGCCGAAGATACGGAATATGATGTTCTTCTTGCACTACAAGAAAATTCACGAATTTCGACTCGCGAAATTGCACATAATATTGGGGTATCAAAAACTACAGTCCATAGTATTTTAAGAAAACACAAATTTAAACCGTACATAGCTCGAAAAGTTAATGCATTAGAACAAAATGATCAACGCCGAAGAATACAGTTTTGTCGACTTTTTTAAAATGCATTAGAACAAGACCGGAGTTTTTACAGAATGATAATTTGGTCTGATGAATGCACTTTTGGCAACAATGGGGTATTTTTAATAGAAACATACATCGACAATGGAGCCAAGACAATCCGAGATTTGTCATTGAAAATAATTTTCAAAGACGTTTTAGCGTAAATGTTTGGTGTGGTATTTTAGGCGATCAATTAATTGGGCCGTTTTTCATAGATGGTTGCTTAAATCAAGAAAAGTATCACACTTTATTAAACGAAAATCTCCAAAACTTTTTAGATGAATTACCTTTGGCAAATTTAAATAGAATATTTTATCAACAAGATGGGGCCCCCGCTCACAACGCCAGAGTAAATACTGATTGGTTGAACACCCACTTTGGAAATAGGTAGATAGGAACATCCCGTCTTATCGAGTGGCCTGCGTGTTCACCCGATCTTTCGCCCCTAGATTTTTGGTTGTGGGCTTACCTACAAGATCGACTTTATTTGACACCTCCAGAAAATGTTGACATTTTAAGACAAAGAATTATTAACACTTGTCAAGAAATACCTGCCGTTTGTGTTTTAAATGCGACTCGTGGAGTAATTAGGAGATGTGCGTTATGTATTGAACAAGGTGGCGGGCAATTTGAATAATTATTGTGAAGTGTTTTGTTTTGTTTTTTAGAATAATACTTATAATACTTACGTTTTCAATGTTTCATAGCACATTCGAAATGTTATACATAATTTATTAAAAACATGGTCAATTTTAATAAATGGTTTTCTTTCAATAATCGTTTATAAAAAAATAGACGTTATACATCGATGAATTCAGAAAATAAAATCCAATCCGAATATTGCCAAAAATATATCTGTTTCCATTTAAAATAAAAAAGTTGACTATCGTTTGACATTAATGAAAACAAGTGAAAACAACTAAAACACTACTTTCTTGTAGTATTTTTGATGCTAATTAACTGACTTTTTGTTTCAATAAAATCGGACAATAAATAACGGAGTTATTATTGTTGGCGTTTTTTACGGAACACCCGGTATACGATTGGCATAAGAAAATTTATATGTGTACAGGGATGCGTCAAAAGTTCATAAAATCGACATTCTCTCTCTCTCTCTCTCTCTCTCTCTCTCTCTCTCTCTCTCTCTCTCTCTCTCTCTCTCTCTCTCTCTCTCTCTCTCTCTCTCTTGAAACAGCTTGTGTAGGTAGAATACTTGATAGGTAAAATTTTGCAATATCTCAAATTTAATGTCCTTAAATTATTGGCGCATGTTTCATTAATGTTGACATAATATTTGAATGTAACCTTCAACATTAAAACGCCCTAACACCTACAATGGCAAATTTAAACGTATTTTTAGTCATTTACATTATTGCATTGTATTAGTTGATTAAGTTCAATAAAGGGCCGGTTTTCCCAATTCCGATTAAAATGCCGATCAGTGTATTCATTAGATAAAATACGGGATAGTACGTTTTTGCAAAAACCGGTTGGCGCTAATCATTGATTAAAATACCGGTTGGTATGTTTTTCCAACACCGGTTAGCGCTAATCATTGATTAAGAACGTTATTAAATGAAAATATTTTAACCGCTGTTTTACCAAACCTGATAAAATATTAAACAGTAATTACGATTACTTACACATGCGCATAACCTAGGAGATTTGGATTTTTATTAGTATTGACTGCGATTATGTTTTCTTATCCATTTGTAATTAATAATTATTTTTATTAGTGTTTTAGTAATTGTATTGCTTCTTCTATACATGAAATTTACAGTATAATTAAAAATAAAACATAATATTGAATATGTGTAACTTTTAGCTTGCTATTGAAATATTTGTGTTTTGGAAGCTTTTTAATTGTGTTACATTTCTGGGACTTTATCTCAGTTGCTAAAAATCCTAAATATTTGTGAAAATTTATGCCTGCGCTTGGTCTTTTCTTCTTTGTAATTGCTTTTAACAGCATCTTATTAAAACTAATCATTTATATGTTTGCGAACTATGTTTGAAGTTCATCAGCATTCATTAGCATTCTATAAGAATGTTTGAAAGCGACGCCCATTTACCAAACAAAATTTGTTATAAACATTTTAAACACTACACAGATACTATATATATTTGAGCATGTCCATTAAAATGAGTAATAAAGTAATTCGGTGAAAATTTAAAATGTTCTGCAATACAAGTCCTTCATTTTTAATTGACTTGCGAACTAATTTTGATTATGTGACAGACGAATATTTCAAATTTGCTGACCAAAATTTCGTAATGAAAGCGCTGTTCCACTTCAAATAATTGGGGTGAAAAATATCTCAAACTGATTTTTAGGTTATTTTTTATTAATATTGTGCGTGCCTATTTTAAATTGTTTCTGAGCAATTGACATACTTTTTGCTAATATACTAAATGTTTCCACTGTTATTTCAAGAGCGTATTATCCCGAATGTCTTAATGAAAATGATGTGTTTATTAAGCATATTGTTTCTTCGGATACTTATTCTTATATTTAATATTAAATTATCTTTCTCGCTCTTGAGTGTGTGCCGCATTGTGTACAAGGCAATTCGAGAAAAATTTTAAATAAAATATACAATTGGCTTCACGTAATTTATGTATGTACAGGGGTGCTTCAAAAGTTTATAAAAGTGAACATTCTAAAAAGAGTCATGCCAGTGATTGCTTTTTACAGGAAAGGCACTTCAATAGGGCTTCACATTTAAAACTTGGGCTTTTTACTTTTATTATTATTTTGTGCTCTTTTATTAACGATAGTGGATTTCGAAAAGGTTGACAGGCTTTTACATTTTCACATCAAAATAGTATTGTAAACTGTCTTAATGAACATGTTGACCTTTTTGATCTTATTGTGTCTTTGGATACTTTAACATTAGATTACCTTTCTCGCTTTTGAGTGTATACCGGTTTGTGCCAAAAACAGTTCAAGAAGAATTTTAAATAAAATATCCTATTGGCTTAACAAAGTATATGTATATACAGGGGTGCTTCAAAAGTTTATAAAAGTGGACATTTTAAAAAGCGTTTTTTACAGGAAAGTCGCTTCAATAGGGCTTCAAATTAAAACTTCGGCTTTTTACTTTTATTATTATTTTGTGCTTTTTTCTTAACGATAGTGGACTTCGAAAAGATTGAAAGGCTTTTACACTTTCGCATCAAAATAGTATTGTAAACAGTCTTGATAAAAATGTTGACCTTTTTGATCTTATTGTGTCATTGGATACTTTAACATTAAATTACCTTTCTCGCTCTTGAGTGTGTACCGGTTTGTGTCAAAAGCAGTTCGAGAAGAATTTTAAATAAAATATACAATTGGCTTCACAAAACTAATGTATGTTCAGGGGTGCTTCAAAAGTTTACAAAAGTGGACATTCTAAAAATCATCATGCCAGTAATCGCTTTTTACAGGAAAGGCGCTTCAATAAGGCTTCAAATTGAAACCTTGGGCTTTCTACTTTTATTATTGTTTTGTGCTCTTTTATTAACGATAGTGGATTTCGAAAAGGTTGACAGGATTTTACACTTTCGGATCAAAATAGTATTGTAAACTATCTTAATAAAAATGTTGCGCTTTTTTATCTTATTGTGTCGTTGTAACATTAAATTACTTTTCTCGCTCTTGAGTGTGTACCGGTTAGTGTCAAAAACAGTTCGAGGAGAATTTTAAATAAAATATCCTATTGGCTTAACAAAATATATGTATATACAGGGGTGTTTCAAAAGTTTATAAAAGTGGATATTTTAAAAAGCGTCATACCTGTGATCGCCTTTTACAGGAAAGGCGCTTCAATAGGGCTTCAATTTAAAACTTGGGCTTTCTACTTTTATTATTGTTTTGTGCTCTTGTATTAACGATAGTGGATTTCGAAAAGGTTGTGAGGCTTTTACACTTTCACATCAAAATAGTATTGTAAACTGTCTTAATAAAAATGTTGCGCTTTTTTATCTTATTGTGTCGTTGTAACATTAAATTCCCTTTCTCGCTCTTGAGTGTGTACCGGTTTGTGTAAAAAACAATTCGAGAAGAATTTTAAATAAAATATTCAATTGGTTTCACAAAATTTATGTATGTACAGGGGTGTTTCAAAAGTTTATAAAAGTGGACATTCTAAAAAGCGTCATGCCATCACCTTTTACAGGCGAGGCGCTTTAATAGGGCTTACATTTAAAACTTGGGCTTTCTACTTTTATTATTGTTTTGTGCTTTGTATTAACGATAGTGGATTTCGAAAAGGTTGTAAAGCTTTTACACTTTCGCATCACAATAGTATTGTAAACTGTCTTAATAAAAATGTTGCGCTTTTTGATCTTATTGTGTCTTTGGATATTTTAACATAAACTAACTTTCTCGCTCTTGAGTGTGTACCGGTTTGTGTCAAAAGCAGTTCGAGAAGAATTTTAAATAAAATATACAATTGGCTTCACAAAACTAATGTATGTTCAGGGGTGCTTCAAAAGTTTACAAAAGTGGACATTCTAAAAATCGTCATGTCAGTGATCGCTTTTTACAGGAAAGGCGCTTCAATAGTGCTTCAAATTTAAAACTTGGGCTTTCTACTTTCATTTTTGTTTTGTGCTCTTTTATTAACGATAGTGGATTTCGAAAACGTTGACAGGATTTTACACTTTCGAATCAAAATAGTGTTATAAACTATCTTAATAAAAATGTTGGGCTTTTTTATCTTATTGTGTCGTTGTAACATTAAATTACCTTTCTCGCTCTTGAGTGTGTACCGCTTTGTGTCAAAAACAGTTCGAGGAAAATTTTAAATAAAATATCCTTTTGGCTTAACAAAATATATGTATATACAGGGGTGTTTCAAAAGTTTATAAAAGTGGACATTCTAAAAATCGTCATGCCAGTGATCGCTTTTTACAGGAAAGACGCTTCAATAAGGCATCAAATTTAAAACTAGGGCTTTCTACTTTTATTATTGTTTTGTGCTCTTTTATTAACTATAGTGGATTTCGAAAAGGTTGACAGACTTTTACACTTTCGCATCAAAATAGTATTGCAAACTATCTTGATGAAAATGTTGCGCTTTTTGTGCTCATTGTGTCTTTGGATACTTTAACATTAAATTATCTTTCTCGCTCTCGAGTGTGTACCGGTTTGTGTCAAAAACAGTTCGAGAAGAATTTGAAGTAAAATATCCTATTGGTTTAACAAAATATATGTGTATACAGCGGTGTTTCAAAAGTTTATAAAAGTGGGCATTCTAAAAAGCGTCATGCCAGTGATCGCCTTTTACAGCAAAGGCGCTTCAATAGGGCTTACATTTAAAACTTGGGCTTTTTACTTTCATTATTATTTTGTGCTCCTTTATTAACGATAGTGGATTTTGAAAAGGTTGACAGGCATTTATATTTTGACATCAAAATAGTATTGTAAACTGTCTTAATGAACATGTTAGGCTTTTTGATCTCATTGTGTCTTTGGATACCCTAACATGGCTTATGTTTAACATTAAATTACTTTTCTTGCTCTTGAGTGTGTACCGGTTTGTGTTAAAAACAGTTCGAGAAGAATTTTAAATAAAACGTCCTATTGGCTTAACAAAATATATGAATATACAGGGGTACTTCAAAGGTGTATAAAAGTGGACATTCTAACAAGCGTCATGCCAGTGATGGCTTTTTACAGGACAGGCGCTTCAATTTAATACTTGGGCTTTTTACTTTTATTATTATTTTGTACTCCTTTATTAACGATAGTGGATTTCAAACAGATTGACAGGCTTTTAGACTATCACATCAAAATAGTATTGTACACTGTCTTAATAAAAATGTTACGCTTTTTGAACTCATTGTGTCTTTGGATACTTTAACATGACATATGTTTAACATTAAATTACCATTCTCGCTCTTGAGTGTGTACCGGTTTATGTCAAAAACAGTTCGACAAGAATTTTAAATTAAATATCCTATTGGCTTAACAAAATATATGTATATATAGGGGTGCTTCAAAAGTTTATAGAAGTAGACATTCTAAAAAGCCTCTTTTTACAGGAAAGTGCTTCAATAGGGCTTAAATTTAAAACTTGGGCTTTTTACTTTTATTATTATTTTGTGCTCCTTTATTAAGGATAGTGGATTTCAAAAAGGTTGACAGGCTTTCACACTTTCACATCAAAATAGTATTGTACACTGTCTTAATAAAGATGTTGCGCTTTTTGATCTCAATGTAGCTTTGGATACTTTAACATGACTTATGTTTAACATTAAATTACCTTTCTCGCTCTTGAGTGTGTACCGATTTGTGTCAAAAACAGTTCGAGAAGAATTTTAAATAAAATATCCTATTGGCTTAACAAAATATATGTATATACAGGGGTGCTTCAAAAGTTTATAAAAGTGGACATTCTAAAAAGCGTTTTTTACAGGAAAGGCGCTTCAATAGGGCTTAAATTTAAAACTTGGGATTCTTACTTTTATTATTATTTTGTGTTTTTTCTTAACGACAGTAGACTTCGAAAAGGTTGACATGCTTTTCCACTATCACATCAAAATAGTATTGTAAACTGTCTCGATGAAAATGTTGTGCTCTTTGAGTTCATTGTTTCTTTGGATACATTAACATGACTTATGTTTAACATAAATTTACCTTTCTCGCTCTTGAGTGTGTACCGGTTTGTGTAAAAAACCGTTCGAGAAGAATTTTAAAGAAAATGTACTATTGGCTTCACGAAATATATGTATATACAGGGGTGCGTCAAAAGTTAATAAAATCGCACATTCTAAAAGGCGTCATGACAGTGATTGCTTTTTACAGGAAACTATGAAAAAGCTGTAAGCGGACGCGAAAAAAGCGATTCCAACTAAAAGAGATTGACGGACCCGCTGTAAGCGGAGGACCCGCGTGTAAGCGGAGGACCCGTTGTAAGCGGAGGACCCGCTGTAAGCGGACGTTAGAGCTAGTTATATATACTAAAAGCGCACAGGACCCTTTACCGCTCTCACGGATTTAATAGAGGAGGGGAAATGCGGGTAAAATGCGAAAACGACCTTTGAGTGTTTGACGAATTGAGGCTTTTGAGGGGAAATTTCAGAGTTTCATGTGGTCGGGTGTATAATTCTACTTTGTATAGGCGTATTTTTATCGCTTCGAACGGTCATTAAGGCGGCGAAAGGAATTTTTGAAAATTTTAGAACGTGAAGGAAATCACGCTGCATCAATTTTTTCCCCCATAAGGAGGACGTGGGAAACAAAAATTACTCTGGAGCCTTTTATACTGAAAATCCCGACAAACGTCAAAGTGACAGCCGATTCGAAATGTATGCAAACATTCACTTTTAACCCTGAAATTACAAATTTTAAAGCTTTCGGGGGCGCAACAAGATTCAGAATAGTAAAGTACTGTCCTTTGGGGACCTCTTAAGTGCCTATTCCCAGTTTATAGTGGTATAGAGACAAAGGTACGGGCGATTAAAAGTGCGGTTGCAGACGAATATGTTAGAAAAATGCTTGCCAATATCGGCCATCTTTATTTATATAAAAGTCAGATTAAATTCATGTGGCAAATATATACACATGATATATTTAGTTTTGCGACAAACATAAGGCACTAAATGAATTATCGGGACGCAATTAATAAATTTTTTATATTCTTTTTACGATTGCACGTAGGTACATATATTTTCTGGCGAATATTAAAAAATTTATCATCTCCCAGTGTAGCCCGCAAGCATATATATAAATACCCAAAACAACATGTTCTATGTAAATACCTTGGTGGTCTAATGGTAAAGCCAACGCTTCCCAATACAGCAACTCTGATTGCTCGGGTTCAAATTTAGGCAGGGACAAGTACTTTTTTTTTTCGAATACGACTGATTTCAAATATGAATATTTACGGACATTTAATACGACAAAACGACGGTTTCTCGACATGATGGTCCCGGTCGCTCGAAATAAATTCTTATATACAGACTGGGTTTTCTTTTAAGTATTATAAATGTTAAAGGTTGCTCGAAAATTGATGTGCGTTTGTAAAATGTTGTTTTCGGGGCTTTTCGAAGTCGCCCATCACTAATCTAAATGTCAAAAAAAAAATGGCGGAAGAATCTTTTTAAAATTGACGTATGAATGTGAAATTTTAGATATGGGGGTGCTCGGACGCCGCGCCGATCACAAATCCAAACTCAAAATGTCAAAAAAAATAGAATGACGGACGGGTTTTTTGAGAATTGACGTATGAATGTAAAATTTTAGATACGGGGGTATATGTGGACGCCGATTACAAATCCATAGTCAAAATGTCAAAAAAAAAACAAAATGGCAGACGAATTTTTTGAAAATTGACGTATGAATGTGAAATTTTAGATACGGGGGTCTCTTTGGTCGCCGATCACGAATCCATAGTCAAAATGTCAAAAAACCAAAATGGCGGAAGAGTTTTTTGAAAATTGACGTAGGAATGTCAAATTTTAGATACGGGGGTATATGTGGACGCCCATGACAAATCCAACGTCAAAATGTCAAAAAAAACAAAATGGCGGAAGAATTTTTTGAACATTGACGTATGAATGCGAAATTTTAGATACGGGGGTGTCTTAGGTCGCCGATCACAAATCCAAACTCAATATGTCAAAAAAAATAGAATGACGGACGGGTTTTTTGAGAATTGACGTATGAATGAAAATTTTAGATGCGGGGGTATATGTGGACGCCGATTACAAATCCATAGTCAAAATGTCAAAAAAAAAACAAAATGGCAGACGAATTTTTTGAAAATTGACGTATGAATGTGAAATTTTAGATACGGGGGTCTCTTTGGTCGCCGATCACGAATCCATAGTCAAAATGTCAAAAAACCAAAATGGCGGAAGAGTTTTTTGAAAATTGACGTAGGAATGTCAAATTTTAGATACGGGGGTATATGTGGACGCCGATGACAAATCCAACGCCAAAATGTCAAAAAAAACAAAATGGCGGAAGAATTTTTTGAACATTGACGTATGAATGTGAAATTTTAGCTACGGGGGTGTCTCAGGTCGCCGATCACGAATCCAAAATCAAAATGTCAAAAAAAAAATGGCGGAAGAATTTTTTGAACATTAACGTATGAATGTGAAATTTTAGATACGGGGGTGTCTTAGGTCGCCGATCACGACTCCAAAGTCAAAATGTCAAAAAAGAGAAAATGGAGGAAGAGTTTTTTGAAAATTTACGAATGTTAGTGATATTTTGGATACCAGGGTGTTTGTGGTCGCTTATTACGTCTTCAATTTGACGATTCTTCGAAACGTGATTGAACAGGGTTTCAATTTAACACTTCATTTTTTCTTAACGATATAGATCCGAAAACATCAGAATAGTATTGTACACTGTCTGGATGAAAATGTTGCGCTCATTGAGCTCATTGTTTCTTTCGATACTTTAACATGACTTATGTTTAACTTTAAATTACCTTTCTCGCTCTTGAGTGTCTACCAGTTCTGTAAAAAACAGTTCGAGAAGAATTTTAAATAAAATATACTATTGGCTTAACAAAATATATATAGGGGTGCTTCAAAAGTTTATAAAAGTGGATATTCTAAAAAGCGTCATGCCAGTGACATCTTTTTACAGAAAAGGCGTTTCAATAGGGTTTCACTTTAAAACTTGGGCTTTCTACTTTTATTAATGTTTTGTGCTCTTTTATTAACGATAGTGGATTTCGAAAAGATTGACAGACTTTTACACTTTCACATCAAAATAGTATTGTAAACTGTCTTGATACAAATGTTGGCCTTTTTGATTTTATTGTGTCTTTCAATACCTTAACATTAAATTACCTTTCTCGCTCTTGAGTGTGTACTGGTTTGTGTTAAAAACAGTTCGAGAAGAATGCTACCGGAACTACGTCGCAATAAGATAACGGCTGATCAAGATATGAAACGGGGAGTCGCAATAGGGGGTTGTTAAACAGGATAACGCAGGGCCGAGCTAACTCTGTCGCAGACGGCGTGACGGTTCAGATAAAAGAGAACACCTATAAGTAGAGCGTCGGTCGGCAACGACGCTTGCGACGATTGTCCGGGCACCAGGACACTATGCTATCTACAGATAACCTACCTGCGCCTCCTACGAACTACCACTGGCTGTGTCCCTCCAGTAGGATACCTATTGAACACCCTGTATATTTGAAGCACCCAATCCTATGTGCGTGCTTGTCACAATAAAAATTAAGAAATGCAGAGGTAAATGAAATAAAAGATAAGGTATTCGTAACGTAACAAAATTTAATTAAACTGATGTGTTGTATGGATATTTGTCTATAATGAATATGAAATTGTGAAAATTAGGTATTAGAAAAAAACTGGCGTTGACTGTAAAGTTAAATTGGTATAAGGTGTACTGCAATTAGACAGTTGATAAATAAAAGAACAAGCGTTAGGTGATAGTTGCAAAATTTAGTAAGTATATAAAAAAAAAATAAAAAAAACTTAATGATTAAACATATACTCTGCGCATCAGCAGGAGTTGGTCGGTTGCCGAAACGTTTCTTTCACCTTACATTAGGTGTACAAAAGTTTTCATATACATGCCACAACGGCAATGTCAATACATAGGTGTGAGTATACAAATAAATTTATAAGCGCAAAAGAACAATTGATAAATCAGTAAAAGGTCTTAGTCTAAAATGAGGAAAATTCGCTAAATATATAAAAAAACGTCGGTTTGCTTACATGAACTGAATGAAATTAAATGAAGGCTGTTGATTAGCAAAGACAAAAATTAAACTAAAGGTAAAATTTAGGAAAACGATTACATAAAAAAAATTCAAGAAAACCCTGAGCTTCGAGAACCAAAGTTGGCTACTACAAGAATGAATTTATCTGGCTCAGGTAAATTAATTGATCTTCGAAAGGCAAAATTTACAAACTTACGGCAAAAATTAAACGTGCAAAATAATTTTCAAAACTTAAATTTCAAATGCAACACATCATAAAACAAGCCTCTATTGAATCGGAGGAGAAACGCTGAGTTTAATTACTATTTATATAAAATCTATCCAAAGGATAATTGAACTGATAATGAATCTACTAGAATTAAATTTTTAATTAAATATTTGCCTCAATATAGGGCTACAGAAAATTAAGGTAGTGACAAAACCAAAATTCAGGTCAATCTGATTATTACAAAGTTAATAAAATAATAACGGTAATTTAATAAGGATTACATTGTGACCTCGCAGTTGTCTAAGAGGTGCGATAGTTAAAATAAAACCTCTCAAAAATTCTCGGACAAAACTAGGCGGACTGAAGTCTTGTTCACAGTCGAAAAGTCGTCGAAATTCGGACGTAAAATATAAATGTAAAATTACAACCTTAGCTGGCAAAATGGTTGTCGGAAGGACGCTGCAGATGCCCAAGATGGCGGCGACTCCCTTGTTGGAAAATTCCACTCAACAGGTGGGCTGGATGATGGATAAAATCCACTGTTATGGGCGATTTCACCACAGAAAAGACTTCGGAGGGCCTAAATGACCGTCAAAGAATCCTAACGGCTTTTGAGGGCTTTTGCGCCCGACAAAAGAATCCTATTAAAATTTAAAAAAAAGAACCCAAAGATAAAATCCCGAAAATTTAACACAGAGCTTTGAAAACTTACCCCAATTAATGGAGATCCCACGGTAAACGACTCCAAGTCACCTCAGGGTGCAAAATTTACAGCAAAGAAGCCAACACACGTGGCTATACGTGAATTTTTTTGATAACGGTACGACGATATAAATTCACGCTAATATCCCAAAGAAAGGTACGGTAATTTCTGCTTTCTCCAGATTAAGCCGCATACGCGAAAAACTATCCACATGGATAATGTACATAAGTACTAAAGGAAGAAAAGCAATTTGCACTCACTGTTCTTTATGCAAGATGTGACCGACAAGTGTCCGTCGAGAGCGGGAACCTCTTTCATCCCATGCGCGTTCAATTCCACGCACAGCCCTGTCAAAACATAACGACACGAAATACCTCCAAACAGACAATCGGGAACATTCAAATAAAATTACAACCACAAGTTTGAGTTTGACCGAAAAGGGGTTAACACTGTGACTTATAATTGTACGCAAACAAGAACATGACTTAGGCGAAACGAGAATAAGCGGAATAACCGACAATTGTACAAAGAAAATTATAGCGCCGACAGCACGAGGGAAAATTTATGCGAGACGTTGGCATTCCGTGAGCCGACCGATCTGTAGAACATAACCGATAAGTTTGAAAGACATAAACAAACAATCTTCCACGCAGTTTCTATCCCATTATGAGAGAGAACAGAGTTTCTACAGGTAATTAACGAAATACCAAAGTTTAAATATCAAAACGCTGCCGAAGACGGTCACGAGAACCGATCATAAACTTATGTTTCAGAAAGATTACGATCCTAACCCCAGGATGCATCACAGAAGATTCCTAATACTCAGAAGAACGATGGAAAGCCACAAATGTTCGGCAACAATTAATAGTATGCCCTATTGTCCCGAGCATTACCCTAATTAATACTTCTTACATTTTCAGAGAGACGACTGCGAAGGAAAAGGCAAGACAATAAAACTCGGGGCCTGCTCGAGATACTGTGTTTGGCAATACGCAAAACTTGAGGAACAGTTACACAATATCTTGACTATCGTTTCGAGGCGTCTACAATCCACAATAAATGCATTAGGCAGGGATCGGTCGTAATATATATAAGAAGATATTTTATATACTTAAGCAAGGCGTAGAACTAATTGCAAATGCGTAAAATACGAAACTACAGGTAGGTTTGATTAAGCTAGAGCTAAGATAATTAAAGTTAATTATTCAGATAAAGAGGCTTTCACAAAAACAGAGTGTAAATGCCCGATCTTACACAAAATGTATCTGTCATGTTCGCGGTATGTGATTTAGAGCGGTGAGGGCTCAATAGTAGGCTTAGTACCCACGGAGGCATACTGCAGGCAGTCTTAGCGACCGGTGAAATAGATAATATACAGGGTTCGCTCAAAAGGTCATGAACTTTATACAAAATTCCACGTATTTAGACAATAGGTACACAATCTTTTGCGAACTATAGACAAAGTAAATTTACAACGTAACAAATTCCCCCCTTTCCAGCGAAAAGAAATTGAACGCAGAGCAATTTCTTGCACCGAGAACTTAGGCTGACGGGATAAAGATAGTGAAAAGGGTAAGCGAGAGCTCTAAAACGGACGTTGTCTACTACACAAACGCACACATCCACACTCAGTCACAGTAACACCAGACAGCTTGGCCATAACCACCACGTGGCCCTTCGGCATTCGGCCGGTACGGGGAAAGTAACGAAAAAAAAAAAGCAAGGGTGTCGAGATTCTGCACAGACGCGCCCCGAGACCTGTCCAACCGACAGCCCAGCACTATTGGTAGCATCACGGGGGGAAGAGGGTGTAGACGGGTTAGATATCGGTGTGCCCGGCCGGCGGTGATCCTTACGACGGTCGAAGGCACAGGAATGAGGAGTGGGCACTACCAATAGGCCAAGATGCGGGCAAGGCAACCCCCGAGACGACACTCTGCAGACACGCGACGGTAAAAGAGACCCTTGGGAGAGGCCCTCGGTATCTCAAAACAAACAAAAATAACAGGTCAACTAAAACCGGGTTTATTACTACAGATACGGGATACAAAGCGGAATAGGGAAGAGGTAAATAAAGGTAGGGTAGAGCTCAGAATGGTGCAACTGCTCAGAGGTACGGATATGCTGTTTCGACATCCATAACATCCGGTAACAACAAAACGAGAAAAGATCGCCAAACAAAAATAGAAATTAGAGAGCAAAAGTTTAAAGTCTGGACCGGCGTTGTCCCGACTAAAATGCTGAAGGCAACGATAAACCATAAGGCTGAAGTCATATCCGATTCCTGGAAGTAACATTTTGAACGTAAGGAAACAAAAGGTCGCCAGGACACGACCTTTAGAAGGCTGAGGATTATCACACAGAAGGGACCATCACTCTTTATACCTTCTCAGATACGAAAGTCAAATCCGGTAGTTAAGCAACATTAGTTAGCTTAAAAGGTAGTCATGTCAGAGAGGGTAAACGAAATATAGTGTGGACTCCCCTAGCAAGGCTGCCACTCCAAACATGCAAAGACACGGGAGATCTGAAACATACGGAAGCGATAAAGGCACGGGAAGATAAATGCATAGTCGGAGTCACAGATACGAGCTGTGCAATGGGGCCGGTAATCACACTAACAGAAGTCGATATAAGGAAAATGTTTGCCCTGAAGCGATAGCTCCTTGATGTATCAAAGCTATTTAATTAGTAATTGCGGGTTATGAAATAAATCTTCCAAGATGGAACAGCAACCGCGCGGAAAAGGTCGTGCACTCAGCCGCGGAAGGAGACAAGATCCCACACGGAAAACCCGACAACACGAGAGGGAAGGAAATTCATTGCTCCGGGGTGTTAGGGAACAATCGACACACGAGAGGGAAGGAAATTGATTGCTCCGGGGTGTTAGGGAACAATCGACACACGAGAGGGAAGGAAATTGATTGCTCCGGGGTGTTAGGGAACAATGAGGTCCGAGTCCCTTTAGAAGCCTTTTACTTCACGCAGGATCACGGTAGGAGAATTCTTTCAGCCCTCACTACAGGCCGTAAAGCCCCTTTAGATGCCTCCTACATCACGCGAGGTACACGGTAGAGAAATTCTGGTGTTACGGCTGCAAGCCAAGGCACTCTCTACAGGCCATAAAGGAAGGAGTTAGCGATAAGACAAGGCACGAAGCAATACATAGCGGAAACGTAAGCGAGATAAAAGACAAACTAATTTATTTAACAGACGAATGTCGATGTTCATCGTCTGAAGTCTGTTACGCGATTCGTCAGGTAGCATTGAACAGATGGCGGAAGAAGGTATATCAACAAGGTACCACTGCAAAACGTAACCCACAAACAAGACCATAGCCGGGCTAAGATAAACAGACGGAGTCCGAGAAATTTTTATTTTAGAGATACGCTCTCGATAGATGTTCAGAGAATTAATTTCAACAACCTTAAAAGATCCCATGCCCAGCGAAATGAATGGATCCGCTACACTCGCCGGAACAGGGAAAACCAAAGCTGAAGAAGCAACAGCGTTTTTATCATAAGACAAATCAGATAAATGCAGATTTAAAGTTACGCATGGAGTTGTGACATCTGTAGATTCGAAAAGCTCCAAGTTCAGAGAGACATCGAATTCTGCGGTATTTGCGCATACAAGAAGCTTAAAGTCGAAAGAAACTTCAGAAACGGTGTCATTGGCGCATACAAGAACCTCTAAATCGGTAGAAGTGACAGAATCGGAGTTATTAGGACGTACAAAAAGCTCCAAGTCAGATGAGGAAACAGAATCTGTATTATAGCTAAGTACGAAGTCGGAAGAGACATCAGAAATTGAAATATGAGTAAGCCCTAAGTCGGGAGGTACGTCAGAAATCGTATTATAGGTAAACTTTACGTCAGAAGGTACATCAAAATCTGAGTCATAGGAACGCTCTACGACAGGAGATATATCAGAGATCGAATCAGGTGTAAGCTTTACAACAGGAGGTATATCAGAAATTGTATTAACAGTGAGCTCGGGAGCTTCCAATACGGGAGAGACAACTGACACCGAACTGATTTGGTCTTCGGAAGAATTCAACTCATCGAAGGCGACTGAGTCTATCGGAGGTGGGGAGGTAGCAGTTGGAAAAAGAGTCGGATCCGGCATGACACTAGCTGACGGAGAAGGTTGGCCAATATCTTCATCGTCACCCATGTCAACCTCGTCGTCACTCCTATAATCCTCGTAGTCACTCACATACTCTCCGGCCTTCCATGCCTTATATTTCTCCATTATGGCACGAGAAGTGGTATCGGTAAGGTCACGAGGCGAGACGTTTCCGATAGTTCGCATTTTTGAGAGAAACTTAGCTGCCAATTCACAACTACGTACTGAAAACCAGATACGTTCGTCCTTCTCTTCGGCAGTTTGCGGCTGCGCATTCTGAATGCGGTCCGCGACAAAAGCCAGATCGGAAGTTATTCCCCGATATTCAGAAACTGTAGTCCTACTATCAAGTTCAGCGATAAGATATTCCAAGAGAGAGAACTTTGACCAAATTGCCTCAGCGTCCTCCGCATAAAAAAAAGGGTAGTCAGAAGGAGGGCAGACAGCTTCCTTAAAGCCTGGGTGCTCTTCCTCGAATCTTAGAAGGTCATAGTAGTACACCTGTGCATCGTCCCGCTCCATACCTGGTGACCGTTTGGTACCAAAAGTAGCGAGTAAATAATCCAAATCCTCATAAGAAAGATGTTCCATAAGAATGTCAAAACGCATAGTCTCCATCGTATAGGAAAAAAAAAGAAAATTATCTAAGAAAGATTACAGCGATAAACTAGGTCTTGAAATGGTCACAAGACACAAATGTGTACCTGTCGATTACTTAAGTAGTTCGTACCAGGTAACAAAAGAAGAAATCTTGATTGATTGCAAAACTATGTAAAGTCAAAACGCACGCTAAGACTTGCCTAGAAGGTAATCGGAAAAAAAAATATATAGGTATAGGCAAGACCAAAGAAAACAGTGCGATAAGAGTGCTCCACTCAGTAGCCACTCACACAAGTCGAGAAAAAAGCCTAAATCGAGAAAATTCAAAATTTATTCCGGAAGATGGTCAGGACCGAACCGTTGATGCGAAACAAGTAGCTTCTCCGAAGTATAACACCACTGTGCGGTACGACGAAATGTTAGTGGCTGAAATACTTAAAGGTAGGGAAAATATTCCGGAAGATGGAGAAAACTTGTCCGAAACGTCGATTGTCAAATTTGATCCGGAAGGTAGCGAGAACTAGGTCAAAACGTTAGATGTCAACTCGTTAGTTGAAAGATGACGCACAAGAGAAAAGAAAATTTGAGGGCGGCGAAAACTTAGCCGAAACGTAGGTGCGAAATGTTGTTCGTTAGGCCCACAACGAAGGCATGAAATTGTTAAGAAGGTAGCGAAAACTTCGTTGGAGCATTGGGTAGCGAAGGAGAAACTTGGCTCCGGAGGGTGGTGAAAAGATGGCGGAAACGTTGGTGTGTCAATTCGTACGGAAGGGGGAAGAAAACTTGTCTGAAATTTGAAAATGGCGGAAAATAGGCCGAAACTTGGTTGACACACGAAAATAATAATAAAGAAAAATCGAAGGTGGCGGAAAGTTGGTCGAAACGTTGGTGCCAAATTTTTCCCTATCACCAAAAGAAAGTCCAGACGTTAGGGCACCAAATTTTCCTTATTACTGAAAGAAAGGCCCAGAAAAAGATTATCGAAACGTTGGCTGTTAAAGACAGGGAGATAATTTGCAAAATTCAAGAAAATGTCCCGGAAGATGGTCAAAATTTTTCCGAAACGTGGTCCACCAAGGACAAGGCGATAAATTAGAAAATTTCAAAAAAAAATTACGGAAGATGGTCAAAAATCGGCCGAAACGTTGGGCGCCAAATTTTTGCTACCGGAACTACGTCGCAATAAGATAACGGCTGATCAAGATATGAAACGGGGAGTCGCAATAGGGGGTTGTTAAACAGGATAACGCAGGGCCGAGCTAACTCTGTCGCAGACGGCGTGACGGTTCAGATAAAAGAGAACACCTATAAGTAGAGCGTCGGTCGGCAACGACGCTTGCGACGATTGTCCGGGCACCAGGACACTATGCTATCTACAGATAACCTACCTGCGCCTCCTACGAACTACCACTGGCTGTGTCCCTCCAGTAGGATACCTATTGAACACCCTGTATATTTGAAGCACCCAATCCTATGTGCGTGCTTGTCACAATAAAAATTAAGAAATGCAGAGGTAAATGAAATAAAAGATAAGGTATTCGTAACGTAACAAAATTTAATTAAACTGATGTGTTGTATGGATATTTGTCTATAATGAATATGAAATTGTGAAAATTAGGTATTAGAAAAAAACTGGCGTTGACTGTAAAGTTAAATTGGTATAAGGTGTACTGCAATTAGACAGTTGATAAATAAAAGAACAAGCGTTAGGTGATAGTTGCAAAATTTAGTAAGTATATAAAAAAAAAATAAAAAAAACTTAATGATTAAACATATACTCTGCGCATCAGCAGGAGTTGGTCGGTTGCCGAAACGTTTCTTTCACCTTACATTAGGTGTACAAAAGTTTTCATATACATGCCACAACGGCAATGTCAATACATAGGTGTGAGTATACAAATAAATTTATAAGCGCAAAAGAACAATTGATAAATCAGTAAAAGGTCTTAGTCTAAAATGAGGAAAATTCGCTAAATATATAAAAAAACGTCGGTTTGCTTACATGAACTGAATGAAATTAATTGAAGGCTGTTGATTAGCAAAGACAAAAATTAAACTAAAGGTAAAATTTAGGAAAACGATTACATAAAAAAAATTCAAGAAAACCCTGAGCTTCGAGAACCAAAGTTGGCTACTACAAGAATGAATTTATCTGGCTCAGGTAAATTAATTGATCTTCGAAAGGCAAAATTTACAAACTTACGGCAAAAATTAAACGTGCAAAATAATTTTCAAAACTTAAATTTCAAATGCAACACATCATAAAACAAGCCTCTATTGAATCGGAGGAGAAACGCTGAGTTTAATTACTATTTATATAAAATCTATCCAAAGGATAATTGAACTGATAATGAATCTACTAGAATTAAATTTTTAATTAAATATTTGCCTCAATATAGGGCTACAGAAAATTAAGGTAGTGACAAAACCAAAATTCAGGTCAATCTGATTATTACAAAGTTAATAAAATAATAACGGTAATTTAATAAGGATTACATTGTGACCTCGCAGTTGTCTAAGAGGTGCGATAGTTAAAATAAAACCTCTCAAAAATTCTCGGACAAAACTAGGCGGACTGAAGTCTTGTTCACAGTCGAAAAGTCGTCGAAATTCGGACGTAAAATATAAATGTAAAATTACAACCTTAGCTGGCAAAATGGTTGTCGGAAGGACGCTGCAGATGCCCAAGATGGCGGCGACTCCCTTGTTGGAAAATTCCACTCAACAGGTGGGCTGGATGATGGATAAAATCCACTGTTATGGGCGATTTCACCACAGAAAAGACTTCGGAGGGCCTAAATGACCGTCAAAGAATCCTAACGGCTTTTGAGGGCTTTTGCGCCCGACAAAAGAATCCTATTAAAATTTAAAAAAAAGAACCCAAAGATAAAATCCCGAAAATTTAACACAGAGCTTTGAAAACTTACCCCAATTAATGGAGATCCCACGGTAAACGACTCCAAGTCACCTCAGGGTGCAAAATTTACAGCAAAGAAGCCAACACACGTGGCTATACGTGAATTTTTTTGATAACGGTACGACGATATAAATTCACGCTAATATCCCAAAGAAAGGTACGGTAATTTCTGCTTTCTCCAGATTAAGCCGCATACGCGAAAAACTATCCACATGGATAATGTACATAAGTACTAAAGGAAGAAAAGCAATTTGCACTCACTGTTCTTTATGCAAGATGTGACCGACAAGTGTCCGTCGAGAGCGGGAACCTCTTTCATCCCATGCGCGTTCAATTCCACGCACAGCCCTGTCAAAACATAACGACACGAAATACCTCCAAACAGACAATCGGGAACATTCAAATAAAATTACAACCACAAGTTTGAGTTTGACCGAAAAGGGGTTAACACTGTGACTTATAATTGTACGCAAACAAGAACATGACTTAGGCGAAACGAGAATAAGCGGAATAACCGACAATTGTACAAAGAAAATTATAGCGCCGACAGCACGAGGGAAAATTTATGCGAGACGTTGGCATTCCGTGAGCCGACCGATCTGTAGAACATAACCGATAAGTTTGAAAGACATAAACAAACAATCTTCCACGCAGTTTCTATCCCATTATGAGAGAGAACAGAGTTTCTACAGGTAATTAACGAAATACCAAAGTTTAAATATCAAAACGCTGCCGAAGACGGTCACGAGAACCGATCATAAACTTATGTTTCAGAAAGATTACGATCCTAACCCCAGGATGCATCACAGAAGATTCCTAATACTCAGAAGAACGATGGAAAGCCACAAATGTTCGGCAACAATTAATAGTATGCCCTATTGTCCCGAGCATTACCCTAATTAATACTTCTTACATTTTTAGAGAGACGACTGCGAAGGAAAAGGCAAGACAATAAAACTCGGGGCCTGCTCGAGATACTGTGTTTGGCAATACGCAAAACTTGAGGAACAGTTACACAATATCTTGACTATCGTTTCGAGGCGTCTACAATCCACAATAAATGCATTAGGCAGGGATCGGTCGTAATATATATAAGAAGATATTTTATATACTTAAGCAAGGCGTAGAACTAATTGCAAATGCGTAAAATACGAAACTACAGGTAGGTTAGATTAAGCTAGAGCTAAGATAATTAAAGTTAATTATTCAGATAAAGAGGCTTTCACAAAAACAGAGTGTAAATGCCCGATCTTACACAAAATGTATCTGTCATGTTCGCGGTATGTGATTTAGAGCGGTGAGGGCTCAATAGTAGGCTTAGTACCCACGGAGGCATACTGCAGGCAGTCTTAGCGACCGGTGAAATAGATAATATACAGGGTTCGCTCAAAAGGTCATGAACTTTATACAAAATTCCACGTATTTAGACAATAGGTACACAATCTTTTGCGAACTATAGACAAAGTAAATTTACAACGTAACAAGAATTTTAAATAAAATATTGGCTTAACAAAATATATGTATATACAGTGGTGCTTCAAAAGTTTATAAATGGCGGAAGAGTTCTTTGAACATTGATGAGTGTTTGTTAAATTTTGGATAAGGGGGTGTTTGTGGTAGCTTATTACGTCTTCAATTTGGCGATTCTGCAAAACGTGATTGAACAGGGCTTAAATTCAATACTTCATTTTTTCTTAACAATAGTAGTTTCGAAAACATGAGAATAGTATTGTACACTGTCTCAATGAACATGCTGCGCTCTTTGAGAACATTGTTTCTTTCGATACTTTAACATGACTTATGTTTAACATTAAATTACCTTTCTCGCTCTTGAGTGTGTACCGATTTGTGTCAAAAACAGTTCGAAAAGAATTTTAAATAAAATATCCTATTGGCTTAACAAAATGTATGTATATACAGGGGTGCTTCAAAAGTTTATAAAAGTGGACATTCTAAAAAGCGTTTTTTACAGGAAAGGCGCTTCAATAGGGCTTAAATTTAAAACTTGGGATTCTTACTTTTATTATTATTTTGTGTTTTTTCTTAACGACAGTAGACTTCGAAAAGGTTGACATGCTTTTCCACTATCACATCAAAATAGTATTGTAAACTGTCTCGATGAAAATGTTGTGCTCTTTGAGTTCATTGTTTCTTTGGATACATTAACATGACTTATGTTTAACATAAATTTACCTTTCTTGCTCTTGAGTGTGTACCGGTTTGTGTAAAAAACCGTTCGAGAAGAATTTTAAAGAAAATGTACTATTGGCTTCACGAAATATATGTATATACAGGCGTGCGTCAAAAGTTAATAAAATCGTACATTCTAAAAGGCGTCATGACAGTGATTGCTTTTTACAGGAAACTATGAAAAAGCTGTAAGCGGACGCGAAAAAAGCGATTCCAACTAAAAGAGATTGACGGACCCGCTGTAAGCGGAGGACCCGCTGTAAGCGGAGGACCCGCTGTAAGCGGAGGACCCGCTGTAAGCGGAGGACCCGTTGTAAGAGGAGGACCCGCTGTAAGCGGACGTTAGAGCTAGTTATATATACTAAAAGCCAATTGTCTCGCTCTTTTTAACACGAACGATTAAAACGGCAAAGCTATACCCCAAAATTGACGAATTGGGGAGACAGTTTTCTGAGAACCTGGCGCATCTACGGTGGGAACGAAAGTGTCACGCGACGGGGACCACGGTCCCACGTGCCTTAGGCCATTTTTCACGTCTCCGAAGAGAAAACGAGGGCCCGAAAGGAGTTTTTGAAAATTTTAGAACGTGCAGAAAAAGAGTATGAATCATAGTATTTTGCCATAAGGCCTACGTGTAAAATAAAAAATATGGACTAGGTTCGATTTTAAAATGGCGGTGGATCGATACAGATGACCGTGACACATCAAACTTCGGATAAGGTTAAGTTAAACGCACGAAAAATTCAATTTCAGGTTATAAATTATCAAAACCGTCAAATCAGTTTGAGTTCGCTATATGGCATTTGCCGGGAAACGTCAAAATTGGCGGAAAGCACCAGTCGTGCAATACACACATATAATGACTATCTATTCACGTTTATCGATCGGTTGTCAAGTTTAAATGTCAGAAGGCCGACAAATAAAGGGATTATGAAGGAAATGTGGTACCTTTCAGATACGTATTAGTGTTATTATTATCAATTTTACTATTTCTTTTCTATTTATGAATATATGAACAATGCCGACGGATATGATAAAATAAACTTAAAGTGTATAATCGCACGTAAGTACAGTGACAAATATAACGATCTTTCTATATTTTATTAAGATATATTAAATACAAATTATATATGTCATCGAAATGTCGTCACTTCTCGCGAAAGAAGTACCGAAGCAAGCCTAAATAAAGAATCATCTGAGTTTTCTTTATTTGTCAGATGTGTCCGAAACACTTCGAAATAACATAAATACATCAAATATGTAAAATTCCCATAAGCATTTATGTAATTTCGTTTATCAATTCAGTTATAAAAGCAAGCATTTAAAGTATGCGACCATGCGGGTTGGCACAAACTAATCAGAAGTACATTTTCGGTTAAATGGTATTAGGAGCCAGCAAGATTTTTGATTGGGTTTTACAAAGTACATATATATATATACTATTAAAGCGTAATATGAAAATTAATTAATTCTCTCAATGACCTGTAAGTTTAAAACATGTTTTGTTAAAGTTCATCATGTTATGTTGTTAATTTCATTTGACAATTGGAAAGACAATGTTGTTAAGCACTCTCAGTCTGACATTTCGTTCTCACAAGTTTATGTGTGAACGAATACACAACAACGAAGTATTGTCAGGATGACAGGTGGAACGACAATTTGGTTAAACATCAACTTTTTATTGTCGTATAAGTGTCACGATGACAGTCTGTCAAAAAATTTGAAGTATACACTATTTTTATCGTAAACATGACACAAGGCATGGTACTACAAATTTTATAGAACGAATAACATGAAACAACATTTCATTGCCGAACCGTCTTGGTTTTTTTTTTTTTTTTGGTCTGTCGACGTTCACCTTGGGCTAGATGCACACAATTAGACAATTAGACTTAGCAATCAGTAAAAACATTAACAAAACCATAAAGATAGAAACTGAAAGTGTCATGAGCTCTGATCACATTCCAATTATAATAACTTGGAACGAAGACATAACCGAAAGAACATATCACACCTTCAAGACAGACTGGGCCGGCTACAAAACAGAACTAGAACAAACCATCACTGCAGTTCCTAAAATACAAAACACTGCAGAATTAGAACAGAACATAAAATCACTACAAGATAAAATAACAAACGCTGTTGAAAATAACACCATCAAAATAGAAAGGATATATAAATCAGGTAGTCTACCACATCATATTAAAGAACTAATAAAGGAAAAGAACAGAGCTAGGAGAAGACAAAACTATACTAAACAACCTTCAACATCAAGTACATAAGGAATTACTGGAACCGAAAAATGTAGAATGGCAAAGAACACTCGAAGAAATAGGTGCAGAGCCCTCTAAGACATGGAAAATAATCAAGGCAATCAAAAGAGAACAAATACAAATCCCACCACTTCAATTCAATAACTCCACACAAGTCACAGCAGAAGAAAAAGCAGAAGCTCTAGCGGAATCACTAGAAGAGCAATTCACTCCGAACTTGGATGAAGTAGACATGCAACACGTAATGCAGATTCACAAAGTAGTAAGCAGAGAAATACGTGAACCCCACTCCCCTAGCAACGACCCAGTCACAGCCGAGAACCTAAAAGCAATCCTTAAAGCATGAAATCCCAAAAAAGCTCCTGGTATAGACAACATCACCAACAGATCACTACAAAACCTCCCCCCAAAAGCAATAATGTCAATTCTAGCAATAGCAAACTCCGTTATCAGACTCCAAACATTCCCAAAGATATGGAAACATGCCAAAGTAATAGTTATACCTAAACCAGGAAAACCAAAAACAATACCAAGCAGCTACAGGCCCATAAGCCTGTTACCATCCATTAGCAAAGTGATAGAAAAAATAATCCTACAGAAGATAAAGTACCACTCTGACAATCAAGACATAATACCAGAAGATCAACATGGGTTTTTAGAGAAGAACATTCAACGATAACACAACTTTCAAGAGTCACTGAGATTATCCAAGACGGATTCAACAAAAATCAAGTGACAGCAGCTGTATTTCTCGACATAGCAAAGGCATTTGATAAAGTCTGGAGGCAGGGACTCATATATAAAATGATAATACACAATTATCCAACACACGTCATAAAAATCACGAACAGTTTTCTCCAAGGACGCTGCTTTCAAGTTAGCATCCAGAACACACTTTCCTCAATAAAACATCCAACAGCGGGAGTCCCCCAGGGCTCATGCCTGTCACCTCACCTATATACAATATTTACAGCAGACATACCAGTATCAAATCCTACAAGATACTTAAATACGGCCACCTTTGCAGATGATTCGGCACTGCTCTCAACATCAAGATGTCCGACGAACGCGGTACAGGAACTCCAAACGCACCTAGACAACACGATAAAATGGTTCAAACAATGGAGGACAACAATAAACGAAGACAAATCCCAAGCAATAATCTTTCAAAGGAATCTGAAAACAACAGGCAACGAAATAACCATCAACAACAACACTATACCATGGAGTAGAGAAATTAAATACCTGGGAATATACCTGGATATAAAGCTCAATTATAACACACACATAACGATAACCAAAACCAAACAAACAAGATGTCAACTATGGCCTCTTATAGGCAGAAAAAGCCAGCTGAACACGAACAACAAAATTCTACTTTACAAACAAGTATTAGGTCCAATATTCACATATGCATGGGTGCATATGTGCAAGACCAACATCAAAAAACACCAGTCTTAGAATGATACTAAATGCTCCATGGTATATGAGAAATAATCAAATAATGAATGAAACAAATACCCCAACCATTATTGACTACATCAAGGAAAGAGCGCTCAGTTTCTATAACCAGATGGAAAACCACTCAAATCAAAATCTTAAAAGAGCACTTGCTCATCAATTATCATCAATTATTATTATTATTACTATTGTATCGGTCATTTATCGTATCTTTAATGTCTTGGACACATCTCTGTCATCTTTCTACATACAAATATACATACTGCGTCTTTAATTTAAATTTAGAGTTGCTTATGATATCAATATTAATTTGGGAATACTGTGCTATAGTAATGTTTTTCATTTTGACTACTGTCATAGTTAAGTCAATTTATTGAAAAGTTCCACAGTGTTTTCAAATTAATATTGAAATCGTAGGTTATTCCAAAAAAAATTAATTGAAGGCACGGTATGTCTACAGTGACATTCAATTTGACAATTCATTCTCGCAATAGATCGAACTGTCACCACCATGACAGTTTGCAAGAAAATTTAACGTATGGGCAACGTTTATCATAAAACTTGAGACAAATAAAGTTAGAGTACTACCAAATTTAAAAAACAAAGAAATTTATATATGATACAACAAATCTTGATCATACAACCATCTTAGGTTTACCTGTTCGGCCTACTTATATTCAACTTAGACTAGGTGCACACGCATTATATCAAACTTGAATGTCAACGAAATGTTCCAAGTAATCAGCTTTCAGTAAATTCTATAGAAATGTTAAACATTTTATGGGAAATTATTTAGTTAATAAATCCACACTGTTAGAAATATTGTCTTGATCTAAGAAAATATATTTTCTTCCGTATATACAAAGCCTTAATTTACTTGATTTAAAACGGTTTGGAAATATTTACTTATAATAAAACGGACCGTTTCAAATCAAGTAAATTAAAGCTTTGTATATACGCAAGAAAATATACTTTCTTAGATCAAGACAATATTTCTATCAGTGCATTTGTCTATAATTATAGATGCCACAATAATGTATAATTAATTTCTAGAGATATTTCATTTAATTTGCATCTTCATTCATAAACTAATTAAAAGAAAATTTATAACCGTTAAAATTCAAGTGCCTCTGCGACTGGTAGTAGTCACGTTCCAAAGAAGCAATTCAAACTCGAAGAGTTTCATGGAATAACAAAAAGAGCAAGTATTCTATTAAATTAATGTGTCCTAAATAAAAAAAAAAAAAAAGGTGGAAAGAGTAAATTGAATAATCAGCACTTGATGACTTATATCGACATTTTATGACAAACATTATGGAGCACTGATGAGCTTGATTATTTGCAACGAACGTCATATAAATTTATTTCTATTGACTATTGTCCCGGAAGCCCTAAGTTAATTGTAATTCAAAGAAACGCTGATCCAAATTGGTGAACATTATTAAACTAAAATGAAGTAACAGTTAAAGGGTGTAGCCATCTTTACTCATCTATTATTATTTTAACACCGATATATTTAACTAGAGCATACGCGAAATGTTGGTCAACTCAACATTCACGTTAGGTGGCTTAAATGTTACAGGAAACGTCAGAATTGTCAGAAAAGGTCCATCTGACTTTTGATTAATGTTGGCAATTTCACAAAAATTTAATTGCAGGTTATAAAACGTCAAAACGATCAATCGATTTCAGTTCGTGATGAAATCTGAACTGCTTTCATTATTCATTTGAATTATTTCAAAAAAAAAAGGTTAAACACCCTGACATCTGTCTGATATTTCATGGTTCATGTTTTTAAGCTTCATCGATATTTATTGTAGACCTTGACACAAAAAGATATGAAATTACAAATTTTATACAGCGAAATGACTAAAATATTAATGAGAAAAGTGCTATCAGATCCATTTTAGTTTTGCCTATATACCGTGCCTTCAAATACTTTCCGCATTAGAGACGGCCATGCTTTTTTTTTAATGGTAGGTGACAGTGCATAATTTTAATAGTTTGGTTATGTCATATAAATAATAATAGGCGTCTATAATTTGAATTTAAGTATGACAACTGCCAGAATTTGAAGTTTTCAAAAAATTAGCATGTACACCAACATTGATTACTTAAAAACTTCAAAAACAGCCTACTCTAATGCGGAAAGTATTTGACGGCACGGTATTAGACAATTACCTTAAAATATGATTTATATTATTATTACTAGGTGACAGACGAATCAAATTCCAATGTAATGACAATTGTTTTGTAACTATTCAATTTACTAAAGTAAATATTCCAGTCTAATTCAACAATTACTTCTACTAAATAGTTTGATTGTCAGTAGAAAGTTTGAAGTATGGGCAGCGTTCAATCATTTAATGCGATATGTTTGAAAATACACCATTAAATCAAATTGTTAATCAAACATTCTGATGATGGTTGATGATGATCGTGTCCCAGGCTGGTGGCTCTTATTTCGATGGGTTGGTTGTAATCATGAACTACCTTTTTGTGTTATTTTTCCTTAAATACTTAATAAAAATCACAAAATGATCCAACAATTACAAATTATATTCTTTTTACAGTGTGTGTAAGCAAAATGTTTACACAGATATTCCAACGTCGGTCAGTATTATTTTTGGTTATTGTTTTTAGTTCAACTACCAGCGTCACTACTAAATATTTAAATTATAATAGGATCGTCTCGGCAACCGACATAGCCAGAGCACGATCTACAGGCGACGACTCAATGCCACTGCAAACTCACTTTGACAGGAACAATTTCAGAGCAGACAAATGAAACTAATTATTAATATGGAAGCCAGTTATAAATTCACTATTATAAATAAAAGTAATAAGTCATACTTATTCTATACCAACATTTTATTTAAAACTTGATTCTTCTGTGTAATGGGCATGCATTGTTCACAAATTTGCATTATAACAAAAGTTATGTCAAAAGTATGTTTGCGGGCCATGATAATTGGCAGGTTAAATTATGCAAAATTAAAATAAATCTGATATTACATTTTCAATAATGATTTAGTCCTTTCATTGTGTAAAACTAATAAAACTATGAATCTTTTAGTGTCAAGTCTTAGTATTACGCTAAATAGCATCTAAATTTCAAAGTCCAACAACGAAAAGTCAGACTGACGTTAAGATGCTTTAAATTGTCGTTCCACCTGTCACCGTGACAGTACTTCGTGGACAAAAATATACGTCTATACAAGGTGTGCCAAAAGTTTAGAAAATCAAAAATGATTTTTTTTGGCGTTTTACAGCGAACTGTAATAAAACTGTAAGCGGACGCGAAAGGCGATTCAAGCTCGAAGAGATTGATGGACTGCTAGTTCAAATTATAGACGCTTATTATTGTTTACATCACATAACCAAACTATAGTAGAATCGTTTTGGCAATCGACACGGCCAAAGTACGAACTAAAGACGACGATTCAATACCACTACAAATTTCGATCGGCTGGAACAATTTCAAAACAATAAAATTAAACTAATTAATTAATAGTTCAGGATATACAGGGTTATTCACGCTATACGGCACGGAATATTGTGGCCAAAATACGTGACTTTCAAAAAGTTTCACTTTTGGGATATATGGGGGTCTAGTATGGTTACTTTTTAAAATTATTTTTATATTATACAGGGTGTCCCATAAGCCCTAAAAGTATCAAAGTTGTGTTTTTTTAAATGGAACCCCCTGTATATTATTGTATTTTCGGATTCTCCGATCAAAATAAGTGTCTGTTTTAATAAGGTTTACAATACCTAAACCTTAAGGTTTTTTAAATAATTTGAATTTTGCCAAAATCTAACCTAATTTTCATGTTTCAAATACTTAAGAAGTATTTAAGTTATGTAAGCGAAATTTATAGCGAAGTGTAACAATATATCATATTTTATATCCCAATCATAATAAACTTGCCATCTTATACAGGGTGTCCAAAAATTAAAACTAATCAAATAAGAACTTTAAGTGGCTATAACTTGATTTATTTAAATAGAACGCCATATTTTTTAACTTACCAGGAAATGTACTTTTTAATTACCTATCGAATGGTATTAGGGTGTTCTATAGCTAAGTCTTCGCGTTTTTACAGAATACGCCAAATAATCGTTTTTTGTACCATTTGGTGTTTTTTAAATAAAAGTTCTAATGTATCTAGTTGCCTATGGTATTTAGAAATGTCAGATAATTTACAATTATAAGAATAATAATGACGAATATCGTTACAAATGTTCAGAAACTTGGAACGTTATTTATAATCTAACAGGCTATAACAGCAATAATGGTAATAACATATCAACGATAACATAAAACAGAAGCAAAATATTTATAACAGATGTTCGAAATGTCGACCGTCCATTTCCAGACACTTACATATTCTTTTTTCAAAACCACTGCTAACTCTGGACAACATTTGCGGGGTTACAGTTTCAAAAGCGTCTCTTATGCGTATTTTTATATCGTGTGGTGTTGTCGGAGGCGTATTGTAGACAATTCCTTTTATGTATCCCCATAAAAAGAAATCTGGTGGAGTTAAGTCCGGGGATCTGGGGGGCCAATTTTGAAATCCATTTCTTCCAATCCACCTGTTTTGAAAGTTGGCATTTAAAAATTGCCGAACCTCGCGATGATAATGAGGCGGAGCTCCATCCAGTTGAAGCCACATGGTTGTTCTGATGTTTAAAGGGACTTCTTCTAATAATACTGGAAGTTGGTGTAAAAGAAAATCGAGAAACATCATACCATTTAAAGGTCCTTCAAAAAAATAGGGTCCAATTAAATATTGGCCCAGTATTCCACCCCACACATTAACGGACCACCTATTCTGATTTCTCATGACTCTGTATTCATGCGGATTCGAATCAGAATAATAATGGAAGTTGTGTCTATTCACGAGACCATTGTTATGAAAAATACATTCATCACTAAATAACACATTTTCAAAAAAGTTTTTATTTTCTGCCACTTTATCTAACACCCACATGCAAAATTCAGTTCGGTTGTCAAAATCATTTCCATAAAGTTTTTGGCAGAGCTGGATTTTATAAGGATGAAATCTGTGTTTTTTAAGAATTCTTGAAATACTTGCTTGACTAATGTTAGTATTTTCGGATATCTGATTTTGACTAACATTGGGATTTTCGATAACTGAACCAACTACCGTAAAAACATTTTCTTCATCTTCAGTGACAGGTTTTCTTGTAATGGGTTTTTTATAACTGACACTTCCACTTTCCTGAAACTGGTTTAATAATCTCTCAAAAACGGCTGGCTTAGGATGATTTCTTTCCGGAAAACTTTGAGCATAAACTCGAGAAGCCAATAAACAATTTTGATGACATTCTCCTAGGATAAAAATCATATCAATACGCTCTTCTTTTGGGTAAATCTTCATTTTGACTAAGCAACACCACAATAATATTCAAATAATAACGATCTAAACTTCCACAATTACAAAAAATAATACCACTATAGCAAAAACAGACTTTGCAGACTAAACTGACAGACTAAATGAATTTATGTGACATTTCTAAATACCATAGGCAACTAGATACATTAGAACTTTTATTTAAAAAACACCAAATGGTGCAAAAAACGATTTTTTGGCGTATTCTGTAAAAACGCGAAGACTTAGCTATAGAACACCCTAATACCATTCGATAGGTAATTAAAAAGTACATTTCCTGGTAAGTTAAAAAATATGGCGTTCTATTTAAATTAATCAAGTTATAGCCACTTAAAGTTCTTATTTGATTAATTTTAATTTTTGGACACCCTGTATAAGATGGCAAGTTTATTATGATTGGGATATAAAATATGATATATTGTTACACTTCGCTGTAAATTTCGCTTACATAACTTAAATACTTCTTAAGTATTTGAAACATGAAAATTAGGTTAGATTTTGGCAAAATTCAAATTATTTAAAAAACCTTAAGGTTTAGGTATTGTAAACCTTATTAAAACAGACACTTATTTTGATCGGAGAATCCGAAAATACAATAATATACAGGGGGTTCCATTTAAAAAAACACAACTTTGATACTTTTAGGGCTCTTGGAACACCCTGTATAATATGAAAATAATTTTAAAAAGTAACTATAATAGACCCCCATATATCCCAAAAGTGAAACTTTTTGAAAGTCACGTATTTTGGCCACAATATTCCGTGCCGTATAGCGTGAATAACCCTGTATACCTTCCCATAGTAAAATACTATTACATGAAAGCCAGTTACAAATTAAATATTACAAATAAAGCTATTAAATATTATTTTTTCTACACCTATATTTTATATAACATTTGGCTATACTGTTTAGGAGGTAAGCATTGTTGACAAATTTAAAATGTTTAGATGACAATTATAACAAACGTCAAAAGATAATTATGACACATGTCAAAAGGTGTATGAAGATTATTATTTATAACAGTCCTGAAATGGCTTTTGCAGGTTATATTACTTGACAGCTAAAATTTTGCAACATCTCAAATTTGACGCCATTTTAATATAGTGGCGCGAGAGCGACTCAACTATATCAAAATATGCATTTGTGTCTGATTACGTGTACTGCCACCAACTATTAAAAAAAGCATTGCCGTCTCTAACGGGAAAGTATTTGATGGCACTGTATGTTTATTGCAACCTCAAATAGTCTACATTGAGAAAAATGGATTGCTTCAATCAACCAATTTGTCAATCTAATTTTTTTTGTAAGTTCATTCAACTAATAATGAATTAAGAGTGGCGTTTACCAACAAATAGAAACTCATGCAACTTATATTACTCGCGGGACGGGTAGACGCAAGGGGATGTGGGTAGGTGGAGCTTGACGATATTCGGTTCTGTCACAGCGCTTCGGTTTTATTCACAGATTCGTCATAGATAAAGAAATACTATAGATAGGAAACATAATGTATAAAGAATGAGTACTTACGGAACTGTTGATGTTATTGATGTTTTATAATAAGCCAATTTTCGCTTGCCCATAACATAACTGTTATATTATTATACACTCGAATATTATAAGTATATATGACATTTAAATGCGAGTGACAGTTTGTAATTAAACTGTCACTCGCATTTAAGTCTGCAATAGCCGACCGATTCCGATAGATTTTCGTCTTTGCTAGGACCGGTAGAGATACCGTAAAGTGGGGATAGACGACGCGGAAAACCTCGTGTAAAATGTGTGTGACAATGTTTACTGTTTAATGTTTTTTATCTTCAAAAATAATTACATAAATTTGATTTTTTCTTTATATCGTACATCAAATGTGCAGCAGGTGCGTAGAGGTCGTTTTTTTTCTTTTGTGTGTCAGCCTTAGTTAGTAGACATTAATCAAATTCATGCATTTTTGTGGTTATTTCTAAAACACATAACCTTTTTAAGAAAATAAATTAGTACAAAAACTGATCTTGACATTATAAATGTATGCCTTTTGCATCACTAACCCAAATTTGAGATTCTAAAATTACAAAATAAGTTTAAAAAACGCGAAACGGCGATGCCTTAGTTTTCGATAGGTAAACGCCCCTCTTAAGGAAACATAATATAGTGATGCATTCAGAAAACATACAAAAATGATCATATTCTTTTACTTCAAGGAAGAAATAAAAATGTTGACAGCAGTATAAAATCGTAAGTGCCATTGACTTGTGCCTATTTGACATTCAATTTTGATAGGCCAAAAATATATTTTTTTAAACAACTTAATATCCTTGACATTTTTTGTATTTACATGCACCGTGCACATGCATTGCTAATAGGTGAGTAAACAAGTTCGTTGGGTGAATGCATTTTGAGCTGATTGAATGCATTATTTCTATCAGTGTACAAATAAAATTACTCTAGTTCCCAGATTTTAGAAATTTTACTACAAACAAGCTGTGATTATTTATATTGCAACAGATATAAAACACATGTTGGTGTTTTAAACTGTATGTATTTGAAAATATATCAAATACAAACAATATTAATAATAGTAAGTATCAACTAAAAGTACCTAAGATGCAATTTGATATTATTTTAATAGCCACTTTCATCAAACTAAAACCACAAACACTGAATAATCAAGTGAGCACTCTTCCTTCATCAGTTCATCCTCATATTACTCTTTATACGGCAATCAAACCAACTAACTTCACTTTCCTCAGTAAATAGCGCCTGAAACTTTTATCATCCACTTCTCCTAGTTTAATTTAACGAAAGGGGATATCCATCACAAGAGAATTAACTCTCGTACGATCTCAGAGCAATAAGCGAGCAAAGACGGTTTTAGCGTGCTTGTGTAACACCCACATTAACATATTGCTGAATAATTCATCGGAAGCTCTTGAAGTGTTGTATATACATATTTTATAGTCGGCCTCTTTAAAATACTTTTACAATGGTCAAAGTTGCATAATAATGGCGTCATTAAAAGTATTAAAGTTGCACGTTACCGTGAGCAAGCTAAGAACGGTGATTCCTTTTAAATAGATTACGACCCGGGTAATGTTTGAGGAACATAGGAAAAGTAAAAAAAGAGAAAGAAAAACCCGGAGTTGAGTAAATTCCCCCTTCTACGCGTTGAAGCACAATACGTAGAAATTAAGGCCCGGTGAGGAAATTTCGAACAAAACCGATTCAGGGAGAAAAGACGCCCTTTCTATTTCTCTCTCGCTTTAAGAATCTCAGGAGGATAATGGTCTAAGAAGAAGTAATTTTCGACACAAAAATACCCGGACAAATTGCTTCATCGCATTTAAAGCTAAAGTTCTTTGTGTGTATATAGTTTAAATCGTTTCTATTATCGCTAATGTTTAAAAGGACCATTCTTTGTCGCTTAAAGGTCGTAAGGCGTTACGTATGCGTATATGTTAGCCATTGTTTGTGTACAGAAATGTATTTCCATAAAGAATTTTAATTACACCTCCATCAATAAGAACAAACAATGGAAATGCATTGTTGAATATTAATTGGCGTTAAATCTTTCATTAAACTTTAATGCCCATCGATTATCGTGAAATACTTGCATATTTCAAAATCGTAATTAGAAGTAATTTTTATATAATCATGGCGCAGTAGATATATAAACACTATCTAACAGACAGGGCCGGTTTTTCTACACCGATTAAAATACCGATTAGCGTAATCATTACCACAGGTTATAGTTGAATCGTTTTGGCAACCGACACGGCCAAAGTATGAACTAAAGACGACTATTCAATGCCATTGAAATTCCCATCGGCCGTTAAATATTCAAAACAATAAAATATAGCTTCCGTTAGTAAAATACTATTATTAATAGTACTTTTATCAGTATAAAATAAAATTATTTTAATTCTTGTATGCATTTCATGATCCGAAAGCCTTCCTAAATTTGGTGCATGGTAATGTAACTAACGGAGTGGTTCTCAAACTTTTAAACCCCCCACCTCTAGAAATACATTTTGAAATTTTGTATGCACAAATACAAAAGGCTTCAAAGACAGCAGTATAAATTTTGTGTGGTTATTTTAAAACCTACAGAGAAGAGATAACATCAATATTGGTGGCTGTTATTTACAAATCGACATACTAGAAACAAAAAAAACTGGATAGAACTTGCAGGCCGTGCTATGGAAGTGAGTACTCCTTGCAATAGGGTTTTGATGAAAAAGACTCCAGTAGTACATGATGTATTTCCAATTGCATCCAAGGAGGGCACCTATAAGAAGAAGTTGAGAATTACCTTAGTTAGTGGAAAGAGAAAATATGTAAACAGGGATAAGAGAGGCGATATGTTCATATACAGATACAATGAAGGATGGCATTAAGAAAACAAGAACATACCCACCGAAGACGAAGGATGGAAAGTGTGTGTAAATCTCAGTAAACAATTTTTGAGTGACGCCATTTCATAAACATTTAACTGTCAAAGTGCGAATATGTGTTTACGCGACTGGAAAAACTTGAAGGAGATAAAATGAATCAAACGATACCAACGTAAATGTTAGTTCAATAGACATAGCGCTGCGAATGCGTAGCTATCGTTTGTTTTAAGTTATATAAAGGGGTGAAACTAGATGCAGAAGGAGATGAAGCCGATCTTTTGAATTAATAAGACGTAAAAATTTTAAGATCGTTTGCGAATAATAGGTTTTTGAAACACTACGTTAAATTTATATTAGTTTGAATGTTTTAGTTCATTTTGAATTCAAGTATTATTTTAATTTTGTTATTGTTAATTATTTGCTGCATTTAATAATTTTATTTTGTTTACTGTTTCAAAATATTAAATATATCAAAATGGAAGACATGAATAAAAAAGAATTTGATAATTTATATGAGGAACATAAGTAAGTTTTTGAAATAAATATACAGTTTTGAATAATTGATGACGTAAGACGTACTCCAAGAGTACTATATGAAAATATTTACTTATGGCAAGGCGTTGAACATCATTAATTTTAAAATAAATATTGTTTTGCTAAACTGCATTGATTTTATTGTAATTGTGGGAAGATCGTTGATGGTGTTGAGGGCACTTGAGGTACTATGTGCAAATATTTGCTTCCTGTGTATCATTGGGAATTATTAACGATTGTTGTGGCCAAATTTAATTAAAATTTCAAGTAGAAAATACGAATAGACAGGAATATTCTTGATGCACAAGCGCCAATCTGTTGGGTGTACTATGTGCGAATATTTACATTCGGGGATTGGTATAGGTCATTTTCAAGATACTTTCTTCGTTGCAAAGTTTTAGATCATCAAAGGCACTATGTGCGAATGTATTTCTTTGTTGAAATAAAAATTAGCTTCGTTGGGAATTTTTTTTTTTTTGAATCTATAAGTAGTATTATATTAAAGGATAAAAATAGCAAAAGAAAATTTTTCTTGAATCGTAATAGAAAAAAAAAGGGAATTATGTTTTTTTATGTATTATAATTGTCAAGAAACATTCTTGACACAGCCACATGTTGTTAATAAAAAAAAATTGATGTTTACTACAAGAAAGATGAATATAAATGTTTTATGAAATTAAAAAAAAAATGATTTTATTATTAACATTATCCAAATAAAAGACTAAATAAGAAACACACCAGAGAAAAAGAGGAAAGATCACTGCTAGAACTCACAAGAATAAATTGAATGCTGATAGGGATTAGATTTATAAATTTATAGGTGAAGATTTTGAATGATGCAATCTCAGCATTCATTGAATATTGTTGTAACCACATACGTTTTCTAGAACCCCTAGTGAATTATGTTCCACATCAACTCGTTTTTTTAAAGCAAGGTAAATGAACTACCACCATCAACAAATTTTTTGGGATATATTAAGGATGTTCTATATACCTACATCATCAGCCAATTTTGAAACTGGCAAATAATATGTCTGAAAATTACAAGAATTCAGTCTACCGGCATATCAGAAAGAGGAATGAACAAGTTTAAATGTACGAATAATTTACTATGCTTTCTCCTTAATATTTTGAAATGGAAAGAAATTTTTATATAAAATAAAGCACTACTAAAAATACATGTTTCTCATTTACATAATGGACAAAATTATTTGAATCTGTTGATTTTACTTACTTTAGTAGTTTTTGTTCCTCACTTTAAATGACTCTTTTTCATCTCCGAACATTTAAAGCGAAGAATAAAATCTAATAAGCTAAATTCAAAATAGAATAAGATATAACATTTAAATTTCCCGGTTCACTGGTTTGATCCATTTCAGTACAGTCTGTAGTTGGTAGGTGGCGCTACATATTCTCTAAACTTTTTACTCTTGAGTTATAATATGTTCTGTTTCCAGTGATGTGTAATTATATTGCGACAATTAAAATACCAAAGTTACAAGAAAGCGACAAAGTCCAAATCCTTTCAAAATTGGAAGAAGGTTAGTCAATAAGAGCTATAGCTTAACATTATAACATTGCCGAAAGCACTGTGCAGAGGATTAAAAAAAGGTGACAAGAAAATGCCGAGATTAGTAGATAAAGATTGGGGCATCCAAAAATGTCTACAACTGAACAAGATGCATGGTCAATTAATTAATGTCAAATCCATTTCCGGCAGCAGGCAAGCTGCATTTCTAAATAACTTCCCTGGGTCATCGTCAACAGTTTACCGCAGAAAAAAAATACGTTAAGTTAAAAGACTGGTCTGATATTGAAAAGCATCCATTGACGGAAGGACAGAAACTGTCTCAATTATTTTTTGTTTAACTTATATACACTGACCACCAAATTTTTGGAATAATGTTGTTTTTTCTGACGAAATTTTTTTCAGTCTTGCAATTCTGAAAAACATACGAATCTATCGGCTAAGAAGTTGCAGGTATCAAGAAAGATACGTCAGTTCTCGGAAAAGAGCTGGAACTTTTCCAGTAATGTTTGGGTGTGGATAAGCATCAACGGTCCAGGTTTTTTGTGGCACATTCAATGTCGCTTTAACTCAAAAAAAATGTTATATTCCGTCAGTACATTATATACATCCAAAGAATTTTATCTATCCGCAAGATAAGGTGTTATTAGAGAATGGTTTGCAAGGAATTATACAGAACTTATCAAAGAAACGCCAGGCCTCAAAATGACAATAACCTCTGGGCAGCAATTGAAGATTGCTGGAAAGAGTTACATCATGATCAAAACTATCGACAAAAGCTCATTTCGTCTATGTCTAGAAGACTGAAAAAAGTGCTGGAAGCTCGGGGGGTTCTAACTAAATGCTAAGTAGTTGTAGAGTTATTATAATTTGGTCTTTTAAGAATATTTTCTGTTTTTATTTCTAATCAACATAAACGTTTTTGTGGTATGTTATAATATTTAACGTTCTCTAAGCGTAACCTATTGAAAAAATAAACGTTAAACAATGCAAAAAAGAGTGATTCACACCCGTAGAATAGTAGAAAATATCAAGCTCATAATTTCGAAATTCTACTCGTCTTTTTTGAAATCGACAATACATTCGGATGTCCTGTCCTCCTCACTCGCTTGACGTATGAAAAATATCAATAACAATGTTCTCGCGTCCCATAATTTGAGAATCACTGAAGGTCATTTTCATTGATCGTAACTGGTTTTTAATGTGTCGAATGAGGCCAGTGGCTTTACTTTGTTTTCCATTTCATCCCAAAAACCCTCTCCTTAACGTAGACTTAAACCACATTCGCCTTCAGAAGTTTGTCATCTTTTCTTGGAATTTGATCCTAGTTTTGTGGTATTAGTTCCAAGGTTTTTGTGGTTTTGGTTTTGTCTTTGCTTGTTTCTTATGTGCTTCCCCATATGTTTGCTGTTTGAATCTACGAGCAACAATTCTTTGCGATCTTCTAACAGTCGAACTTTTGGTAAAAAAATTAGTCGATAGTGTAATTTTAAGTGTAGTTAACGTTGAAAACTGTAGAATGTTGTCATTGACAAGTGTTTGTTTAAATAATAAACTGTTCAGGAGGGTATCGTAGTGAATGCAACTACAAGGCTCTCTTCACTCAAATTCCTTCAAAAAGGCTCTATACTGTGCAAATCAACAAGGGAAAAATTCGTCTTCAGGAAACATTAATAAATTTACTAGACATATTCCACTACTTATAAAACCTGATATATTTTTTGACACGTTGATTCTTGCCATAGGATGCTAAATAAATATTTGTTATCAACAATATTTTCTGTTTTTTTACTTACTTACAAATAATACAGTTTTACTACTATTCATATTTACCCCAACTGAACATTTTATGTGGTACAGGAGAAACTTTAAACTTATTTTAAAATCTCTAAACTATATCTACATGCCACTTCTACTTTAAGATTATTTTAAACATATTTACTTAAGATTTCTAACAAATTCTTAATGGAATCTAGCCGTGGGTAATTTAAAGTATCAAAATCCCTCTCTAAGTAAATATTATTTCTAAAAAGTTTAATAAAATCTGATAGTTCCTACAATAATTTACAGAAATATGTATTTGTAAAATTATTAACTAATCTAATTACTCACATATCAGTATGTTAATCCCTAGCACGACCAAAAATATGCAGTACACTTTGATCACATATAAATTCATTATAACCATTTACACTATAATTTTTTACAATGCCTTCACATGTATAACACTCCGAAATAAAGTTTTGCTTATATAATATATATATATTAACCCAAATCCATCACAAAAACACTTGTACTATATTCTGACATTTCACTTTAAAATCATATCTAACCCGTCGATATTTACTGACATTTTTGACATATTCATAAACACGTTGGTGCCTAATATAACATTACAGAATTGCTATGAGACGCAAGGCATACTAGACGCACCATAAGCTGCAATCACAGACTAAACAATCCAGACCGGCAACTTAATCCTAGATTTTATCCAGAGTACTCATCCTTGTTTAGCAAACGTAAATTTGAATACTCTACCATCTCTGTCAAATTCAGTGAACTTGGGGATGAGATGGCGCTAGCGTCAATTGAAATGTTTGTTATGCTGTGGTTATATGTCATTCAAAACTACATTTCAAATTTGACACGTTTGACATATTTTTGCAATCCTTTCTCGTACATCGTATTAATTATATGTTGATACAAATAACCAGTCCAAGTGTTTAGTGTGCGGGTTTGGACAGGATGAAGTTAACAAAAAGCATAGGTTTAAGATAAGATTGGCATTTCCTTTGTTTAAGAAGCGCATTTTTGACATGCTCTTTGCCTTGCAGGTTTGATACCTTTTGATTTATGTATTAGTATTATTATTACCATGCTGAATTTGTTCCTTTTGGTACATATTAGTGTTTTTATTTGTCATATTACACAAAATTTGTATTATTATTATTGTCTTCTCATTATTGGTTGTGTAATTTAATTTTATTATGTTTTATTGTATAAGTATATGTATCAATAAAAACTATTATTAATCCCTATGTTTTCCTTGACAGTTTTCACTTACTAGATTATTATATTTCTCTTAATCTTATATAGAGTAGTAGTTTATTGTGTCTAATAGGTCACCGTAAGAGGGATGTTATAATACATGTAAGTAAAAGATTAATATTTATATTTCGTATCACATATTTAATATGTAACACCACAAAATTACACATAAGATGCTCAAACTATGGCTATAATTGCTACTGTAACTAATATTTATTACCATAGTTTTAGTAACTTTTGTGTATGTTTTTGTTACATAAATAACGTATTTAATAAGCGTATTCTAAAAACAAACTCATTTCAAATTTCGCGCCAATATGCTGCTAGCGCCATCTTCGTAGCAAGTTCACTGATGTGTAACAAGGATAGAAGATCTTGGATATTTTTTTTCCAAGTAGTTGCCGGTCTGGGTTGTTTAGTCTGTGCTGCAATACACCTTACTATAACATTTATTATTGTATCATATTATTATTTGATATTTAATTAATATATTTGCTCGATGTTAAATATAATCGACATGGTTGAATCCGCCTTATGCGCCAATAAATTTAAATGGCGTCAAATTTGAGATGTTGCAAAATATTATCTGTCAAATAATTTAACCTATGAAAGCCATTTAAACACTGTCATAAATAATAATATTCATACATCTTTTGACATTTATCATAATTACCTTTTGATGTTCAATATAAGTGTCATCCAAACAATAGCATTTTGTCAAATAATTGCAACTGGTCGTTATACATAATACATTCTGTGTTGTGTATAACGTTTTATCTACTCCCACAACTATGCATCACGAAATAAAAAATCAGAATTTGCATTTTTTGATCAATTTAGTTTGACAGTGACACTTAAGGCTTTAAAATTACATATATAACCCAAATTTATATGTCAGTACAGATGTCAGTAATATTTGTCTCAAAAATGGATGACGAATTATTAATTTATTTTGTTGAGCAAAGTGCACATATTTACAATAAATCGTTAAAAGACTACAAAGACGAAAAAGTAAAACAAAACACGTGGATTTCAATTGTGGAAAACCTAAATTCCACACGTAAGTATATTGTAATTGGGGGTTTGTACCCTTATACGGCCCTATATTTCGTGACTAAAATGTAATAGGGGTACTAGGGTGTTATTACCAAAGCCCCAAGTTGTAATAATGAATGGAGAGCTAATGAGACTTAGAGCGCTTAATTTACTTTATCCTAAAACAAAAACTGCTAAACACGATAATATACTGAACTATTAACTTTTCAATTATAATTTGGCCGGCTAGCTAAAGGGGGTTGCATTCTATGACAACGGAGAGAAATTATATATTTAGTTTATGTATCATTTAGTATTTCAAAAATTATCCTAATAGATAAATACAAAGTTATTAGTAATTTAAAAATTTCGCGGCATTCAACGTATGACTGCGCAAGATCGGGATAGACGTTTATCCAAGAGGTGGAACAAACACTGAAATTCGCGCGAAATCGCTATAACTATTGTGTACGTGTGTCTATTGAAGTAATCAAAAAAACAAGATTTAAAAGTTATGTGACTAACTAAGTGGGTGATATCTAAGTGACTCTAATGGTGTTATCTACAGGGCGTTACGGAGGTTCGAAATTTGATTTACCTTAGTCCGGGATACCATACTTTCCAGTTGTCGGGTGACGATCTTGGAGAAACTAACCTATAAAGTCAATTTGGAGAGACAGCTCTAATGCTGGAGCTCCAACAGTATATGTGTACCTCTTATGATTGAAGAATGAGTTTTAACAGTGATGAAAACAAACACTTTATACTTGAAAACAACAGATCTGAATTTATTTAAAACATAACAATGAAATTCTACGACAATACAACAATATCCATAAAATTTTTATATTAAACGATACACTTTTGTTGTGTACAAGAACAGCAGTTAATTAGGCAGAAGTTCTACAAATTTGATATATTGAAATCTAGGCAAAATATACGAGTTTGGCCCTTAGGTACCAACTATTAAAATGGACTGCATGACAATAAGATAGGATTAAATTTAACTGTAAGTATATTCTGATATTTTTTTAAATAAGCATTATATTGTTTGAAATTTTAAATTGATTTTCCAAGTGTTTATATAAGCTATGTTTCAAGATTTGAATTTTATTAATTTACAGAAATGATCGAATTAAAAGACGTTACATAAATGTGACATAGATTTAGATTTGACCCACATTTGTGTCAAGAAACAGGTGCATTAACTAATAACAGACTTGGTACCTTCTGTGTACTAATTCCTTGTCTTGTTTAAGGACAGGTACTTGTTCCAATGGGGTGTGATTCTCTGTAGAGGCAGCTCGTGTCCTAGTTTCTACGGTCGTTCCAGCTGTCTGGTATCGGCGTACGGTGTGTGTACGGCACGGATTAAGGTCGACTTCTTCAATGGATGACCTTCTGACTCGTAAGTGGAAATGATTCAGCAGACACTTTATGGCTTATTTGGATGTATCAACTTTGACAACGACTGGATATCGATATGGGTCGATAATGAAAATTGACGCGTCTATCAACTCGATGGATGATCACAAAATAAATCGCATGACACTTAATCGACTAACGATTGCATGATCGCAAAAAAAAGAAGTCAATTGAATGAATCGTTAATGACTGCTCACAAAAAAATGAATCCCTGCTTCTCGTCGGATGTGCCTTTTTATATCAATCTCTGTTGTGGACGTCGTAACCATGGAAATTTTATACGGTAGTATTTTACAAAGTCTATTTACGGGCAAGTTTATTTTTGAATATTTGTGGAATCATGTTTAATCTTAGTTAAATTAAATCGTCTTTCAATCGGTACAATAAAATTACTTTAATTCGTTTTCTTTTAGAAAAACACATTTTTTTAAAAATTAAAGGGCAAATTTAGCATTTCGACTGTCATTTTTTCGGTGACGTCATTGACGCTAATAAAATAAATTTAAATATCAGAATTTTGGCTTAAAATGCCTTTTTAGTAGAACTTTACCTTTACAAATTAAACTTATAAATACATACAATATTTTTTCATCTTTTAATCCTTTTTAAAATCTTTCTTTATACAAAAAATTAGTGTGGTTAGTTTTTGAAGTGTAATAACTAAATGGTCTTTTAATTTATTTACGAATTACTGTTATAACATGAAACTATGACCTTTTCTTAATCTATACCACCTTTTTTAAATTATCTAAATAGCTTGTAATTAATATTATAAAACTTTTCTTTTACCTATGTTGACAACTGTCAAATTATTCAAAATGCTTATTTAAATATCTGTACTCAACTAGTAAATATGACATTGAAAAATATTCCAACGTAAATGCGTCTCGCTAGACTTTGTAACTGCTAGAGTTAATTTATAATTACTTTGATCACTTATTGGAAATATTTGAAATTTATAATGCCTCTGACAATATGGCGCATCGAAATTTGAAAATTAAAATGATGCTTAACTTAAATGTGCGCATCTAAGAGTTTTATTGTTTGTTACCATGCTTGTAACTTGTAAACTAGTTTATGGTTTAAATGTTTTTTATGTTCACCATTAGTTTATTTTAGTTTTAAGCTATGCATTTTTAGATAACAATTTGTCATGCATGTGCAATACTTTTGCCAAAGTTTGGGATGATGCTTTCGATACTATCAACCTTGCTTTAACCTTGAACCTGTAACTTTTTGTGACAATTTACTCTTGAGAAATCACACTATAAAATGGTACTCATTTATATGCTCATAGTGTGGTAATAAATGTTGAAATTTGTAATTTAAAATTGTCCATTTGTAATGGCTGTCAGATTCATTTTATATAATTACTTTGCCTATATAACATTTAACTAATTATTGTTGTATTGTGGAAATTTGCTAAATATAAGTATAAAAATAAGACTAATGTGTGTTTTAAACTAATCAGGTATTTAACTCTATTATTTAGTATTTAATGCGGGGGTTTCAGTTGGGGTTCCTGAAAAGAGTAGTCATTGGTTTGGTTTTCTAAATTTGGGGGTGAATTTCTTTCTAATATTTACAATTTGATGGGGATCTCAGAATTTACTAGATTTGTTAGTAAAATCTGTATTAATTTTTTAGGAATTTTTACCTGTACTCTTATACAAGGGTCCAAACATAATGCATCGCCGATGTATATATGGTTGCCTGTATTCAAGGGGTTTTAAAGGGTGACTGTATGTGTTTGTGGGTATTTGACTGGTGTTGTCACATAATCAACACCAGTTCAATATATGTACATGAAATGATAAAAAAACATACAGTACAAACATAACCCAAATTTATATTATATTCTATCTATGTATTGTCACTATTTTCCTTTTTCTTTAATCGCAGCAGAAGCAGCGAAGAAACGGTGGGATAATTTGCAGGATAAGTTTCATTAATAATCATCAACACCAAATTTTTGTAAACCTACCTTCTATTTCTTTCTAAGAGACACGCACTGTAGTACATGAATACACATAACATAAAATGCATGCAAATAAGAAAATTTTCATCATCTTCTAAATCCATAATTTTCGATTTTCTTTAAAAATTCAGTAAAGATTGTCAACTACCAGTCAATAAATACAGTTTTTAAACATAAATCAACAAAGTTGGCAACTTGGTAAATTGAAATAGCACTTACTCTCAACAAATATCCCTAGGTATTTTCGGAGTATTACTGTCAATTGTGCATCTGCTTAAATTTACCGATTGCGTTCCCGTTCGATTGTGCAGCCGCCTTTATTACATCTTTTTTAAGTTAATGTATATTAGGCGCGTTCAACTCATGCATCAATCGCAATAATTTGCTATCATTCTCATATCAGCCCGTTCAATATGACCGATAGGATTGAAATCGATTCTGACCATTTCCATCGTAGACATTTAATAATAGAAATGGGTATAAACATTAATCGGTGAGTTGTGCGCATAAACGAACGAAAAAGTTTTGACACGCCACATTTTCAACTGTCAACATGAATGTCATCCAAATAATCTGTTCAATCTAGCTTCAATCCAACATCGATCAATTCAATTTTGATTTTGTCATTGTTGTTGTTACTATATAAGGCGTTGTTTGCAAACATAAAAGGTATAGTTTTGCTGGTTCTGAATTAGTTTTTCCAAATGAGTAATTTTCAAATAGAAGATGCAGCAAAGGCTGCTTGCAAAAATTTATTACAAGAAAAATCGAAAGGGTGCTATGAATGAGCATATCGAGCAAGCGCTAGGGACATTTCCATAGCAACACCAATTTCATATAGAAATCGCGAAAGTATATCTGAATAAACGAAAGCGCTCGTATGATATTATTCCTGAAAAAACGTCAAATAAAATTTAAATATCCACTTCTTGTAAATAATACCAATTTCTTTCACAAGCAAACACTGATTAGCGAGTCTCACCTTCCAACAAATATATAGACATTTTCTTAAGTTAAAAATACGACATATAATTTCGATCGATTTATCTGTTTTAGAACAAATACATATTTATCTAAACAATCCAGCTAAATTTATGGTGAACGAACACGTGTGTGCTGACACTCACAAGCTCGATAATCTTTATTGCATCATTCCTATTAAAAAAAATAATTTTTATGACAAACACTTGACTTTATAATTTTCTTACCTGTGAAATAAGATTTCCACAAGTAATATGAGTAATTCCCCACAATATCAATGTTTACTATTCATGTTTTATCGTTATTACTGTAATCAATGCTTATATTCTCAATAGTATGTACATTATATATATATATATAAGCGGGGGTCCTACAGCGTCAGCCGTTTCCCGCATTTCGATCTCCATCTCTTCCTGTCTCTCCAGATGTCTTCATCTATTGCTCTATCTTTCATTGTTTCCATAACCCCACTTATCCATGACTTTGCCGGTCTTCCTCGTTTCCTTCTATTCGTTGGGTTGTATTCTAGAGCTCTTCTTGGCCATCTGTCTTCCTCCATCCGTCTTACATGTCCGTACCATATCAGTTTCCTCGTTTCTATTCTTTCTGACGTTCTATGTATTCTGTTGGTTCTTTGTCTGATTTCCGTATTAGGTATATGTTCAGTTCTTGATATGCGACAGGCTCTTCTCAGGTAATCCATCTCAACAGTGTCCACTTTTTTCTTTCCTTTCTCAGTCATTTGCCAGCATTCGGCTCCGTATGTAAGGATAGGCTCTACAATTACTTTGTAGATTGTCATTTTGGTTTTCAGTGTTGCTCTTCTAGCCCACAGTATTGCGTTCAGAATTTGTACACTCTTCCGACCTTGTTGTACTCTATATTCGATATCGCGTTCTGTTGTTCCTTTACTAGAGATGATACTTCCCAAATATTTGTATTCGTAGCATCTTTTCATTTGTCTTAATTCCAAACCTGGGTCTTCGTCTGCGTTACCTATATGCATATATTCCGTTTTTGCCATGTTCATGCTCATTCCCCATTTTTCGTACTCATCTCTGAGTTTCCTGAGCATATAATCTGCATCTTCTTCACAGCTTGCAGTTATCACCTGATCATCCGCGAAGAACAGCGTTGTCAAATCATGGTCGTTAATCTTCAGTCCCATTCCTGCGCACTTCTGTCTCCATTTGTATAGTGCTTCTTGGATATATATTTTGAACAAGGTAGGAGAAAGACAACATCCTTGTTTCAGACCCTTCGTTACTGTGAAGGTCTCCGAAAGAGTATTACCTATTTTAACCGTGCTTTGAGGACTTTTATAGATATTAAGCAGTGCTCTTATATATGTTTTGCTAAGGTTTGTCTTCGTCAGAACATTGAACAACAGTTTCAAGGGGACTGTATCGTAGGCCTTCTCCAGGTCTATGAATATTAGATGCGTATCGAGGTTCCGAGCTGCTCGTTTTTCGATTATTTGTTGAAGAGTGAATGTGTTGTCCGTGCATGATCTGCCTGCCCTGAATCCACTTTGTTCTTCAATCTCATTATACTCCTCTTCTATTCTTTTTTTCAATATGCGACCATACAACCGTCCCAGTGAGCTAGTCACGCTAATTCCTCTGTAATTTCCGCACTCTCTTCTGTCTCCCTTTTTGTATATGGGGCTAATGTAGGCCAAATTCCAGTCTTCTGGAATATTTTGACCCCCCACCAGGCATTTATTAAAAATGTCTACTAGGGTCTCTAGAAGAGCGTCTGGTCCGTGTTTCACCAGCTCAATGGGAATGTCTCCAGGTCCCGAGGCTTTTCCATTTTTCATTTGTGTTAACTCTTTTCTCAATTCTTCCTTATCTATTCTATGTATCTCTATGTTTTCTCTTAGTGTGACGTTGTCTATACCTCCTAAAAACTCATGTCTACTTTCTGTCAGAAGTGATTTGTAGTATTCCGCCCATTTTTTATTCTGAATTAGATTTATGTTTCCGCCATCTTTTCTTTCTTTCCTGAGACTCCTTATGAATTTCCAGGCCTGCGTCACTTTCGTTCCCCCTAAGCATCGGTCCACCTCTTCACATTTTTCTTCCCACATCTCGTTTTTTCTCATGGCCACTTCTTTCTTCACTCCTCTATTGAGTTTGCTATAATTTATGCGGTCTTCTAAATCATTCGTGTTTAGCCATTTATGGTAGGCGCTCTTCTTGTTATCTATTAGTCTTCCTATTTCTTCAGTCCACCATTCCGGATGTTTTCTTTTGTTTGCTTCCTGATATCCCAAAGCTTCTTTGGCCGCCTGATGGACGCATCTTTTTATATTTTGATATTCTTCTTCAGCAGTTTCCCTCCGGTTCGAGTTAGCAAGTTTTGAAGCTAGTCTTAGTTTATAAAGAAACTGTACCGATTCTTGTTTTAGGCTATCGATATTGTATTTAATAGTTGTGGATGTTAGTTCGTCCTCATTGTTGCCCTTATTTTGGTTTCTCGTGTTTCTGTGGTGTACAGTTATTTTTGCAACCACCATATAATGATCTGATCCACATTCGGCCCCGCGATACACCCTCACGTCATTAGTTTGGAGCTTTTTGTTTTCTGGTTGAATGAGATAGTCAATTATAGATCGTACCTTTTTCTTTGGCTGTTCCCAGGTAAATTTATGTATATCTTTGTGTGGATAAAATCCGTTCATTATTTTTAGCTGTAAGGTTTCACATAGATCAACAAGTCGCTCCCCGTTGTTGTTTACTTTCTCTTCGCCGTATCTTCCCACGACCTTGTCTTTCATTTTTCTGCGTACCCTGGCGTTAAAATCCCCTAATAGGCATATTTCTTTAGAGCGGCTCACATGGGTTAACACGTCGCTTAGTCTATCATAAAATTCATCTTTTATTTCCGTCTCTGCATCGTCACTAGGGGCATATACTCCAATTACTACTATCGTTTCTCCATGCATCTCTATGTCCACCTTAATAATCTGTTCATCTACCTCTTCCCAACTCTTAATATTTTTCTTAAACTTTTTGTGTATGGCAATAGACACACATTATACATTGTACATTATAGAGATATTAAATATTGTTTATATAATCTTTTACATCAAATCATGTAGAAAATAACCGTAATATTCATTTATCTGTGTTTCAAGATATAGAGGATACAGTATTTGGAATATGATAATATTATTAAGTGTTCAAATAATCTCAATTCCACGCTAGAAATTGAAAAATTTACTATTAAAATTATTTTTAAAGGCTATTACGATATCTAATATAAGTGTGATCACAACATATATATTGTAACGAAACAAGCCCACAAAAGAAGCAGACCTCCGGGCGACGACAAAAAAAACGTACCGGCAAACAAGTCGTAAATCAACTGCACTCATATACGGCGTCAGCGACAGAAAGTCTGAAATATGGTAGTAGAGAGCCAGAATTTGCTAGACCTTTTGTCCGCACAGATATAAATACCACAGGTGGGAAAAGGAATTCATTCATTCAATAGTAGTCGCGCGCGGTATTTACTGAACAGTTCAAATAACATAAATAATGTGAGAAGTGCAGTTTTATTGTAGTTCACAAAATACATAAATATTACTGACATAAATAGTAGTGATAGAAATAAATACGTGTGTTAATTTATTTGTAATAGTTTTAAGTGCGGTACATTTATTTTATATTTTTATATTGTGATTAGTTTTAAGTGAGTACATATACAGACTATTTCAAAACAATTGCACGAGTTGTTCATTTCGACCCCGAAAATGCAACAATATACTTGGAATGTATACAAGTAACAGATCATCGCAATATTTTTAATACAAAGATAACATAACTGTAATTTTTTGTTGCACTTGGGGTACTAACAGTCGGTAAATATGGTTTTTCAATTTTACATTTTATAAGGGGTAATTGTAATTATTTACAATAGTAATAATAATAAGAAGAAGAATCTTTATTGATGTATGTATGTACACTTAGTTGCAAAAAAAAAAACCTAAAATTTCGAATATCACCGCTCCAAGGTTAGTGGAAACTTTTTTTTTGCAACTAAGTGTACGTACATACAATCGTCAAATATGGACCGATAATGTCACCGTGACATGAACCTCTCTCGTGAATGACTTGTGAATTATGTCCACTCTATTAACGACAATTTTGCTTGTACTTCATTCTAGAGAGGTGAAAATGAGTTTCATCTAGAAACATGATTTTTACTTTCTTATACGTAGTATAAGGAAGTATTGTGATGACGAATATTTTCGACCTAGAGATTTTTGCAGATATCCACGTTTTGAAGTCCCCTGATACCGAAAAAGTGGTTTTTAAAAAATTTCTCTGTGTGTCTCTCTCTCTCTCTGTGTGTGTGTGTTTCTGTGTGACCACAATAGCAGTCAAACGGCTATAGATATCAATTCCAAATTTTTTATTTACGAGTATACTGTCCCTCTTGAGATCTGATTAGTTTTTCAGTGAAAAAATCGAATTTTGCCAATATTTCGTCAACTACTAAGTTTACACAAATTTATAAAGAATTGAAATTCCTACCGGAAGTAGGTCTTTTACTCTTATCACAAAACCGTTTTTTAGCAATATTTCGCAAATCATGTTTTTTAGACGGGTACGTTATGAGTATAGAAGTATTTAGAACTTAATTTTCAATATCTTATATATAAAAAAAATTTCAAAATTCGGACCGGAAGTAACACTTTTCCTCTTATCGAATAGCGATTTTTGCAAATATCTCATAAAATATGCATTCTATATACATATATGTATCAAGCATACTCGTATAAGAAAATCGTGTGGTGGCCACACCTCTTTTTTTGTACCAAAATTAACATCATTTTCAAGTTGTTCCAAGACAAAATCAGAAAGAGAACGACGTTTTTTCCAATGGGCCAAATACTTTAGTTCTTGCGTCAGAAAACTTTTGTAAGGATGTAAGCCCAAATCATTACGTAGAATACGCAAAGTTGTCATTCCAGGCAGCAAGCAGCAGTTGTAAACGTCCTAGAATGGATAAATTACGATTTCATCAACACCGGCTTGAACTACAGATATATTCTCAGCCTTTCGAGCAGTTCATTGTCTTATTAAAAAGCGAGCATTGTCCAAAGATAAATAAAACTTGTAATTTTTAACAGTTCTACGAATGGCAAGTACATTAGATTAATTATGAAGACTATAAAGAGGAAGAAATGACTCATCATAAGTTGCAATAAAAGAAGGACTGTTTTGATAAAAAAAATGGATAATTTCCAAACTTCGCCGAAGCGTAGATGATGAAATTGCTTTACTAAACACATCAATAACATCTTTATAGATCGATGCTGGTGAAGCGGGAGATATGTATATAACTGTAACATTAAAATCTAAGACAGATAAATGTATTCATCCACGTAGTAAATCAATACTGTAGGTAGCCCAATTTTCTTCATAATCTATGGCAACTACAGAGCACGCAACACCAGACCTAACACCAATCAGTACACCTCCCCCTAGCCTGTCACGTCGATCCCTTCGAAACACACTGTAATTGTCATCAAAAATTTCAGCACTCAAAAGACCGTCACATTGCTCTCTAAGAGGTTGTTATAAAAAATATGAATTTTTCCATTTAAACCTGCAACATTTTGATAGTAGTAGTGTAGCCCTAACATCGGATCCTCTCTCAGTTTTTTTGTACAATTCTTGGCACGCTATAAGTATATTTACGAGAAGTTATATCACGACTGATAAATATTCTGGATGAACCCTGATAATTTTTAAGTTTCTTTGCATAGTCAAATGCCACACAACAGACAGTTCGTTATAAAGCTATTACATTTTATAATAAATTACCTTAAAGGATTTCGGTAAACATCTAAAAAGTATTATTGTTAAGCAATGCGTATTATGATATTAGGGAATTTTAGTAATATTCTAGTATAGTATATTATGCAATGAGCATTTAATGATAGCTATTAAGACACGAGTAAGAAAATTACAATACGAGGCGAAGCCGAATATTGTAATGAATACTAGTGTCTTAATAGCCATTAAATGCGAGTTGCATACACTATTTTTTCTACGACCCCATAATAAAACATTAATTTTTGAACATTCCATTTCAGAAATTGTGGTTAAAATTTTCCATGCACCTTTGTGAATTTAGCTGGTAATAAATTGTTCGTGGTTACTAAGGCTTGTTCCATAATTTCTGGTGGACTCAAATTTTACATTTCACTGTCATTATCCCTCATTTTTACCGTTTATATTTTCAAAAAAGCACAAACTTTAAGTACTTACTTACTTGTAAATTGCAGAGAACTGTCACATTTATTTAATTTGTATATCTGTCAGATATGCAGTCGCCATATTGAATATTGTTTGAATATTGGAATGTCGCATTCCTATTGGATATAAACTTGTACCATAATGAAAATCTGTATCGTAATGGACATCATTAAAGTGCAGGTTCGGCATATCTAATAATACAATTAAAGTATGGGAGTAGAAAAAAATACTTATATTTAAGTTGTAAATTAAGGAAAGTCATGTGATACTAAACATTTGTTTGAAGGCACGTTTTACTGTACAGTCATTGGCCCAATAATATAATCAAAAGTAAATAAATATGTTATTGTAATTATTATCATCCATAAATTACCAAGGAATTTCTTCATACGGCTTTCGGTCTAAGGCAAATTTAACCACGTATTTATCAGAAAGTATTACGTACAATGTTCAAAGTAAACATTTATATAAGCAGATGGTAATATTAAAGTTATAATTAATAATATCCAAAATATTGTAAAAGCGCTTGCTTAATTGCCTGACAAAAGTGTATATACCTCGCGAGCATAACAGTATAGGTTATGTTAAAATTATCTTGATTTATTTATAGCCGTACTATGAATAACAACTAAACCACAAACGAAATTAAGTAAGTAAGTAAAATGTCGAGCCTGCTTTACGTATTTACATTTACCGAGCTTAAACTGATCAAAATATCCGATTCCATTCACTTGATGTTTTATTCATTCTGGAACATGTGTGTAATTATTTATTGAATCTATTTTTGGAACAGTCATTAACAACATTTAAACAAGTTATAGCAAGAAGCCTTCCAAATTTAAATACCGGAATTTCTTGTAGGTTTAAACCATCGCCATAATATAACGCAAAGCCGATATTCCCTACCGCTCTTTCGCACATAATATGTAGGATATTGCGTCTTTAGTTGTTTTTGAGGATGCCCGTGTTTATCTCTAACGCCTGGTTTTTCCATGTCCTATTAAAGTAATGGGTTAACCATCCATTAATTTTAAGCGGTGTTTTTCAATACGAAAAAATACAGAGGTTAACTAAACAGTGTGTATGTGATATTTTTCTTAATTTAATGTTTATAAATAAATTGGTAAAATAGAATTCTCTTAAAAAATTACCTAATTTCTTTTTTTTTTGTTTGATCCATTGTGTGTTAAATATAGGGCGCGGACACGTACGGTTGATGACTCTCGCCCACGGGCGCACTATTGAAATGTTGTATTTTAAGAGAGGTTTTAATTTTATTTATATAATTGGATAACAAGTGGCTGGTGATCTATAAAATACAAAATACCGTAGTATTTGTTCATTTTATCTTCTGTAAGACTTGTTCTCTTTGAATTAAGTACATCCTTGTAGATACAAAATGTCCTTTTTACATCGCAACTGGTTATAGGTGCGTACTGGAAATATTCTTTTATTTCAGCGTATTTAGCATACCCAATTGCCGCAATGTTATTAAATCTGGATTTCTATTAAAAACTGCGTCTAACTTTTGCCGAAGGCCACAACCGAAGTCACTTGGAATACTTTTGAAATTATTAATAGCCCACGTCTAATGTGGTTAATCCATCTTTTAATTTGAGATTTGGATTTTCAAAATATGTGATTAGTTTAGGCAAATTTCCAAAGTGTTCCTGAAGGAATAACAACTGATTTTTTAAATTTGGGATTTGTGTTAGTTCCTTACACTCAGAAATACTTCGAGCATCATCATTTAAACATGTAAAACGAAATTTTGTAAACTATCGAAATTCTCTGCATAAAAACCATTCTGTGTATGTTTTAGCAAACCATTCTGTGTATGTTTTAGCAAAGCTAAGTGACGAACATGCGATATTTTGGCATTCTGTAATGATATTTTACAGACTTTGTAATAAATTTCGGAATCACTGACAATTCATTTTCATATCAGAAAAAGTAACATAAACAACGTTCTAGATCTAAATAAATGATAACTAAAAATGTACGCTATGTTATTGAAACTAAATAACAGTAAGTATATACATATTTACATTATTTCTCTTGCGAAATATAAGGTAAATATAATAAATTTTAAAAACCCCTGAAGCTCCTATCTACGCCGATGAAAAAAGGATTTTACTTCTCGGGCGTAAACAGATACTGCAGTTCACCATATGAATTAGTGCTATTCAGTAGGCGTGTGTTGTTTACATTATTTCTTTGCTCCGTTGTAACTTCGTTGCAGTTTAAACCGGTCAAATTCCTCATATAACAATCTGTGAATGAAGTATTTATAAACTCCAAAAATCAATAAAGTTCATTAGGTGTTTAATAAGTGACTTAATAGATATGCGGAATAAAAATGCAATCTTCCAATGAACTATGAACTTTCAATGAATCTTTGGTTCACTGATACTGCTGTTTCAAATTATATTATCGAATTTCAAATATAGTTAGAAAACATCAATGAGAAGAAATGAAGAACAAAATTAGAGATAAACAATTTAGATTATCCAAATAAATGTGGTTACTTTAATAGGGAGTGCCCACTACCTCAATCAGTTTCTTCCAAATCCTGACTTTATTTTTTACATTATTGAAAAAAAAAATAAAAAAAACATGACAAACTAGTCCTTTTTCTGAAAATACATATTGTTGCGTTTTCGGGTTCGCAATAAACAACTCGTGCAAATGTTTTGAAACAGTCTGTATATTCACACACGTAAAATTAATTACAATATAAAAAATATAAAATCAATCAAAACATAAAAATGTAAAATAAATGTAACGCACTTAAAATTATTACAAATGAATTAACACATGTATTTATTTAACTACTGTTATTTATGTAACACTGTACCGTATTTATATCACTTCTATTTATATTCCGTAATATTTATGTAACAACTACACTCACTTATTTAAGCTTACTCTTCGACTACCACTCAAGGAACTATTTATTTATGTTTATTTATTTATCTGCCTGTTCCGCACGAGAATATTGAATGAATCTCTTATTCCGGAATGACTCATCCATCGGTTCAACTGCTTTTATATACGCATACGAAACATCTGGAAACATTCGCGAAAACTCCATCTTTCTCTCGATATTTGTAGAACATACGACAGACCCTCCGTCGCTCACACATTATACACATGTGGATGATTTATGATGCGTCGCGCCAATGTTTACTCTCGTTTTGTCGTCGCCCGGATGTCTGGCTTCTTTGTGGGCTTGTTTCGTTACAATATATTTTGAAAAAAAATAAAAAATTAAATTAGAAAAATATCCGAAAATTATCATAATTTAAAAAATATTCTAACTACGACCTTGAACGAGTCGAAAAAATATGTTCACAATTGGAAAATAAAATAAATACTATAAGACTAATTGTTGCAGAAAATTTAAAGCAAAACATGTATATACCGTTTCGGCTAGCAGGCCGGCGTTTCGCCGCACTAGATTTATGGGTTCTTGGAACTCCAACAGACTCACACAGACAAGGGTTTTCCAATCCCCCCATTCACAGTCCACGTTGCGTTGGTTTGAATGACACATGTTAGTGTCGATCCGACAAATCAAGCGCACGATGCACGCATAAATCAGATTGCCATACCACTACAAGTTAACATGAATATTCAATCTTTTTCACACCATCTATGATTAATAAAACCATACAAGACGTATGTCGGGGTACGAAAATCGGAGAAATACATGACGCGCCCACTTACAAACGAAGTTCTTTCAATCTGGTAACACAGCCTTAACAACAACTCAGGTAAAGTTTATGTTTAAAAATACTTTACTAAGATATTTTGATATTTCAAATATGGAAATTAATACTTAGAACAATCTCCTTTAATAATACTGGTATTAATATTGATCGTAAATGCAAATGGTACTACTAATTATTAATTACGGTAATGGTTTTAAAATACTTGGTAAACAATTTGAGATTAATTAAACGATGAACCGATAGATAGATTCAGTGTGGTAAACTAGATTAAACCAGATTTCTAATTTCTCTGCTTCGACGTCGACGAAGTCTTTCGATGTCACTAGTCAATTCGATTCACTGACTAATATGTTCGTAGATAATTTTAATAAAAATTATATTTCACATCTCAAAATAATTTTTCTAGTCCCACCTGCCATTTATCGTACATGTTGCCATGAAACTATGTGATTTTTTAAATCTACAATCTACGACTTCGCGTTCTCTAGTCACGTTGTGACCTGTTAGCAAAGGGCTCTTTATTCACGGGCTGAAGTCAGCTCTAGATTTTATAATTGCCAAAATCAGTTCAAACTCAATCAATTTGATTAACACTTGTCATCAATCTGTCAGAATAAACGAACTGGGGGCAACAACAGACAAGTAATTTTGTATTATTTTGATTATTTGCTGTCGTAGAAAAAGTATAGCATAAGACTGCGTTCATAAACTCGTTAGTCACTCGTTTTATTAAACACTCGCTCCGCTATGTTTCGCTCGTGGTTAATTAAACTCCTAACTAAAATGAGGTTTATAAAACGTGATACATAATATACTATTTAAGAAAGTAAGCTTCTTGAATTAGTACTTTTTAATATTATTTTCTTCTTTTCATAGATTCCCAAATTTACCAACAAAATACACAACTTGGCGCACATTGCATCTACCGGGTGTCAAGGAGATCATGTATCAGCCCGCCATTTATTTATTAGTTAAAATAAAACTTTGAAATTCGGACCGTATATATGAGTGATTGGTGGGCTTCTTCAGGTACACTCAGTTTTTCTATAGCACTTCCGGTCAAACCGGAACTGACGTTAATTTTGAATTTTTAAATAAAACATTTATTATTTCTGTTCATATTCTGTTTCTTCTGAAAATTTGCCATCTAGTGCAGGTTAACTTTTGACATTTCTGTCAAAGATAGTGATATCTGTTAAAATTATCCATTAAAGTGAAACTGCTTCGCAACAATTGTCGAAATGCAAAAACCATCAAAGTTAGCTTTGAAAACAATTAAGAAACGTATTTTTCACATTTATACGCATTCGCGAAGGAAACATGTATTTTTTCTGTGACGGGAAAAAAAGTTGACATTTTATCCGTCTTGACAGGTAATAAAATGTCACTTTATCAACCCGGGCGTAAAGTGTTACTTTTTGCCCATGGGAAAAAAGTTCTACTTTTTGCCCGCTTAAATTGGCAGGTTTCCATAGCAACGCAGGTGTAATGTCAATTGAAATGTCACATCGATTGATTTTCTGACTTTAATATAAAGTATTTACGTGTTTTTTTCAATATTAAATCGTCGTTTTTCCCATCACAGAAAAAAATAGTGTATTATCACGGGGAAAAAATTAGATTTTACCTCTCGGTAATTTATCTCCCTCGGCTTCGCGTCAGGAGATAAACCTTACCTCGAGTTAAAATCTAATACTTTTTTCTCTTGTATAATAAATAACTATTATTTATTTATTTTTGTATTTATGGAAGTCGTTTATTTCCTATGATAAATCTGTTTTTTTCATTTGAAATGTAATTGTTCTGTTGCTTTGGAATTAGACTACTTTAAAAACATTTTATATTTTGTACTACCTGTCTACCACTAAACCACAGCATATTTTATATCACTTGAAAGCTAAAAATTATGCCAATATGGCACTGTAATAAAAAATAGGTGTTACTATTTAAAAAAAACGAGTACCTGTCATTTGAAAATGAAAAAAAAATCTTATTTTCTTTAGAAATTTCAACGAGAAATACATGTTTCCTTCGCCAATGCGTGTAAATGTGAAAAATACGTTTCTTAATACGAAAATGAAAAGTGTGAACACATGGATGTTAAAACTAACATCAAGCAATAAATAATTACTGTAACTTACATATATACCTTTATACGTAAAACGTATATGTATATATGCATGTGTTTGAGATACACACATACATTAACATACAGGCCTCTGTATAGCAGAACATGCTGTCAGAAGCCATCGCTTTTTTCCGTGTCATCTGGGTGTTAGATGTCGCTGTGATACCTCACTGCATTTAACATGCAAAAATGACATAGGCAGCGATTTAAGTCTTGAAGCTATTGTCGAGAATCTCCACGTACACTGATGAGACCTCATAGGTCGAAACACCGGTGTCTGTGCGTTCGATTATCGACAATGGCACTTAATGTATGTGTGTATCTCAAACACATGCATATATACATATACGTTTTACGTATAAAGGTATATATGTAAGTTACGTTTCTTAATTGTTTTCAAAGCTAACTTTGATGGTTTTTGCATTTCGACAATTGTTGCGAAGCAGGTTCACTTTAATGGATAATTTTAACAGATATCGCTATCTTTGACAGAAATGTCAAAAGTTAACCTGCACTAGATGGCAAATTTTCAGAAGAAACAGAATATGAACAGAAATAATAAATGTTGTATTTAAAAATTCAAAATTAACGTCACTTCCGGTTTGACCGGAAGTGCTATAGAAAAACTGAGTGTACCTGAAGAAGCCCACCAATCACTCATATATACGGTCCGAATTTCAAAGTTTTATTTTAGTTAATAAGTAAATGGCGGGCTGATACATGAACTTGTTGACACCCGGTATATGAATGGTAGCGTGATTCATGGTTATGCAAACAAGTAGGTACACATACGTTTTTGCAATATTGACTTATAATAATTTTTAAAGTGCATTAGTTTCTTCTAATTCATAACATCTTATTAACCTGATATTCATTCTAAATATTTAGTATCAAACACAATAAATATTTCCCAAGAATACTTTCTTCATTAACATTACCTTTTCAATTTCTTTCATTTTGTCCATCTATTCGATGTTAAAAATACTTCTTTTTATATAACATCAGGAGAAAACCTAGCTTCTTAACAATATATTCATGTGAAAGTAATAATTACATTAAAAATATTTAATAAAATATATGACATGTAACAAAATCATAAAAATAGGAATACTTTGCTGAAAAACAAATATTTGTATCTTCAGTCTCCAACTTGTATAATATACTATTGCGTTTACTGCACTTTCCCTTGCCACATCTGATACGATTCAAGTGCACCAAATTTTGGTAAAATTCATAAACCCTATTGCTTTTAGGTACTTTTATTGAAGAATCACATATTAGCTGTTTATTAAAAACATTACATTCTAACTAATTTTATTTTCAAATCTCTTTATTCAAAGAAGGTTAATTCAGAAAACGATTTAAGCAAAATAATTTTTTGAAGGAGTACAATACCGGTAATAATTATTAATGCAGAATTGTAGTGAAATTAAAAAACTTCCAAAATTTCTTTATCCTCATCAGAATATATAATTCGTTGCTATCAATGTATTCTTTAATAAAAATAATATCCTTTGAAAAGAAGTAATTCAAACTACATTTACATACCGTATATATGTATTATCTTCATAAAATTTCTGTGTGTTTATGAATCTACATTCCCCTTCTAGTTTTGAATGGTATGAATTCATTTGTGCGTACTGAATAAAACCAGACTGAATGCAATCCGGTTGACCTCCAGGATCGCCAAGCGTCTGGCGTGAAAACCACTTAGAGCTGTTACGCAACATGCATAACTGCAACGCCGTACGTGCAAACATGAACGAAGAATGGAACACCTGTGCCAAGAACCGTTTCATGGGAAGATGAAAAATATTAATTAATACCGTAATTAGAAAAGAGGCAGCGCGATAAGTTATAAAATCAATTAATGAGACGTGTTAAGATTAGAGCTATTTAATTAGTACAGTATTAGTGATCATCAAATGCAATAATTATTTATTCTATTTATAATTTTATTATATACATGCTACTGAACGCGGACAGCCGCTTTTTTACAAGAAAATAACACCAAGAGAAATTACTTTTAACTGTTCAAAAATAAAGTGCATTTATGTAAAGTTGTAACAATAAGTTTTGTCGGTTACTAAAACCAGTGAGATGAAAGGTATGACTCTAATCAATTGCGATAAAATTTACCACCAAATAGAAAGAAAGATTGTATTAAATTTTTTAATACATAATTCTGAGTATATATTAAACTGATTTGTAAAAGGAAATGCATGTGGAGTTTGCAAGAAAATATGTATATTTCACATGTGTGTGTGTGTGTGTTTATGATTTTAAAAATATTCTCGAAAATTAACAATGTGTCCAATTACCATCAATTTCAAAGGAATCTTACAATTATGTATTAATAACTGATGTCAGGAAAACAAAATTATGCGGAGTGTTAATAAATGTGCAGTTGTGACATTCTCAAGAATCAAGAAACCGATTTTACTTAACTACTCGCTAGACTTAGTAATTACAGCTAGACAAACCAACATTAAAGATCTGGGTGTGCTATTTGATTCCCGCTTAGTCTTTACTAGCCACATAAAACCAATAAAACGTACAGTTGGCTTTTTAATGGCATGTAGAGGTTTTTCGAATCTAACATTTACCACCCTATATTATACACTGGTTCGTCCAAAATTGTAATACACATAAATAATATGGTATTTGAAAAGAGTGCAGAAGACACTTTTAAAATATGTATCATTCAAAATGAGCGGCGTTTACCCCACACGTGGTACTGATTATGATGCGCTCTTAAATATAGGTAATTTCATCAACTTGACTTCATGTACGAAGATAGCCAGTGCAGGGTATTTAAGAAAATTAAAATAATAAAACTGACTCGCCCTGCCTTCTGTTGGCCGTGGACTTTTTGTTGCCAACGCATGCAACGCGTTCAACTTATACATTTTTAGTTGCCAGAGAGCGGATGAATGTTATGCTTACAGCACCATGGCACGTTTAACTCATATCCAGAAATGCAATTATTTTCTATTCTGACCCCTTCTACATTTAATTCTTTGCCAACTCTCCTGGCTTTACTTTATTCCTTCCTTCTAAATTGTTAGTAATTTACCAGTCACTACTTATCTAAGTTGAGTTAAGATGGTTGTATCACGTGCAAACATTCCTCTTTTTACACATACTGTGTGTCCAAAAAGTCTGGAAACACCCAAATAAAATCGAAACGGATAATTTTTGAGAAAAATGCAAAAACAGGTCAATTAGTATTTTCAAAAAACTACTGGCTGATGGTATCTGTTTGGAATTTTTGATGACCTTGAAAAAGTTATGATGTCATCAAAAAAGAATTTAAATAGCAACGTCGCATTTTTAATTTTATTTTTGAATTGTCTAAATGACTGTAAAAAAATTGTTCATTTTACTTAAGAAAATGACCGAGAAAAATTTAATTACTTCTTCGAAAATGGAAAAGTTTGTCTTTAAAAAAAAACATAGTTGGCTTAAAAGTCGATTATTTTTCAAACACATTTTGTTTTATTTGTGACATTCTGTCAAATACGAATTGTGCGTAAGTTAAAAAAATCTGTTTAAAAATGGTTTTAAGTGAGAGGGAACGTATTCAAATATTGATGATGATTGGTTTTGGGGATAGGGCTCGTTCAGTTAGAGAAGTTTGCGACTAATTTAATACAGAACATCCGGAGCGTGCCCCACTTAGTATTTCTGCAGTGAGTAAGATTCACAAAAAATTTCAAGAAGAAGGCCATGTTCGAGATCGCCCTAGAAGTGGTCGTCCAAAGATCGCAGAAGATACGCAACTCGACGTATTATTGTCAGTAGAGGAAACTCCAAATTCTAGTACACGGCAGCTTGCTCGGGAGTTTAACGTGTCGAAGAGTACAATTGGTAATATTTTCCGGAAAACTAAGTATCATCCCTACAAAATCTGTTTGGTTCATGCTGTCTGAAGACGACTTCGACAGGCGTGTACAGTTTTGCGAACAACTGATGCCTATGTGTGATAATGATCCGTTTTTTATCAGAAATATCTTATTCTCAGATGAAGCTACGTTCACATTACATGGGAATGTTAATAGACAAAATTGCAGGTACTGGGCACGCCAAAATCCACGCTGGATGAGAGAGGTAAGAACTCAGTATCCTCAGAAATTAAATGTATGGGCTGGTTTAATTGGTAACAGGATTATAGGGCCTTTTTTCTTCAACGGTAACCTAACGGCGGAAATGTATTTGGATTTTTTACAAAATTATTTAATTCCGTCATTAGCAGAAAGATTTCCGAACCATGAAGATCCTAATTTGCCCAGCCAAAGAATTTGGTTTCAACAAGATAGGGCTCCACCCCACTATGCGGGAAATGTTCGGCATTATCTCGAGAATACCTTCCCAAACAGATGGATTGGCAGGAGGGGGGCTATCGAGTGGCCGGCTAGGTCGCCAGATCTAACGCCTATTGATTATTTTTTGTGGGGTTGCCTAAAAAGTAAGATATACGCAACTAAACCTGAAAATTTGGAAGACTTGCGTCAACGGATTGAGATTGAAATACGAAGGATCACTCCTGAAATGATAGAAAACGTTCAAAATGAATTTTATTATCGTTTAGGGTATTGCCAAGATGCTCAAGGACAACATTTTGAACATTTATTGTAAGAATTTGTGCTGATTTCTACGATTAAAATTTTCTTTGTTTTCTATAATGATTTTTTTTTCAAAATTTTTCTTAAGTAGAATGAAAAATTTTTTGACTGTCGTTTAGACAATTAAAAGATCTATCAAAAATAAACTTAAAAATGCGACGTTGCCATTTAAATTTTTTTTGATGACATCACAACTTTTTCAAGGTCATCAAAAATTCCAAACAGATACCATCAGCCAGTAGTTTTTTGAAAATACTAATTGACCTGTATTTGAATTTTTCTCAAAAATCATCCGTTTCGATTTTATTTGGGTGTTTCCAGACTTTTTGGACACACAGTATATTCATCTTTTAAATGTTCTCTTTTACAGTACATTACATTTTAATATAGATATTTATGTATACACTGTGTTTGGTCAAAGATCGATAGGATTTTAAGGTGACATATTTCACAATAATTACAAAGTACTGGACAAAAATTTTGTATATCAATGTTTGCAATTAAGGCCAGAAAAAATATTTAGAAGTGCAGTCAATATTTTTGAAATGGACTGTATTGATTGAACTTGATCCCGCTATGCGTATGTTTGTTTACATTTGGAGCGAGAGTTGCACTTCTCATATACCATAATTTAGTCACAGCTATCTCCCCAACGTCACGAATCCCTTTAGTACCTATGTTTCCTATTTTTAGAACTGTATTTGAAGTACTTATCATCACAATTCAGTCGGTCAAAGACGCGACTCCGTTTTTGTCGATGGCGTTGTGTTTAGTTAAGTGAATAATTTAGTTTTCTGTTGATTATCGTTGTTAATTATTGTTATGGCGTTTAATAATAATGAATTAGTGGGTATTACTTGTTTACGGTGAGAGCCAACAAAATAGCACTTGCTCGAAGGAGGTATATAGTCCAGTCGAATTAAATTAAGTTCTCTTCTGGAATATGGTTTTGTCGCCGATTTTTTTATAGGTGCATTTGACCCCCACGAACCCTGAAAAATGCCAAAAGTTTAAGGTCCGGGTTTGGCCGTGAGAAATTGTTAAACAATTGAAAAGTGACATTTTCCGGTTAAACTTTTTTCCTGTAGGTTAAATGTGAAAACTGTCCGTACAAAAGTTGTTCGCCCCATCATTCTCTAAAAAACAAGCCATTGCACGATCGATTATCATTATTTGTTTAGCTGCAAAATGCATAAAACCATGGCAATTTTGATTTTCTATTTTTTGCATTCAATCGATGAATAATCAACGTATGGCTTTGAACCTCATGGTGCAGACAATATAAAATATCCCCCAGAGAACAGTGCAAAGTTCACTCACCTGTGTTGTATAGTTGAGCTACAATAAGCGACAAGCCAAAATTCCTAAATTAGCTGTCCCTTCCTTGCATATTGTCGCACATGGTTCAAAAAAATCATGGTTTTAATTCATTGAGAGTACTTTCCGAAAATGGAAATCAAATATTTTTTTTCTCAAAAATTGCCATTTTTTTGGAGGGTCGAAATTATTTGCTTATAAACAAATGAAATATCTCTGACAATTGACATATTATCGTAAATATTATGGTAGATTCTGCTTCCTTTCTCTTCAACGAGTAATTTGAGACTAACTTTATACGAATATCTTGATTAGAACTGGAGATAACAACGTTCTAGTTTTATTACGTTTATTATTGTTCTGGTGGATATTTAAGGGAAAAAAAAATATCAAATTTCTCTCAATACCCCAAGGAATCGCTGTGAATTTTTTCAGATCTGTAGGAGCACTCTATGTAAGTCAAAGAAATTAATAAAGTTCGGCGCGTGCTGGCGGTGGGAAAAATTGCGACCGGGGAGCGTGGTGGGGTAAGCCAGAAGCTCCGCGCCGAGCCCGAATGGCCGGTTATTTAACAAATATATAACTCCAGGCGGCGTGCGGAGCCTCTGGCTTACCCCACCACGCCCCCCGGTCGCAATTTTTCCCCCCGCCAGCACGCGCCGAATTTCATTACTTTCTTTGACTTACATAGAATGCTCCTACAGATCTGAAAAAATTGACGGCGATTCCTTGAGGTATTGAGAGAAATTTGATATATTTTTTTTCCTTAAATATCCACCAGAACGATAATAAACGTAATAAAACTAGAACGTTGTTATCTCCAGTTCTAATCAAGATATTCGTATAAAGTTAGTCTCAAATTACTCGTTGAAGAGAAAGGAAGCAGAATCTACCATAATATTTACGATAATGTGTCAATTGTCGGAGATATTTCATTTGTTTATAAGCAAATAATTTCGAACCTCCAAAAAAATGGCAATTTTTGAGGAAAAAAAATATTTTTTTTCCATTTTCGGAAAGACCTCTCAATGAATTAAAACCATGATTTTTTTGAACCATGTGCGACAATATGCAAGGAAGGGACAGCTAATTTAGGAATTTTGGCTTGTCGCTTATTGTAGCTCAACTATACAACACAGGTGAGTGAACTTTGCACTATTCTCTGGGGGACATTTTATATTGTCTGCACCATAAGGTTCAAAGCCATACGTTGATTATTCATCGATTGAATGCAAAAAATCAAAAATCAAAATTGCTATGGTTTTATGCATTTTGCAGCTAAACAAATAATGATAATCGATCGTGCAATGGCTTGTTTTTTAGAGAATGATGGGGCGAACAACTTTTGTACGGACAGTTTTCACATTTAACCTACGGGAAAAAAGTTTAACCGGAAAATGTCACTTTTCAATTCTTTAACAATTTCTCACGGCCAAACCCGGACCTTAAACTTTTGGCATTTTGCAGGGTATGTTCGTGGGGGTCAAATGTACCTATAAAAAAATCGGCGACATAACCATATTCCAGAATAGAACTTACTTGATTTCATGTCTAATTCGACTGGACTAATACGCATGTGTACTGTGACGTACGGCCTACAAACGTCGCGCCTATTTCAAAAAAAATTCTATGGAATTCGCAGTAACTAAACTGTACATATTTTTCTATTTTTCTAACTTCTATTAATGACAAAACACACTGTATAACGTCCAATCTAAAACTTTTACATAATAATAAACCTGGACACATTAACACACGGAACTAATCTATGTTACTTCTTATTCTCACATGCTTCACATGGAACAAGTCTATTTTAAAACTAGATATAAAGATCAGAAATAAAAACACGATATTGAAATAAAAGAAAATGTTTGTGCACTGTGTACAACTCACGTAAAAAGTACATAACCTAGTCAAACATTCACACACATACGCACAAACATTGTGCGTACTGGCACAAGAGAATTTCCCCTCCTCTATATATCTGCTACAGATCAGTAGTTATTCCTACGATAAGAAAATAAAATTGTACTATTACAACCTCCAATTACCTCTAATTTGAACGTCTTCTTTAAATTAATCTATTTACTTTTGCGTGTAGTATACGTTTGATTTTCTTCGTCATTAAATCTACAGAAACCATCCCAGTACTCTCAGATAAGTATCCATTTCTGCTATCTAACATTAACATTAACACAAACGCAACAACGTATTCCTTAGGATCTCTGTTTAGACCGAAATTCCATTTCCCTTCGAAGTAGGGTCACGACCTTTTCTCTGTGATGCTCGTGACAAATAGTGAAACTTCCGGCGATTCTAATCACGAAAGCGAACTGGATGTAGTTTGTGATAAATCAGTGAAACTGTTGAGCAAACAGAGACGGGCCCTGATTTCACCACTTAATTGCGGGTCCGGCAAAAAGGGAAATCCCCGGACGGTCTGCTTCGTGTAAAATCGAATTGGACTTTTTGTACGTTTCCAAGTGGCACGGTGACGTTTGTACGCACAAGCTCCCGCATTTTTTGAAAGGAAACAGATTCCGTAACCTAATTTGCTCTACCTCATTTTGTGAAACGTGAGCGTTTTACGAGGCCGACGAACTGTTAAAAGGAAATCCCTGCCCAGTTGGAGTAAATTATTTATTTAGCTTGAGCTAGTGAAGTAGATGAAAGGGATCTTTTGTTAATAATTTCTTGAATATTTATTATTTAGATGGAAAACTCTTTTCACATTTTTCGATGTGCAATATCTCGAATAGCATGCATTTTTCAGTATTAATAATTAAAGGCATTTTGTAATTAATTGCTGCACAATTAAGTACATTATTATTATGGTGTATATTGGTTGTTTTATTCACAGTTTATACTAACAAAACAGTCGAAATAAACATTTAAGACATCCCTAGTAGCCAAGTTCGTTGGCTTCAACGCGGTCCAATGTCACTCCAATATTTTAAGATCGGTAAAACATCAGTGACCCCCACCCAATTAAATGTCAATTTATGTCGTTGGGTTAATATCATACCATATATTGGTTAAATATCTGATACTGATATTTTATTGACAACAAAAATCTACATACTATTAACATTAAAGAAAAATGTCAATGTTGGTTGTAGGTCAGTGTTCGATATAAATTTAGATTAAAGGGGATGACGTCACAATTTGTTATTCTGCGATTAAACGCCAACATCGTATTAACTTTGCAAGACAATATTGATATAGTCTATATATCACAGAATATATTACACACTGTACCATGAATAATTGTTAGTGTGTGAAAAGAAATATATAGATCCTCAAAGTTAATTGAAGAGAATAACTTCTAAAGGGTCTAAGTGCCAAAATGATAAAGTTGAGGAAATTCAAATTAAATGAATACAAACATAAGTATGCACTTTAGGATTAATTTTTTATTTTTTTTATACATAATGCCAAACCAGAAGTTTGTAACAACAAAATCAAAATTAAAATAAACACTTTTTCTTAGTTAAGAAAAAAAGATCCCCATGATTTTTCTATAAAGGAAGTCAACTGCCGACTGCAAGTTATTTTGAAAGGGTCCAAATACCAACTCTATTTTTTTTTAATTCTGACTTATTGGAGCTGCTTCCCCGTTGAAACCCTGTTGTGTTCTCTCAATCAGAGTTTCATAAAAGGCTAGATGTTTCAGAGGTATATAGTCGAGCATATCTTGCAAATTCTTCAACTTTTCTTTTGATATTTTGTTTTTGCACACGAGTTGTTCAAGACTCATATCCTTGATGTCTTCTACTTTTCTTCCTTTTTTTATAACGTTGCAAACAGTCCAGTCTTGCACTTCACTAAACGATGCTTTTGTATACACTTTTCCAGGATTGTCTTTTGTGATTCGCATCCAGCACAACGATGATATATTTAGTTTTGTGGTATTTAACATATAGTCACTTGCTTTATCCAAATTTTTAAAGTCATGCTCTTCCATAGAAACCACATTGAAAGGTTTTTCGTGACGAGCTTGTCTTATCATCTTTTCCAAATCAGCAGGTACAAAATTTTTTGTAACTTTTTTCCTCTTTTCGATCTGGGCGAAATCGCGGTCGCACGGCAAATAAGAGTGTCCACTTACCAGGAACTTATGCTCGATTTCCTCAAAAAAACCATTCGCCACAAGATAAATAAACATAAATAAAATATTTTTCTGCACACATTTACATGACTTCCTTTACCATCAGGAACACAATAGTAAGTAGTACATTGCCTCCGACTTTCTGCAGGATCCTCATAATGGCCATGGCGCCTTCTATTTACAGGGACAACTTGAATGAGCCCAAGAAAGTAAGTACTTTGTTTCTTGTGATCATTTATTTTATAATAGTCATCAAACACCTTTTTTGTTCAATGGAAAGTAATTTGCATTTCTTATTACATTTGTACACCTAGAAAATAATTCAAAGAATGATTATTCCAACAGTCACAAAATGTTAATTTTAGATTAGCTTACATTATTTTCTGTTGGTTGCTTTCTCCCATTTACAATTGCACCTTTATAAGTACTATACTGCTTGCAACACAGTCTTAATCTCCTTCTTTCATTTATAACACTCTCAGATTTTCTTTTGCGTCTTTTTCTTTTTTTCAACACACCGTTGTTTTCCATGATGGTTCGCGTAAAACAGCTGTTTAAAACAGTGTTTCCATAAATGGCACATAGACCCTTTATAACATTTACAGATCGCGTCACTTAGACCCACGCGCCTTCTATAAATGAATGGCATAACTATTATATTGATCTCAGGCACATAGACCCTTTCGATTTGTAATGGGGTATGGACATACTACCGTTTTCAATCAAAATCTCAATTTTTAAGATTTTGGCACTTAGACCCTTTAGAAGTTATACTCTTCAATTAAGCATTTGTAATTATGATTCTCACCAAATTAATATTAAAAGTACTAGGCACCCTTTTATAAATAATTTTAGAGACCGGACATGAGAGGCCCATGACTCATCGCCCACGGGCGCATTATTGAAATTTTGTATTTTTAAAGAGTTTTTTATTTTATTAACATAATTGGCTAACAAGTGAGTTGTGATCTATCAAATATAAAACACTTCTTTGTTTCTTCATTTTGTAGTTCAAATCAAGTACATTCTCTGTACTTTATTTGTCTTATGAAATATAAGGTAAATGCTCAAATCGAAAAAATGTCTGTGCAAAATATTGGGCCAATATCATGCAGTGATATTTATCCAAGGTTGTAAAATGTTAACACTTGTACATCGCATTGATATCAGACGCCGATGTCAAGCCAATAAAAAATAAACGACCGACAGCCATCTTTGGCCCGATATTGTGTGCTACTAGGGATCGAATCAAGTTTCGTTAACATAAATTACTACTTCTTAAAATAACTGAATCAATAAATTTCCTGTCTTATGCTGGTTTTCCACCAAACGGATTAGTCGAGTTTCTGTTTTGTTCGTGTTTTTCGATACACTAATAACAGAAAACAAAACTCGGACAAATTCGAAACCCTGTGTCCACCAAGCAGACAAGATTTTTTTGGAGTTTCGTTTTTGTTTTCAGTGCTATTCCACCAAACGAACTAGTGTGTTTTTCGGCAATTAAAGTTTGAATTTTAAGTGTGTGAAAATCAAAATGGCTTCACGAGATGATGATTTGCTTATCCTGGCTGGTGGTTGGTTTGTTCTGCATCGTATGGAAAAGAAGGAATTGGGCACATAATTTGCATTTATATGTCAATATTGACTTTATTTTAGAAGTCTGAAGTAATTAAGGTATTTTTTAACTTGTTTGTTTTAGGAGAAGGAAGCGATGTCGACAACATAAGTATTGGGTTAGATCTCTGTTATCAAGAAGAGCAAATTATGGTGCTGTTATTATTTATGTTTCAATTTTATTTAAACCCTTCAACGTACACACAAACTAAACACAAAATGAAAACAGTCAGAGTACGTTAACACTCCGAAACTATTTGATCTTACCGCTTTCGAGAGGGACTCGAAAAACAAGACTGCAACTGTCGCAGAAACGTCAAATCTTCAAAAAGTTTGTAAAAAGTTGCAGTTCTGTTTTTTCAACACGAGTTTGTGTTGTGTTTTTGTTTTGTCCGTCTGGTGCAAAACCGAAATTAAGGGCCGATTTGTCCAACTCCGATTAAAACGCAGGTTATCGTAATCATTGATTACGGTGGTATGCAATGAAAGTAATCGATACGCGAAACACGTTACAGGCCCGTATTGTCAATATTTGATTAGAAATAATAAAAATGTACATGTATTATAATATGAATGTATATTTATACGAAATGCCATCTAGGCTTTGTGAAATACAAGAATATATTTTGCTCCCTAATTTATTATTTATTGAATTGAATATTAAAATTATAAATTAATACAGTCATTTTCTCACTATTTGTCAAATGATTTTCCATGTTTTTAAACGTCAGCTGACTTTGTCAAATAGAATTCCCTTTTTATCAAATTACTTTCCCTTAATTGCTTTTCTTGTTATACAGCATGTCCCAGGATTGATGTTACAAGAGGTGTGCGGAACTCAAAATCTTTGAATCTCAATTTGATCAATTGTAAGTAAGCCCTGCTTAGTTAGAAACTTATTTTTAGTATAGTTTCGAGTTTGTGAAATCACGTAGGCCTTGACAGTTGAGCAAGATCTATTTCCGTTTCAGGTAAAGTACCTTTCTCGTTCACAGTATTCTAAAATATTACTAAGAAAAGTTGTTGAGAATGACAAACTATATTTCAAATATTTTTTAGTATTAATATATATTATTATTATTATATAGACAAAATAGTACCTAAAAGCTAGTATTAATTCACTCATATTTAATAATAAATTTTATTATTTAGATTTAGAAATGAAATAAATACAATCTGTTATATAAATTTCAACAAAATACGTACCTATATAGAAAGGTAAGAACCTTATTAAAATACGCATATATAAAAACTTAGGAATGAATGTGTAAAATCAAGGCCGACTCTTCCTGGCAAGGAAAAATGCACAGAGAACTCATACATCAAATTTTGTGTTTACACAAATGGTCCTTGAGATATAATATATTGAAATATAGACATCAAAATGTAAACCAAAGCGTCAGAATATTGTGTTTTGTAAACAAATGACGTTTAAAATTATTTTGTAATATTTAGCATTGGATTTTTTTCACGAATTGTGAGATATGGACATTATCTCTTAAATTATGAAAAATATCAAATGTTAAATGCTAAATAAAAATGAACGCCCTTTGATCACAAAACACAATTTTCGCCTTATGATAGTGTTGCTGCCGATGTGCGACGTATTATAAACGAGTTATATACAGTATGTCCAGATGTCGCTGCTCACCATTGGTATATCGGTTATTAGAAGACATAGAGAAACGGTTTAATGGGGAATGTTTTGCAGAATTCAATGGTCGCAACAAATCTCATTTCAAATTCATTCCGACTTTTTACAATTTTGAGATGTTTTGAAAAAACCAATATTTGCCGACTTAATCTTCCTCAATAGGTCGATAACGCCTAATGCCATCGCTTTTAAACTCTATCATTCTTGACACTTTTTTAAGACAAATTTTTTGGTGTTAACAGTAACCCCAGATTTTCATTTGTTTCCAAGTTCTTAGCGCTATCTTTTGTTTTTCTTATGGCGGCCATGTTGGATTTTTAATTAGTTAGATAGTCCTTAAAAACAGCTTATCAATAATGTACAACATGCCTAATAAATCTTTAAGTAAAGGTTGATATCTTGGAAGTTTATTTCAAAGTAAAGAGAATCTCTGAAAATGCTTGCACTAGTTACGCTCAGCGTTTCCGGAAAGACCACAACCACACCGGACAATTTGTAGCAGAATCATCGGAAATTTAGTGAACTATGGAAGCTTCGAACAAAAAAGATCTATCAAGTTAACAATGCTGATATACTTCAAAATAATATTTTACAATATGTTATGAACAATCCAAGTACATCAGTACGTCGAGTGGCGCGGGAATCTGGAATTCCGAAATCTAGTGTTTACAGAACGTTGAGAAAAAACAAATACGACCCATACAAACCAACAATTGTGCAGGGTTTAAGCGATAATGACTATCAGCGAAGATTACAATTTAGCAGGTGGTATCTACAAAAATATGAAGATGATACTGATAATATAATAAAAAACAAAAAAGAAGTCAATAAAAGTTCGTACCAGTCAAACCACACAAGAGAGTAAAGCCAAATAGAACTTGAAATCTTTTTTGATTTACCAAATGTGGGTTTTCAGTTATTCTCAAGTTTTTTTTTTAAAAGAGCGATAGAATTTTTTGTTGTCAGTAATAAATCACTTTGATAGGATACTTATGTGTGTATATTTCATTCATAATCTTGTTTTGGTGTTTTTATTTAGTTCTCCAGTTACAGTTGCAAATAAATTCCGTATGGTTTAGTTTCGTTCTTAGTGTATAGATGATAATAGTTGTCTTATCTGCTTTCTACCACCAGATACCAGCACATTATTACGGCAATACACAGGATTTACTCGAAATTTTATGTTACCCGATTTGCCTATTTAATGGGCTCTCTATATATATTCTCTCTACGCTAAAAGGAATGACAATTATGCATGCTCAGAATTCACAAGAATTTCAAAGTTGTCTTATCTAAAACGGGTATAAGAACAAAATCTCCCCTCTCTGTTTATCTCTATTATAATTTCCTTCCATTCCTTTGGTATGGATTTGAGTTCTTTCTTAATCTTTAAAGTAAAATTCTCCTCTTTCACCATCTCTACCAGGAGTTTTCATTTTTCTATTGTTTTATCCTATTTTTGATTTATTCGAAATATTTAGTCCATATCTATGCAATATGTTTTTGAATGTTCTGAATTTCACTTTCACTGTCGTATAGTTATGTCATATAGTTCCGTTCTGACTCTATCATAATAAATTCCGATATTTTTGTATTTTGTAATATTGGATACAAATAACAATTTCAAGTCTGCAGATATTCGTATAGATCTGTGTTGTAAAATGCTCGCCAACTGATGTACCTAACTAAATAATAAATGCACTTATGTTCATCATTCCAATGTGCCATACCTACTGAAAAATACACATGTGTTCCCCCACATCTATTACTATTTATACAAATTCAGTATAATTACCAAATTACACAACCGAATTTTATTATGAGCCACATTAAATTCTTATAAAAGTACTGAATCTCTGAAAAGGCGAATTCAAAAAATGATACCGAAAATGTCACCAGATCTAAACAATAAATAAATTCTAAATTATAAAGGCATCTTGAAATTGTGATCACACATCTTGTGATAAAAGTATACATGGCTGAATAAAAGTTTTCAAATGATAAATTATTAGTAGTAATCTCTGGAGTGCATAGAATTACTTACAATTCCCGCATATCGCATGTAAAAGTAGGCTTTCTGGTTAAGATGTATCCAGGTAATTATATTAAATTTAAAGCAAATAAAATTTTAAATGTGATGAAATAAAAGTACCTATATACATTGGATGAAATTGATTTGATCTTTGTAAGACCAGTAAGACCTTGACATTCTTTCCTATAAACTTCGTGTGTTACAACTTTAGTTACGTATATAAATGTTATTAAATTATTCAACTACATATAAATTTAGTTACATAATTGTACCGAGTTTCAAATTACATACAAAAAAATGAAAAGCTAATGTTGCCACGCACGAACATTTTTATACAAGCCTTTTGTAGATATACCGCAACAATGAAAAAGTACTTTAATTAACTGAATAATTTATACTATTTTTATACGTATTACAGAGGCTCGGTTCTAATACATTACCTTAAGATAGAAGTCGTTCATTCCTCCTTTGATTATCTATTTATTCGACTTTTACGATTTCCTTACTTACTACCAAGCAAGGTGCGATTTAATTTTATTGATGATGACATAAACAGGCTATTAACCTTCCAGTGTAATCAACAGTTTGCCGCATCTATTTTAGTAGATAATTTGTTCAGAAAGAAATATTTGATAATTAACAAAATTCTATTTAGTGAAATTTAGAATCTCATTTAAAATGTTGCAATCACAGAACTCCATCAGTTTCTGTACTAATTACGTTAGCGTTTGCTTATTGTGAATGATTAGTATCAATTATTATGATGTAATACATGTATTTATATATACAGTGGTGCGCAAAAGTGTGGAACCAAATAAATATGTATCTGTTAAGTTAATAAAGATAATGAAATAAAATATTGGACATGAAAAACAGAGAATTTTTAAAAAAAATGTGACGTACTAAATTTATACGTTCTTAAATGGAACAGACTGTATTATTGGACATTTTGGGATTCCCTTGGCTAACACGCTTTCATTAATTTATCGATATCTTCTGGAGTATTTCTCATGCGATGGAAAAAAAAATAGGATTATGTCAGTCCACAAAAAGGGTGATCGTGAGTTGCTATCTAACTATTGACCCATTTCTATAATATCTAACTTCTCCAAATTATTCGAGCGAGTTCTATATTCCCTTATTTCAATTAATCAACACGGTTTTCTTCCTGAGAGGTCTACAGTCACGAATTTGGTAGTGCTTACTCAGTGTATTTCTGTGGTTTTGGACAGGTGCGGACAAGTTGATGTGATACATACTGACCCTTCGAGGGCATTTGACATGATTGACCATCCTCCTTCTGTGTAGATTGGGTTCGTTTGGCTTTGTTCCTTCGGCTGTTATCTCGGGCTGTTAGCCTCATTAGATCTTACCTCTGTGAGAGGTTATAATGGATTTTCTCCCACTGAATTTATACTTACTTCGGGTGTTCCACAGGGTTCAAATCTAGGTCTTCTGTTGTTCATATTATTTATAAATGATCTTCTCCTACAGATAGATTGCCCTGTACTTGGATATGCTGATGATATTAAGATCTATTCTGTGATTACCAGTGCTGCTGATGCAGCCAACCTTCAGAGAGGTTTAAATGTATTGTCTTCGTGGTGTGAACGTTCTGGATTCAAGATAAATATTGTACAGTCATTTAGACACGGTCTTCCACCTCATACAATTCTTCCTACTATACTGGAGATAACATGTTAACAAATAAATCTGAATTCCAAGATCTTGAAGTTCTTCGATCTCAGTTTCAGCTTTAAGTGTCATGTAATGAACGTTTGTACATCGCCATTCAGATCATTGAGTTTTGTTATGCGTGTTTCTAAATACTTCACAGATATAGCATTGTTGAAATCTTTATAGTGTGCTTATGTATTAAGTAAGCTTGAATATGCCTCTTTAGTATGGTTTCCCATCTATGCACGTGATTGCTTGGCATTGGATCGTGTGCACCGTAGGTTCCTGAAGTTTCTCTCGTATAAGGCAGATGGTGTTTATCTAGAGAGAGGTGTAGCACATGAGTATCTGTTACTACGTCATTTTACAATTTTTATTTTTAAACGTTTTGAAAACGTTTAAAAATAAAAATTGTCTGTTAGCCTATTTGAAAGTAGCCGTATTTAATTATTATTACTATTAAAATACCAGTTTAGAACCGCAAATTTTTTCCTTCAGAACGGAGCTGCTTTTCCCGATCTACATAGCGACAGAATCTGTGAATAAAACCGAAGCGCTGTGATCGAAACCGAATATCGTCTAACTCCACCTACTCACAGCCCCTTGCGTCTACCCGTCCCGCTAGTAATATAAGTTGCATACGTTTTTATTTGTTGGTAAACGCCCTTCTGAAATTAAAAACAAACACGTGCCTGATAAGCAAATGCACTTAAAAAGATCATATTTAGGTCAGTTAGTTAACCTAAAAATATTTTACACCAAACCAAATCAGATGTATCTACAGTGCCTATCTATTTAAATCAAACTTATTGGGCCGTATGATTTTCCTTTCGTTAAAACTTTCGTTAACGCGTCGTTATCTAAATAATTGATTTGACTAAACAACTGTTTAAAGAATAAATTAACGGAAAGAGTTATGATTTCCTTCGTTTGATAGATTCGTTAACTAAATAACGTCTTTACGCAAATTATGTTTGGCAACGCCGGAATTTGTGAGAAATTAAATTTGACATGCGCTGTCAGTTACAAAGTTATTTTAAATTTAAAAAAGTTTGTGCTGTTATTTAAGTTTTACTGAGATTGTTTATTGATACTGGCAGTAAAATAATGTAAGTACTTTAATTCTTTAATTGCGTCACGTAACATTAGCACAATTAATGTCTTTCTAGGAGTAAAAGGGAAAGGGTAAAAAATTTTACCGAAGAAGAAAAAATTACTCTGATTGATTATGTCAGAGAACATAAGCATGTTCTGGAGTCGAAGAGCTCGGAGCCCAAGATCAACAAAAAGAAAAATGAACTGTGGGAGCGATTGGGTGCCGAAATGAGAAAAACTGGCATTTCTCAAAGAGATGCCAAGAACCTGAGAAGTGCGTACTACAGATTGAAGCAACAGGCCAAATCTGTAGTAGGTACTTATAAGAGAAATTTAAAAAAAACTGGAGGTGGCCCCGGCCCGTCCTCTGCTACCGAGCCAACGGAATTAGACTGGGCAATTGCAGATATATGTCATGTCGACTTCGAGGAAGACACACCAGTACTTGACTGTGACGACAATAGCATAAAGGTATAGCTCGGTCGTCTTTTTTATAAAATAATTTAGACGTTTTTCGTATTGTTTAGAATAATACAGGCGAAGAAGACGATATAGGACTTGTAGATCCGAGCACTGGACTAATTACTGTCTCCAGGTAAGTTGAGGGACCCACGTATAATAATAGGTTTAGTCTGCTTCAAAAAAATTACACTTTCAAAATTAATTACATAAGTTCTGATTTTCAATTAGGTACTTACATAATACATAATAGGTGTTTCCAGATAAATTTGTACATTTTCTTATTTTTTTTGCAATCGATGGTACCTACATCTATTATACAAATTTATTAATATACTTACATACCTAATTAAATTTTCAATCATTTTTTAACTTTCATTTATTTTCCCAGCAAAAATCTTTCTCGTCCCGAGAGTCCCTTGAACATCCCCCCAAAATCTAACTCCACAACACCAAAAGTTAAGCGAAGGAAAATAATTCCGATGACGGAGACACAGGCTAAAATGGTTTCTCTGCACGAAAAACAAATTAACGAAAAAATTGAAAAAAACAGTAATCTGATAAACCTGGAAATGCAACTAACAAAAACAAAGTTGGGAAACGAAGAAGAACTCCATAAATTAAGAGTACAAGAACTGAATTTGAAAATAGATAATGAATTGAAAACAAAAATGATAAAAGATCTAGAAATTCAAAAACTTAAATTAGAAATAGAAAAATTACTAATTAACAAATAAAACGCCAATTGCTGTGTGATTTTTTAAATAATTAATAATTATTTCTTATTTCGTATTGACCAATGACCATCCAAACTATACCCTGCGGTGATCAAAATATCGACGTATAAATTGATCTCTGAACAACAAACCTCTTCTCCTGTGAACAACTGGTCTTGGCGGATCCTCTTCTTCTTCGTCACTGCTTGATTCTTCTTCCGAATCATCCTCAAAATCGTTATCTCTGTTTAGTCTTATATTATATAGAACAGCCATAGCCACTATGCATATTTTTGAGGTAGACAACTTAATTTCAAGACCTCTTCTTAAAGCTTTAAACATGTTTTTCCACTGTCCAAAACAACATTCAACTTTTACTCTTGTCCCTTTATGAGCTGCATTATAAGCGATGTCAGCTGCCGTTCTTGGGTTTAATAGAGGAGTCAACATGTAATGGGTACATGCGTATCCACTATCCCCTAACAATATTCCCTGTCTACGATTATTCTAAAAATAGATACGAAGTAATTTAGATTATAATTTGATAACTATATTTATGGTAAGGTGATTTTTAAAATTTTCACCTTGAAGTAGATAGTTACCTACCTCAAAATCCTCTTTTACACGACTGTATGCAAAAATTCTAGAATCGTGAGCGCTTCCACGCCAACGGCTAACTACATTGAATATTTCGGTATTTGGGCCACATACTACTTGCACATTTAAAGAATAATATCCTTTTCTACCCCAATAAAGTCGAGGATTGTGTCCATCTGGATTTTTTATTTTTATGTGTGTGCAGTCTATACATCCCACTGCGCCAGGAAAGTTTCTAACTTCATAAAATCTCCTTTTCAAGTCGTTATTATTATTAGGCCAGCGTACAAAATGTCTTAATTGTCTTGCAATAGCCAAAGATACCTTGAATACAATCCTACTAACTGATGATTGCGTGACGCCGTGCTAATCTCCTAGAAAAAATCGTAAATAGTAGTTAGTATTAGTGCCTTCGGTCTCTATTTGGGTGGGAAGAAAATTCGCTAATGCTTCAGTTCAGATCCCATAACCATGCAATGATGACCAATTTATTACAGATTTTATTTTGACAGAAATAATAGTTCACTTACCTAATTCCAGTTGATAACTCCCCTCGGAGTAATACCTAAGAGTAATTAAGAACTGCAGTTCTGGACTGACGTCCACTGTCCTACTAGATTGTAATTTTATATCATCTCTTATTAAATCTACCATATATTGAGCGGTATCTTTTGTCAAGCGATACCTTTTTTTAAATTCAATTTCGGAAAATTATTGAAATGGATTTTTCCGTAAGCGATACGTATAGCCATTCTCTCTTGGAATAACATTCATATCATTATCAATTAACTCAATTTCTTCCAAAATGTTATCTAATTCAGCCATTTTTTTGGAAATGTCAAGTTAACGAAAATATTAAACATCACTTGTCGTTGTTTAAAATTTTATTTAAAAATAACCAATAATGACAGTCGCTAAATGCTTAATTAAAGGGAAATCATTGAGAAAAATTAGAGACAGTCGTTAAGGCCTTAACGACTGTCTCTAAGTTCTAACGAAAGGAAAATCATACGGCCCATTATGTCTAACATATTACTATTTTAATATTATGATGCCTAGACATGTAAATAAAATTGAAAACATTGTAGTAATTTCTCAAATTGAGGCAGGTTGATCTTACGAAGATACGAGCAGCCGAAAAACATTCTTGAAATTACACAACCGTGAATAAACAAAAATACAATAAAAAGAAAGCGAGGAAGATAAACACTCAATTACACACAACACAACACTCAATCAAGATACTAATTATATCAATTATATTATAGAAAATCCTTTTGCAACAGCAATTATTCATGAAAACGAACTCGGAAGAAGAATTTAAAGAATTACAAAACCACAAGAATTTATAAATCAACCTAATAAAGTGAATAAACAAGAAAATGGGTGTGCTTAAAACCACACAGCAGAAGTATAAACTTCATCACGGCGAGGTTAATAATACGAAATACAACTTTTTTTTTCGTTCTTTATTACATTTAAATAATCGTCCGCGAAGTTACCAATTCGCGAACGCAAGACAGTTCGCGAAATACAATTTCGCGTCCGTTGCTATGGCAGCGGCCGTTAAAGTAAATACACATTTTGACACAAGTTTAATCACACATTCTACGACTTATTTTGACAACTATCAAGTATTTGTAGTTTATTATATTCGTCTCATTTCCATGGTAACGCATGTAAAGCAAGTAAACCACTTTAATTTAGCACCTTTAGAACTAAATTAAATTAAATTGTGTCTCAATTTAAATTAAATCGATTGAAAATTTTAACGGTTGCCAAAAAAATTGTGTGTATATCTTGTCCGGGAAAAACTTTAACGTACTCGAGATTGTCCTGCCTCGGCCGCAAGCATTATTAAGGAGATTTTCGGACGCATGTATATATATAAATAGATGATGTGAAACTGGCTTTCGACTCCCGACCTTGGTCTAATGGTTAAGTGCTGGCCTCTCACCCAGGCGGCTCCGGTTCACATCTGCTCTGGGACATGAATTTATTTATTCATTTAAATTTCAATTTAATTGAAATTAAATACCTCTATATGATATATTTATTTATCTTGTTCCCTTAGCCGGTTTTACCCAAAGAGCGTTACATATCCGAGCGTTGCAGGTCAGTCTTGTTCACTGCCTACAATCAGCGCAACGCGCCTAAAGAAGTTTACACTTCAAAAAGGTTGTTAACTAGTGCGTATATTTTTGATATTACATTATCAATTTAAATAATTAATTTTATTAAGCGAACAATTATTATTTTGTTTAAGAAATATGACCCTCCATTCTTGTCTATATTTTATTCACTCCAATTTCTGTAGCAAATACGTTTCATCTTAATATACAGGGTGAGTCATTAGTAGCCGCGTTTTCGATTGCTCTTTTGTGTTTTAAATAAATGAAAAAACAATTAATGGAAGATACATAGTTGCTTGTGGCGCATATTGTAAAAATACTTTAAGCTCTAACGCACTTCCGGTTTCACCGGAAATGCACGGAACTTAAGTTTTTTAAATGACTCACCCTATATATTTTTGGATTTTCTTGTACTGCTTTAAATTGTCTGTTCAACTGTTTTTTCTTTTTCAAAATTGAGCCAATAGTTTTTGAGTTATTGATTTTTTTTGAAAATATTTGACCAAAACACGTGTTCAGAAAAAACTCATTTTCACATTGTTTTTAAAAGTAAAAACATTAACTTTGGTGGTTCTCGTAGCCAAGAAAATTCTGCATCATTTGGTAAAGTTGCACTCGACAATACCTCAAAAAACTTTGTTTTTTCAAAGCCTACTTCCTGAAATTTTCATATACCAAAAACTTATTTTTTTTTAAATGGAACACCCAGTATTTTATTGAGTCATTTTGTTACTTTTTTTATTCTCTTTCATTTTTGTTAACAGTGTCCTATACCTATCTTTTGTAATTTCTGAGATAATCACTATAGGAGCAATTAGCGGTCAATTAAAGAACTACGAGCGCTGTTGTTCTATGCACCAAAATATTCGTTCAACCAATGGAAGGCAGGAATGGCGCTTGACTTCCTTAGCCAACTGTTAAACAAAGTAAATGTTAAATCCAATTATCACAAAAGTAATAATTTTACAGGATGAAGAGCATCGCATTTCAATTTTTTTAATTCCGGCAATGTCCAGTTGCAGTATTTAATTTTTGACTCTGTTGGCTAACATTGCAATAAAATAAAGGTTATGTTTACTGACATATTTGAAGATGTCTTCATGTTTGCCAATTATTCTGGATTCTCAAATTTGACTTACATCTAACTGACGACTAATGTTCGTAGTACTAGTATGGTAGTCGCAAGTACCATAAATGTCTTATCGTCACCAGTTATTGCTTTTTCCGCTCTTTTTTTCATGTTCAATACTTTCTGTTCACTCAAACCGCCCACTTTTACTTTCGAAGGTTTCTGGCTTCGGTTGACTTCTACCAGGGATCGCTGTGCATAAAGTCTGGATGTTAGCAAAGAGTTTCTTTCAGATTCGCCCAAAATGTCAATCATATTTATTAACTCTTCATAAGAATAATTCATTTGGATGATAACTAATAGCGATTCTTTTATAAGTTTGACATAAATGTATACCGACTTTCTTTAACAGTTGACTTAGGCAGTCAGCCGTATTCCAGCCTTTATTGGACGAATATTTGGGTGCATAGAACAGCACCCGTAGTTCCTTAATTTAATTGCTTCTATATTGATTATCTCAGAAATTACAAAAGATAGGTATAGGACATTGTTAACAAAAATGAAAGAGAATAAAAAAAGGAGCAAAATGCCTCAATAAAATACTGGGTGTTCCATTTAAAAAAAATAAGTTTTTGGTATGTGAAAATTTCAGGAAGTAGGCTTTGATAAAACAAAGTTTTTTGAGGTATTGTCGAGTGCAACTTTACCAAACGATGCAGAATTTTCTTGGCTACAAGCAAAGTTAATGTTTTTACTTTTAAAAACAATGTGAAAATGATTTTTTTCTGAACACGTGTTTTGGTCAAATATTTTCAAAAAAAATTAATAACTCAAAAAATATGGGCTCAATTTTGAAAAAGAGAAAACATTTGAATCTAGAATTTAAAGCAATACAAGAAAATCCAAAAATATGTAGGATCAATCATTTAAAAAAATTAAATTCCGTGCATTTCCGGTGAAACCGGAAGTGCGTCAGAGCTTAATATATTTTTACAAAATGCGCCACAAGCAACCATGGATCTTCCACTAATTGTTTTTTCTTTTATTTAAAACGCAAAATAGCAATCGAAGAAGCGGCTACTAATGACTCTCCCTGTATTGTGATAATAATTGAGAATAAGAGAGGAATGTGGAATTGGAGATGCAGTGAGTTTCGTTAGACTATCAGTACGTCCAAAATACAAGTAAGGAAATTTTTTCCTTATTTGTTCTTTGGACGTGCATCTTTCACCTGAATAAATTAGTTTGCTCTATCTTGGTTATGTTCGATGACTATTGGTGGTCACTTCCATCAATTTTATTTAACGTATGTAGTATCTTTTAGAACCCTTCCTAGCCATGTTCATTAACAATTGAAGTTTATAATAATAGTACATTATTGTACAAGATTGATCAAAGTTCTACAACAACCATTGGATTAGTTAGAAATGTCGTATCTAACACTCGTCTATTTTCCAATAACCTAATATGTATTTGATCACGGTGGCGTGAAAGTGATTGATTTGAACTCAGTGACTGTAGTTTTTACATAAAAATATCTCTAAAATTATGAATGGCAGAGAATTAAACGGAAAACCGTTACTATATCAAAACTTCTATTTTGTTGGATACGACACATGGTTTGAACAGGACAGAAAACAGCAAGAAAGCAAAGCCCATTGGGAAAGAGAGATTGCGGAAGAGTGGTGAAAATGTGAAAGGAAAACTGGGTCTCCACATCAACCCAAATATCATAAGAATATGTTCGTAAAAACAAGTTTTGATCTAAATAAATATCGAAGAAGAAGAAGAAGCAGTCACATGCGCAAGGTAATAAAGTAGTTTTAAATATTTTTAACATTGACCTGCAGATTCCGTGGCCCATTTTGAGAGCTTGACTGCTGTTGGATAGCTGTTTGACTGAGTCTGAAGCACTGTTTTAAAATAGTCCATTACTTATATATTGTACTATTCCAATCCCATAGAAAATGCTCTACAGTATTCTCTATGTTTTTTGCTGTTGCCCTTAAAGTTAGTAGGGCCACGGCTATCAATACCAAACTTTACATTTACCAGTATAATTTCTCTCTCGCAATCTGATTAGATTTTCAGTACAGTCGGTAGACCGGAATTAGTAGTTTACTTCAGTAAAAAAATCAGATATTACCAATATTTTGTGAACTACTGAATTTAAACAAATTCAAAAAAAAGATTTTAAACGTACTCAAAAGTGAATTTGCAAAAAAAATTAGACAGTTTTTCGAAATTCCAACTGGAAGTAGGTCTTTTATAAAAAATCAGTTTCTGCAAATATCTCACAGGTTATGCTCTCTAGTAAAATATTTTCTAAATTCGGACTGGAAGTAACACTTTTACTCTTATCGAATAGCAAGTTTTTGCAAATATTTTGTAAATTATGCATTCTATATAGATTTATTAAGACAGCAAGAGTATTTATAGCTGGAATTGAAATCATTTTTGTAGAAAAGAAATTTCAAAATTCGAACCGAAAGTAACACATTCACCCTTATTGAATAGCACATTTTTGCAAATATCTCGGAATTTTTGCATTTTAGAGGTTTATTAAGAGAACAGAAACACGTAGAATTGGATTTTGAACAGATTTTGTATCTTTAGTTACAGATTTATTTTTTAAGAAGTATTTAAAAATTAATTTTGAACAGCTTTCTAGACATGTTGAAAATTTACGAACCTTTTTTACTGGCTTGTACTAACATATATAAAATATATACAAAGACGCTTTTATATGCCGTGCTTCACTTAGTCCTTAAAAAGCATTGTTCCAAATTTTCCTTAACGCGGATTTATTACGCGTTCCAGAAAGACGAGTCGGAATTTTAATGGAAGTAATTTTATTTATTATACATATTCATGGCGCCCATGTGGATTTTAAATGTAATTTTAACGTTAGACACATAAACCTTTTAGTTTGTAACGGACAAAAGGTAAATAGCATGAGTTTCAATGCACGCAAAAGTAATACTAATAATCCTAATAAATTATAAACTAAAGTGCCAACGAATGAAATTACATGTATGTACAAATAATTATATCCATAATGGTCTAATCTTAAATTCGACTTAACATGCTCTTAAAATTACTTCAATACCATTTGCGTATTTATACAATTTACACATCACAAATCAGTTTATTAACGTTATTATTATTAGCATTTATGATGGCTTGTTTATTTAAGCTACTCGTTTAATTTTCGGTGTACGTATCTTTAATTATTATTTTTTATGTTGTGTATAAGAGTGTCCAGAATAAATGACTTGGGCTACTGCAAATTTTTAATTATTACGAAATGTCAAAAACTTCAATCTTTCAAATGGCATCTACTTTTCAATTATCAAAATTAAAAAAAAGCATGCAAACTTTAATGTTATTATTATTGTATATGCCTGACTAGAATTCTTTATGAGTTATTGACATGTTTTGACAGGGAATAATAGTTTTTTTTCTCAACGATAGTAGACTTTGGAAAAAACGCCAAACGTGAGATTAGCCACTCTCCCTATAGCATCACACTGTACTCTATTGAGAACATTCCTGTATATAATTTGATATGATTCAGGATTGTCATTGTACCAAAAACAAAGAAACAATTAATTGCAGGTCCATCAAAAGTTTAGGCAAATGCGACAATATAAAGTATCAAAAGTGCTCGCGTCATAAACAAAAACACTAAAACACCTTAACCACACTAAAGTACAAAAAAAGGCTAAATACGTATTTCGACAACTAAGTTGTCATCTTCAGTAGCACTAATTAAACACCGCTTTATCTACACACTGCAGCGTAACAGAACAAAACACGCTATGGTGTGTAGACAACGCGGTTTTATCAGTGCTACTGAAGATGACAACTTAGTTGTCGAAATACGTATTTAGCCTTTTTTTGTGCTTTAGTGTGGTAAAGGTGTTTTAGTGTTTTTGTTTAGTATCAAGCCACAGACTCCAAGTTTAGTTTCTTAAATAAAGTCACAGTAAAAATGAAGATAGGGCAAAAAAAATAGTTTAATGTATTTTCAATTCTTTTGATCATACGTTGCATACTTGATATTTGATATATTCGATGCAAACATGCAGAATAATTGCAAAATTAAAAGTTTTCAACGAAATTTCTTTTGTGGAAGATTTTATTGATTAGCAGCAACATTTTTAAATACCTTTTGAATCTATATTCATCCTTACTATGACTTTATTGGAGACAGTAGTTTCTATTTTAACCGAAGTTAAAGAAAATTCATTCCTAAAAAAAATTAATCGTCTTGGTTTATATCACTGATAAAAGTTTTATGCTAATTGCCTTATTAATAAACAATTTATTTAGGTATCTTCATGTAAAGTGAAACACACTGTAGATATAATATGTTATGCATACACTCGTTTTTGTAAATTTACCCTGTAAGTAGATACTGTTGGTTAAATAAAAGTTATATTTCACGAAATGAAAGATTTTTCTCATTACGAAAGAATTATTTCCAAATATTTATTATTATCAGAAGCAGACTAATTACAGTTTCAATCTGTATTACATTGCAAGGAAATAAGAATATCCGTCCAGTGGTAGGAATATACATACAGCCTGTTTGGTGCATCGTTTGCCAAATAAAATTGGCCGATAGAAAGTATTAGTCCCACGAGTTTTTTTCGACTTTTACTTTCTTATACGTGGTATAAGGAAGTATTGTGATGATGAAAATTTTCGAGATCGAAATTTTTGCAGATGGCCACGTTTTCAAGTCTCCTGATACCGATAAAGTGGTTTTTAAAAAATGTCTCTCTGTGTGTCTATGTCTGTCAGTGTGTGTGCTATAGCTATGAATTCCAAATTGGTATTTACAAGTATAATCTCCCTCTTGACATCTGATTAGATTTTCAGTAAAATCGGCAAACCGGAAGTAGTAGTTTACTTCAGTGAAAAAATCAAGTTTTGCCAATATTTTGTCAACTACTAAGTTTAATCAAATTTATAAAGAATTCATATGTACTCAAAATTAAATTTGAAAAGAATTTTATTATGAAAGTTTTTCGAAATTCCGAAGTAGGTCTTTTACTCTTTTCGGAAATCAGTTTTTTGACAATATTTCGCAAGTCATGCTTCTTAGACAGGTACGCTACGAGTACAAAAGTATTTAGAACTTAATTTTCAATACCTTTTGTAGAAAAAAATATGAAAATTCGGACCAGAACTAACACTTTTACTCTTATCGAATAGCGATTTTTGGCTAAATGTCGTAAATTGAGCACTCTATATATATTTATCAAGAGTATAAAAGTATTTAGAGTTGGATTTGGAATACTTTTTGAATAAATGAAATGTCAAAATTCGTACCGGAAGTAACACTTTAACTCTTAGCGAGTACTACCTACTTCCTTTCGAATATCTCGCAAAGTATGCATTCTATAGAGTTTTATTAAGAGTATAGAAGTATTTATAATAGGATTTTGAATAATTTTTATATAAAAAAAAACTTAAAATCCTATAATTTGAAACTCTCATACGTATAAGAAAGTCGTTTGGTGGCCACACATCATTATTAATTTTTACTTTGCAAAATCCCAAAATTCAGCATTTAAAGTTAAATTAAAAAAAAGTTACAAGTACAACATTCAAATTTTAGTTTAATTTTAATGTGTACTGTTGTGTCGATCCACCAAATTCAAAATTACTTGCAAATAACATGTAGTTTTCGTTTTATTAACTCACAATGTTTTTCGCAGAGGTAAAAATAAACTTTAAACTCAATTTTACATTGCAATAAAACATTACTCAAATCGTTCATGCTCTTCTAATTCTTTTAAAAACTTCTCTATAGTGTATTCCCTTTCCAACGGTATGCAATTTTGAATTTGGCTAAACCACACAACATTACACATTAAAATTAAACTTAAATTTGGAAGCTGTACCTATAACTTTTTTTTAATTTAAGTTGAAATGCTAAATTCTGGGATTTCGCAAAATAAAAAATTAGGTGTGACCACCATACGACTTTCTTATACGTGTATGCGTTTCAAATTATACAACAATTGCTCTAAACTAAGATTTAAATACTTTTATCTTCTGAAAAAATAAACAAAGTCTTACTGTACAACTTCTATTCTCTTAATAAATCTCTATAGGATGTATACTTGGCGAGATATTCGAAAGAAAGTGCTACTCTCTAAGAGTAAAAGTGTTACTTCCGGTCCGAATTTTGATATTTTTTTATACAAAAGGTATTGCAAATTAAGTGTTAAATACTTTCATAATAACGTAACGTACCTGTCTAACAAGCATGGCTTGCGAAATATTCGCAAAAAACTGATTTTCGATAAGCGTAAAAGACCTATTTCCGGTAGGAATTTCGAAAAACTTTTTTAATAAAATTCTTCTGAAATTTAATTTCGAGTGCATATGAATTCTTTATAAATTTGTTTAAACTTAGTTGATGAAAAAAAAATCAACTTTTTCACTGAAGTAAACTACTACTTCCGGTTTACCTATTTTACTGAAAACTAATCAGATCTCAAGAGGGAGATTATACAAACAATGCACCAAACACTCTGTATAAAAACTTAAAAAAGTTGGAGGGTTATATGAGACTAGAAAGTATATTTATAGAAAGTATTTTTTAGAAATTACGCCTATTATCGCTTATTACAACAGCTTTATAAACACGTAATGTGTATAATATCAAACTTTTATTGTTATTTTTATGATAGTTCATTGTTTCATTTTTAAAGTGAATATAGTAGTAGTAAGATAAAAAATAATTTTCCGTCTGTGTAATATGTCAAACACCAAAGTTTTTATGTGTATAAAATATTTCTTTACTGATTTCGAAACAGCAACGCTCTTTACTTAATAACTTCTGATAGCAGATAAGGAAGTGACTAACGTGTCCCTGATATGACTATCAAAATTAAATTCTAAAATTAGAATGTCCTACCGATCAGTATATATTTCATGCAAGCTTATAATTTCGGGTTTCTCCCAGTGCTTTACTTATTGCCTGCAAACAAATATAGGTACATTTTCTTACGCAAAATATGTTTTAGTAGTTCACCCCTGTCTTATCCATATGAAGAGTTGGCGGGAATAACGATGAATATCCTAGAGTGGTTAATTTGAAGAAAACGCTTTTGAAAGTTTAAAAGTCTGGAACATTTTTGTTGGTAACTCTGTAACCAATATCGATGTACTGATGTTGATCTTTTTTAACAGAGTATATGTTACTATATTATTTGTTTTTAATTTAGTTTGATCTTTTTGTTTATGGCCTTTTATTTAAATCAATATGCAATCCTTTGCGTGAAGAACGATGAGGGAGCTGTAATTATTGTCACAAAAGTAGGTAATATACATTTTATTGGTAAGTAATATGGTTATAAAAGTAATACAAAAAATAGTTAAGTTAGCAAAAAAATAAACAATTAGTCGTCGTTATCTGCTGCATTTCTTGAATGCGGTAAGTTATCATAGAACTCCTGGGCATCTTCCCTTATCAAGAATTTTTTGAGGTCCTGAAAAACGAAGTCACCTACATTACCTAGGAAACATTTTTATCTGTGTTACCTGGAGGTTTTCCCACTTCTTGGTAGCAACAGGGATTAGTGATGAATAGGCTGGCTGATCTGGAAGCAAAAATTCGCCATTCGGTAGGCTGTTGCTGTTTGTAGCTCGTTGCACTGTCTTCTTTTGACGGTTAACATTTTGCAGAAGCACCGTGCTTTCCCAAGCACCATTGTAGTTTAGTCTATAAAGCATAAGTTTAGGTTTTTCAATCGAAAAGTATGCTTCTCGTATAGGTCTAGAAGGAACCGCCAGTTTTGGCTTATAAATTTTCAAAGAATTAAAAAATGAAATCCAGTCTTTGAACATCTCTTGGGTACATTTGACAACTTGAAAGGGATTTGGTTTGATTCGGCAGTTCTCAACTGCCTGGTACCAATCTGCAGGTACCTCGGCTGGTATTTTTTTGGGGATTAAAGCCATATTTTTGTCGCACTCCATATAGGAGTGTCCACGTATTGGAAATGTCACTTGCACATTTTCAAAACGCTTACAAACGTGAACCACATAATATAAATACTGAAACATAGTAAAGTTCTTGTTTTGTCCTGCACAAGAGTCACAGAACAAACTGAGCCGTTTTACTGTGGAAGGCAGTATGTTAAATATAAAATTATGAAGCATGGAAACCACGTCATTACATCCTCGTTTAGCAATGGTCTGATCATAACAATAGAACACAGAATCTTCCGTTGACAGTATATGCACGTTAAAAAAGTATACACTTAGTTGGCGTTTGTAGTAGACGTCATTTGTCGTAATGTTGGGAACCGGAAGAATCTTCTGAAAGTCGAAGGCAACTGCTTCATACTCAACGTCTCTGGATGCTTTGATACGAATGTTTCTTTTCCTTGAGTAAAAGGCTTCAGCTTTCTTCTTGTGCAACATAGTCTCAACCTGGATTTGATGTAACTCAGCCGTGACTTTAGATTTTTCTTCATTATTTACAGTTTCCAATTTCTTGTTTAAGATAGCTGCTTTTGAAGTCCACTCATCGCATTTGCTGCATGTATCCGACCGTGGATAACCAAATGAAATGTTGTAATCATTAATGAAAATCTTTCGGTAACAGTCGTAGGAAACTGGAAAGTTATTGTATTTGTCCATATACATCTTATGGAGTTTTTTTACGTCCAAGTCTTCCGGTAAATAAAGTTTTTCAGTTTTTCCCAGAGAATAATGAGACTTTCTGCCTTTTAGCGACTGTATGTGCTCATGAACTTTATTTTTAGTTTCTTCTGATAAAGCTCGAGGGCGATTTTTATGCTTACCTCGACCATCTGGAAGAACCTTGCCATGTTCTGTTAGTTGGTTTTGAATGTGCTGAAGTCTTCTAGGTGTGATCCCATACAAGCTCAAAAATGCCTTATAACACACTGGGATGGTACATAAGCTATCGTTTTTTAGTACACGGACTTTATACTTGTAGGAATAGGAATGGAAGTTAGCTTCCTCAGCGGGTTTTCGATTTTTCCTCTGTTTTACTAGGTTACATTCCACAAAACCACTCAGATATAAATTTTGTGCGTCGTAAGAAGGTAGTTCATTAAAATTCTTAATAATGGCTAATCGAACCATTTCGTCTATCTTATCAAAACACTGTAACTTGGTGCAGTTACATGGTGGGCCAGTTTCATGAGTTTGTCTCAGTTTTTTTGCTGCATCTGACAAACGCCCGGTAATTTTTCTTTTCTTTGATGTAACATTAGAAACGGGGGCGATGGCTTCATGATAAGAATAATCTAGTGCACTCTTATTGTTAATTTATTATAGTTTTTAATTAACACTAACTTGCAAACATTATACAAACAAAACAGTCACTAACAAAATTATGCACACATTATAAGCCAGGATGCACGTTGGCCAATTCTAGCACCTTCATCGATATTCAGTCAAACGCTTGTCGCCCTCATCGTTTTTAACCCTTGACGATATATTTCAATGTTGCGACATAACGGACTCTTACTGTTTATCTCACAAATGACAGTCCACGTGTACAAAACATGGACTGAAAAAGTATTTGCGCCCTCTAGTGCAGTTTGCACAAATTTGACACCCTCATCATTTTTCCCGCCAACTCTTCATACGTTCTTGTTTGTTTAGCAACATCTGATTAACCGAGACGAATGCTTTGTATGTTATATGAGATTGGTATCCATCTTTCCTTCAGAGAAAATAAACTAAATATCAATATTTTTCATTGTATTTTTATTACTATGTATTAAAAACTAAAATTCTCATTTTACAGGGTTTTATTTGATTATATAAAATTAATTTCTTCAACATCTATCATCAGAAAACCTTTGTTTATTTGCTAAAATATCTTTGACGTATATCAGCATTGAAATTATTATATTCAAAATGATAGACAGGATGATAACCTTTTTAAATCACTTCTGATACATATTTTTATCCATCATGAACTGCCAAGTTTATCGGATTATATATATCCGATTTTACGAAGTATGTATGTACATATTATTATGTCACATGTGTTTCGTATTTCAGGCTTTGACTAGGTATATTTCATTTTAATAACTGCATCACGACATATTGATATGGACTTCATAAACATGTATGTATTCATATTTCTGAACGTAAGACATAGGAAAGCGTTTACACAGAAAACACATAAAATGTCAAGAAAGACCGAAGAAACGCATTACACGAGGTAGAACTCGCTCGGTATACATTTGAATTCATCACTGACATATATTCCGGAATCCATACTGGTGTAAATAACGGTGTAACAATGTAATAAATGCGTTATTACATTACGGAAGATTTATCCGTCTTCAACTTGCAAAAAAAAAGAAAACCAGATAAACAGGTTGTAATTTAAATCAACTTAAATATTTTATAGCACGCAGCAATTAACTTAACAATGGCTATCTGAATTGTGAACATGTGTATTACGTGCTTAAAAAGTGTATGTGAAAATATTCGACTCAGCATCATAGGAATCTACCGATATAATAGACATCAAGAAAACATGTTTTGCTAAGATGATTATAGACGAGAGCAGATAGAAACATGCGTCCTAGTCAGTGATGTGTCCATAAATTACCCCGTAAATTACCGAATTAATTACCGTCATTTACGGTAAAATACCACACAAAATTTTCGTAAATTACCAACAAAGTAAAACATCATCTATATACACATATGACATTGCACACTCGGTGATTTGGGAAGTCCCTTTCTAGCAGATGTAAAAGCCCGTGAATCAGCCGTTTATGTAACAAGTGAAGTAGTCTTTCAAAAGATTTTGGTGTATAAGTTAAACTATATAAAGTTTGTGAATATACTACTCGTAGTACTGTGCACTGGGATGGGGCGTAAAGATAAAATAAAAAAAAAAGTTATTTTAAGAGCATTTTTAAAATCCACAGAACATTCGAAATTATATTCGTGTATCTTCTGTTCGCAAAGTTATGTTTTAAATGTAACCAGAATGTCCAGTCACTTACAGAATAAGTGCGTTCGTTGTCCTCGTAAAATAAAGAATGAAATACAATCAAAATCAAGAGCATTAAGTGTTAAGAAAATTAAAGCAATAAATAAAGGTGAGTAATTTTGATTGATTTCTATTGGGTTTTATGGAAAAATATTTAACATTTTAGAGATTCCGGAAAGAGAAAGTTCTCTGCAAACAGATTTAGAAGACGACGATGGAGAGACGATTTCAAGCGATTCTCGCCCACAATGCCTGCGGCAAGCACCACAAAATCCGCTTACAGTGAAAATTTGGATTTTTTTGTGGATGTAGTGAATAAATAAGAAGAAGAGGAAATTTGGGCTTTCTTAGCAACAGCATGCTTTGCTAGTAATTCTCCTTTAAATTTTACAGAAAATGTTCATTGGCCAAAATTGTTTAAACAAATTAAACCTTCTTTACGATTGCCCACTAGATATCAGTTAGTTAATGAAAAAATAGCAAAGTCTAAAACAATTGGAATTCAAGTTGATGGGTGGAGTAATATTAGAAACGAATCCATTATAAATATAATAATTACATGTCCAGAACCAGTTTTATTTAAAGTAACTGACTGCAAGGAAAATCGCCACGATGCTGCATATCTTTGTTCTTTGCTTAGTTCTGTTACTGACGACTTAGGTATTAATAAAGTTATAAGCATAGTGACTGATAACCCTACCAATATGAAATCAACTTGGAAATTAATTAGTGATATGTACCCGTATTATTTTACTTGTTATGGATGTTGTACTCATATTTTGAATTTATTCGCACTAGATATTTTAAAATTAGAAGTATTTGCATGTTTGATTACTGATTGTAATGTCATAGTAAAAACAATTAAAAAATCGCATATTTTGAATGCTACGTTTAAAAATATACAAGATGAACAGCGAGCATTAAAAAAATCAAACACACTAACATCTCTTAAACTACCTGGCCAAACTAGATGGAGCTCTAATATTTTCTGTTTAGAAAGCTTAAGAATAAATAAAAAAAATTAAAAGAATTGGCTATAACAGAACCTATAGCTAATACTTTAAACAAAAGTATAAAAAATGATATCTTAGATGATCTGTCTTATCACATTTAAAATCACGGAGAGAAATGGCTATAACACCTATGCATTTGGCTGCCAATTTACTAGATCCAAAATTTATAGGCAAAAATCTCAATAACGAAGAATATATCACAGCACAGACATATATTAACAAACTATCAAGGCATCTAGTTAGTGGATCTGATATAGCAAAAATTATAACTGGGGTTGCTTATTACAAATCGAAAAAGGAATTGTTTTCAAATGATTTTATTAGGCAAGCATTGGAGACAGGCAAACTAAATTGTGTAATAATGATAAATCATTGTTTTGTTCTATTTTCAGAATACTGTTTAATTTTAAATTATGTTAATTTTGTACTCTTTATTTTTTTTCCTTTAATAAAATGTATAACGACTTGTTTGTTGTAGGGGTTTTATTTAAACAATAAAAAAAAGTGTGGTAAATCACCATGGTAATTTACTCAAAAAAGGGTAAATTACGCGAGAATAAATCTTTGTAAAAAAAAGAGCAGTAATTTACCATGGTAATTTACCAAAATCATAAATTACGGTAATTTTACATCTCTGGTCCTAGTGCACCTAGATGGTTAAGAATAAAAGTTCCAAACTTACTACATGTAATTACTAACAGTAGATGTAGCTGGTTACGTGAGGACAATTGTCGTAAAGCAATTGTAATAATATTATCAAGCATTGTTTATATTACCCATTATGTCAAATTTTATTTGAAAAAATATTCCTTGGGAATTACCCTTCGTATCAGAACACCAAACTAATAAAAACATAAAAATATGGTTTTAGCGACATGTCTCGTGGAAACAAGCTTCTTTAGTAATAAAAAAATGAGGTGTGGCCACCACACGACTTTCTTTTACGTATGAAAGTGTTACTTCCGGTCCGAATTTTGAAATTTCATTTATACAAAAAATATTCCAAATCCAACTCTAAATACTTTTGTACTCTTCATAAAGATATATAATATATATAATTTACGACATATTTGCAAAAAATCGTTATTCGGTAAGAGTAAAAGTGATACTTCCGGTCCGAATTTTGAAATTTTTTTTATACAAAAGATATTGTAAATTAAGTTCTAAATACTTATGAATTCTTTATAAATTAGTCTAAACTTAGTAGCTGACGAAATATTGGCAAAATTAGATTTTTTCACTGAAGTAAACTACTACTTTCGGTCTGCCGATTTTACTGAAAATCTAATCAGATGTCAAGAGGGAGATTATATTCGTAAATATAAAATTTGGAATTGATACCTATAGCGGTTTGACCGCTATCGTGGTCACGGACAGACACGCGGACAGACACACACAGACATTTTTTAAAAACCAGTTTTTCGGTGTCAGGGGACATCAAAACGTGGACATCTGCAAAAATCTCGAGGTCGAAAATTTTCATCATCACAATACTTCCTTATACTACGTATAAGAAAGTAAAAGCGGTGGATTTGAAATTAGTTCATGTATTTGCCGATATGTTGGTGCTTTACACTACCAGCATGATCACAATCCAATATTCACTATACTTATACATAATTCGGAAAGATGTAATGGAAGATGATATACGTTTTTAATAGTTTATTAATGAAAATGAAGTTAATAATTTAGAGCTGTCATGTCTCTTAATTAATAGAAGCATAAAACTCGTTATGTACATGAAAACAGTTTAAATATGAAATATGTAAATTAAATAATATAAACAGCAAACAAAATAAGATACATGCGGGTATGCGCAAGTGCAATATATAAGAAACACAAGCGGTAGTTGATATTAGTAGAGCATGCGCATTATGTGCTACAAATCTGAAATGTTTGGTTGATTCTTTGTTTTTCTCACAAGCAGTATAGGTGTTTCAAATTTGAGCAATACATTTCAATAATTTATATAATACTAATAATACACAACCGATAAATTGTAGTCGAATTAAGTACCATGTGTTTGCTTATTATTATCCTGCTTAAGCATAACGCAAATAGTAAATTTTTATCTCAGTATTCGAATACGAAGTATAATTCTGTGATAATACCTATATTGGTTTTCTATATGTCGCAGCCTAATAGTCATTTTCGGCAAATAGCTTTTGCCTAGGCAAATAGCTCCATATCATTTATTTCTACTCAAAAGCTATTTTCCTAGGCAAATGGTATGCCAGCTGGGTTCTTAGGCAAATAAATTCACAACAAGACAAATGTCGTGGGCGAATAGTTATTTTAGGCAAATAGTATTTGCCAACAACATTTTTTAGGCAAATGAGTTTTTAATTTTTATTTGAGGTTATGTTTATCCTTATTTACCTAATGTTTATGTGCTTCGGTTCTTCATTTAGCCGTTTTCTATCTATAACATGTAAGTTAATTTAACACCATGGTAGATAAAGATGAATTTTATTTAAGGCTGAATGCAAAGTACGCACAAACAACAATTAAAAAGCCGTCGACCCTGGAACGAACCAATGAAATTAGTGCGATTTTAAAAAGTTTTCGTTCAGAATAATACTCAGGCCCTCTCAGCAAAAGAAAAATATTATGGCAAAACATATAGGGTAGGGTGGGGCAGATTCGGACACATTTCTTCAAAATGTCATAACTCCTAAACTAGATGACGCTCAGAAACAATTATTGTGTTAGGAGGTGCCGCAGACATTTAGGAAACTACTTGATTTTTTTATCTTTCGAAAGCATTCCAAAGGAGTGAAAAAAATGCAGAAACTAGAAGACAGCATTTTTCCGAAACTGGTGGGGTAGATTTGGACTTGGGTGGGGTGGATATGGACATAATATTACAACCTCGTCCAAATGCAATAACTATATGTATTTAAGTATAAAAATGTTTACTGAACATCATAATTCGAAAAAGAAACAGAAAATTTAATGTGCGATGCTTGCCTAGCTGTCCCTTTAACCTCTTGTGGCTTTGGAAGCTTGGAAATTATTTCGTTTCTTGGTATTGGGCTGATATCATCGATAACCGGGTAGCAAAAGCCCAAATTCTCGCGTTTCCTTAAAAACTTCACTAGGTATTCGTCACAGTCCAGCAATTCTTGGATAATGCCAACAAAATATAGAACCTTTTTCTTTGTAGAAAATTTGACGAGAACAAAGTCTCCAACAGAAAGAGGTTCATCATATAGAAGTTCATCTGGCAAATTGTCCAAACTATCTTCATCAAAATCCATATCCAGGTCTGAGTCAACGCACATGTCTTCAGTTAACTGTTCCTCGGCACTTTCCTCTGAATCAGAAATAACTTTTCTCTTTGCCGACTTTGTTTTTCTACCCATCAGATTTCTTGTCGCCGCAAAAACATTTTCACAGTGCTTCTTTTTCTTGATTTGGGTTTTCTTTTGGATTTCATTCTTTTCTGGCGTGTTGGTGTATATACGTGAGCGTCCACGTTTGCGACCCCTACTATTTTCAGTTCTTGTTTTGAGTTTTGGGAAAGGTCTAACAACTTCTGGACTCAAAACTTCCGATTTTTGTTCTTTTTTCACCGATAAATTCTCCACTTTCGAATTCCAAACCTCAGATTGTAGTTCTCGTACAACTGATGACATTTTTTCAATTTCGATAAATACTCTTGTGAGAACTAACTCAACTAACTCAGCTACAACTTCAGTAGATGTAGGAGCGGCCGTCGTTTCTGCTGGTTTAATGATTTCATTTGAAATTATTTTAATTTGCCGAACCAAATTTGAGCTAGAAGGTCGAGGAGTAGGAGGCCTGTCTGTTAATTCAGCAGTGGCTTTTTGATCTTCATTTTCATATTGTAACACTCCAGCAAAATCGGTATCGTCAAAAGCTAAGCGATTTAAAGCCCAAATTCCTGGTTTTTGGAAAGCTTTGATAATATTAGAAGGAATAAATGAATACAGATATGGTTCACAACTTAATTTGCATATTTCATAAATTGTGATAGGCTTTCCAGGGTTAGCTAATATGAAGTCGTTGAACGAAGTCTTCAGCTTAGCCTTGAACGGACCATAAATTCCGACATCTAGGGGCTGCATCCTATGGGTGGAATGTGGGGGAAATGACAACATAACTATCCCATGCTCTCTGCAAAAGTTGATTGCATCTAGTGAAATATGTGTTTCGTGGTTATCCACTAGTAAGAGAATTTTGTTGTCTACAGAGCAGCTTGTATATTGGCGAATGTGTCTTAAAACATTAACAAATATTTCGGCAGTTATCCACCCATTTTTTGACGCGTAACCTTTGGCACCAGTGACTGATCCAAGCAAAAAATTATCTTTCATTCTAACTCGTGGAAAAATGTAAACAGGTGGAATTGCCGAACCAGTAGCAGTCACAATACCACAAAATGTGACCAGTGTTCCGCGTTCGGCAGAAACACATTGACTAACTTGTTTCTTTCCTTTCTCGCAAATAACTTTTGGTGATTGCATAACGGTGGTAATACCTGTTTCGTCGGTGTTCACAATTCGGTCCGGAGTAAATTTATATTTTTCCAAAACATTTGATAAGTTACTGAAAAATATTTCAACATTGTTTTTTGTGAACCCTGAAATTCGACCAATGCTAACGTTTTCTGGTTTTCTATATGAAAGTTTAGGGTGCCGCTTTACAAAGGAACGCATCCATTCAACCCCAGCTGATTTGTTATTATGCCAGTTAACTGGTATGTCTTTCTTTAAAAGTATTGCATATTGAAAAGCCAAAGCTCTCGTATTGCTATAAGTTAAGCCAAAGTTCATTTCGGATGCTTGACACACGTATCGTGCAAGACTTGCTTCTTCTTCGGAACTGAATATTTGACGCGAGGCATGTTTAGATTTGCTTTCAGTGGCCTCAGTATCAGAGGAGTCTTCAATACCTGATTCATCTACAATTTCTCTGGCTTGTTTTTTAGCTTTTTGTACGTGGAAGAATAATGTCGACTTTTTCAGATTATATCTGATTGCCGCGGCTCTAATTTTCATTTTCTTGGCGAGAACAAGGCGAACGGCTTTTTTTATATCTTTGGGATCTATCATATGCCGATTTGTTTTTCGGATATAATTACGAACCATTACATAATACATAAACAAGAAACGCTAATAAATTTGGGAAATTTAATTTGTGGGGTAGTTTTGGACATTTGGGGCAAATTTGGACTAGTCCTGAACTGTCCCATTAAAAATATCCAAAACTGCCCCACTTGCAAATATTTCTTTCTAGTCGAAGCAGAGAGACGTAGAAAACTTTATATTCTTCAACTAAGTGAGGTTATGTACACTAAATTTAACGTAATTTTGTACCCCACTGTTCGCGATATCAATATTTATACTAACAGACTTCCAGAAGCTTACAAATAAACATGCAAAAACTTACTTTCAGTTATCAAATATTTTACAGCCACACAAAATTCGCAAAAATCAAGCTGCGTGACTCTGCTTCCAGCCAACGTTTACTTATGAAAAGTGAAGCGTACCAAGGAGAATGCAGATTATTTGGAGCTTATTTACCCGGTAAATTTGAAAAGTCCAAATGTGCCCCATCCCACCCTACCCTAACCTCCTGGAAATGATGTTAACCGCATTGGCACCAAAAGTGGTATTTTAAAAAACTGGCTGACTAGGAGTGACATAACACCTGTTTCGTCAATTAGTTTTACTTATGATAATATTCCCCAAGATTGCTTTATTTCCTTAAGAGAAGCCTGCGCCAAGCAGTCTATGTTTTCGGGTCAAGGAGTTTCAAAATGCCAATGTAGGTCTTCAAAAACCCATTGCCATACTAAACGATATGCCTGTTTCAAGACTGGAAATTTGTGCAACAGTAGATGCCATTCCAGCAATACCTGCCAAAATAAATTGTCCAATTGACAGCTTCTTTTGTCCAAAAATACAATCTCCCTGGTTTACTTGTCTTTATTTTATTGTTTATTTCGTTTTAAAAGAAGATGTCTTCTTTTTTTAAATTTCTACGTTTGTATTGCAACTTAATATGGATAAAAATACAATTTCCCTGGTTTACTTGTGTTTATTTCGTTTTAAGAGAAGAAGTCTATTCGCCTTCGACATTTGTCTTATTGTGAATCTTTTTACCTAAAAACCCAGCTGGCAGATACCATTTGCCTAGGAAAATAGCTTTGGAGCAGAAATAAATGATATGGAGCTATTTGCCAAGGCAGACATCATTTGCCTAGGCAAAAGCTATTTGCCGAAAATGACTATTAGCCTGCGACATATATATCTCCATTTTTTTTAGGATTCACTAAAGTTCTATCTGCATTTAGGTAAATTGGGAAAAAAAAGAAAGCTAACTTAATGCAAAAATACGTAAGCATGCGGAAAACACTTTGCATTATACCGGGTGGTGCAATAGTGTGTCGGCGGAGCTTAGTGTGAAAACTAATAACGCTGCAGCAATGAGACTTTACGCACGTATGTAGTATGCGACTGTGCATTTTCTACTTTTATTTACAAATATACAGGGTGTTCGAAATTTTCGCAACCACATTCAACTTTTTTATTTTAAATACATTGCTATACTTTCTAGATATTATAATGATAGCCATTCAAATTATCTTTGCAATGATATATGGATATGTGCACTTCAGACTGTTCGTTTTGATTTTATTGATAATATTGTTAAAATCTTGACAGTTGCAGCATCTAACATTTTAAGCTGTAGTCTGTAAATGGGTAGAATGCCTCACGTAACTCTTGTGTTACTAATTTATGGACTAACACGTTATTTGTTTTGAGGTTGAACAAAGTGAATAAATATACAGGGTGTTAAATATGTCGTGTCTAAGTTATCGATCTTTATTGGTTATTTTCTCGTTTTTTTTAAATCTAACCTATAATATTTTTATAAGTCAGCATATTCCTTGTAAAATCGCCTTTAAAATGGTACCAATAACATAGTACTTATTTCTAGTATTTTCAAAGTTATAACCCTTTAATGGGATATACTCATGTTTATAATATGCAATATGTGGGGCATCTAATAGTTGGTTGGCCTTGGTTTAAAAAAAAAATGGCTGTACAACCAAACGTCAAATCTCTACTTCAAAAGTCCATAAAAAGTCGTTTTCTGTATTTTCTCTTTTCTGTAATTGCGTTTTGATGTTATAAATTAAGTTCGGCTAGTGAATTATTAATTTCCGTTTGTTTGTTAGTAGTTGCTACGTGTTGTATTTACCTTGTTATCAGTTATATCGCTTTATTGACATTATTTCTCATTTAGATACCATAATAGTTTATTGTTGTTTTTGCTTTAAAATGAATTTTTCGAAAGAGGAGCTCATAGACATGGTATTTGCTCTTGGCGCTAGCAACAGAAATCCATTTTAAGCATCAAGAACATATGCGATGGAATATCCCGACCGAAGAGCACCGGATAGTAAAACGTTTGAAAATTTGTTAATAAGGTTTCTTCGAACGGGTTCAGTGAATTACGTCGAACATGAAAGAAGTAAGACTATGATTACAGAAGATAATGAAGTGATAGTCGTCCAGTCCATTGTGGAAAATCCGCACGTATCTACAAGGATAATTTCGAAACAACACGGGATAGAAGTCACTGCTGTAAAAAGGATTTTAAAAAAACATAAGTTTCACCCCTACAAAATTCAAAATCATCAAGGCTTATTACAAACGGACTTTGAAAGGAGACTAGTGTACTGTGAATGGCTACTTTTACAATTACGACACGATATAACTTTCTAGATCATGTGCTTTTCACAGATGAAGCAATATTTGCTAATTGTGGAACCACAAACAGAAAAAATACTCATTATTATGACACTACAAACCCACATTTTGTTCAGCCCATTTTATATCAACAAAAATGGAGTGTTAACACATGGGGAGGCATCATAGGAAACATTATTATTGGTCCATTCGTTTTTGATAATACTTGAAATTGTGCAATCTACACAAATTTCCTACAAAATAATTTACCATTGCTATTAGAAGGCCTCCCAGATAACGTCATCAGGAGATTGTGGTACCAACATGATGGTGCACCAGCACATTATGGTGCTGCTGCAAGAGCACATTTAGATAGGGTATTCACCAATAAGTGGATTGGGAGAGGAAGTTTGATAAGCTGGCCACCACGATCACCAGATCTCACACCTTGTGATTTCTTTCTGTGGCCAACTGTAAAAAACATTGTTTACGCAACACCTCCTACAACGGCAGAGAACATGCAGCAACGAATAAGAAACGCTTTTCTTCAATTAAGTGAGAATAACTTAGCTGAGAATGTAAGTCTGTCGATACAGAGACGGTTGAGAGCATGTGTAGAGCAGAATGGAAATATATTTGAACACATTTTAAATTAAGATTGTTTTATTATCGAAAATTTTCAAAATGTATTTCTAAAACTAATGATAAAGCATTTAAAAAACAGGTGTTTGTTAAAATTACTTTGTTTTATTTTCATGGCCAGCCAACTATTAGATGCCCCGCATTTTGCATGTTATAAGCATGAATATATCCCATTAAAGGGTTATAACTTTGAAAATACTAGAAATAAGTACTATGTTATTGGTACCATTTTAAAGGCGATTTTACAAGGAATATGCTGACTTATAAAAATATTATAGGATAGATTTAAAAAAAACGAGAAAATAACCAATAAAAATCGATAACTTAGACACGACATATTTAACACCCTGTATATTTATTCACTTTGTTCAACCTCAAAACAAATAACGTGTTAGTCCATAAATTAGAGACACAAGAGTTACGTGAGGCATTCTACCCATTTACAGACTACAGCTTAAAATGTTAGATGCTGCAACTGTCAAGATTTTAACAATATTATCAATAAAATCAAAACGAACAGTCTGAAGTGCACATATCCATATATCATTGCAAAGATAATTTGAATGGCTATCATTATAATATCTAGAAAGTATAGCAATGTATTTAAAATAAAAAAGTTGAATGTGGTTGCGAAAATTTGGAACACCCTGTATATTTGTAAATAAAATTAGAAAATGCACAGTCGCATACTACATACGTACATACGTAAAGTCTCATTGCTGCAGCGTTATTAGTTTTCACACTAAGCTCCGCCGACACACTATTGCACCACCCGGTATATGGGCAAGAGACCAGTAGGTCAATTGATTATATAAGTATTGTTGCGTAACTGGGTTCAATTAAACTATTTATATAAATCTTATAAATATAATATTAATAAACTGCCACACAAAGATAACAGTAATTTCAGACTATATACAATTCAATAATGCATATTTATATACATTATGTTTACGTATTTATGTCTGATAAACGCGGACGATTTCTTTCAACTTCGACATCGAACTGCAGTCGAATCGTCTAGTCTCTCTGTGGCACGGTTGTATGAGTCAGTGCCGTATCAAATTTGTCCTTGGAATAGTTCAATTAATGTTTGAAGATTTTTAAATAAAAAATTATCATATATAAGTGCTTATGCGCACTTTGCTTTGGTTCCTCTTCTAGTAGTGTATATAGAAGGATCACTAACACGTGCATTCACATATACTAAAGATTTGGTTAGCATTTAAAAATCTTAGAGCAATAATAATAATAATGCTTTATTGCCGTAAATTTCTTTACAAAAACATTGGCAGCGTCACAAAGTAGCAAACATAATAAAAGATAAAAAATGAGGTGTGGCCACCACACGACTTTCTTATACGTATGAGCATTTCAAACTACACAATTTTAAGAATTTTTTTATACAAAACTTATTCAAAATCCTATTCTAAGTACTTTCATTCTCTTAATAAATCGCTATAGAATGCATACTTTGCAAGATATTCGAAAAAAAGTGCTCCTCGCTAAGAGTAAAAGTGCCACTTCCGGTCCGAATTTTGAAATTTCATGTACACAAAAAATATTGCAAAATCAACTCTAAATACTTTTGTATTCTTAATAAATATATATAGAACGCATAATTTACGACATATCTACAAAAATCGATATTCGGTAAGAGTAAAAGTGGTACTTCCGGTCCGAATTTTGAAATTTTTTTTATACAAAAGATATTTATAATTATAATTTAAATACTTTTATACTCGTAATGTACCTGCCTAGAAAGCATGACTTGCGAGATATTCGCAAAAAACTGATTTTCGATAAGAGTAAAAGACCTACTTCCGGTTGGAATTTCGAAAAACTTTTTTAAGATAATTTGTCTCAAATTTAATTTTGAGTACATTTCAATTCTTTATAAATTTGTTTAAACTTAGTAATTGACGAAATATTGGCAAAATTCGATTTTTTCACTGAAGTAAACTGCTACTTCCGGTCTACCGATTTTACTGAAAAACTAATCAGATCTCAAGAGGGAGATTGTACACGTAAATACAAACTTTGGAATTGATACCTACAGCGGTTTGACCGCTATAGTGGTCACACACAGACACACAGACACACAGACACACAGACACAGACAGACAGACACAGACATTTTTTAAAAAATGAGGTGTGGCCACCACACGACTTTCTTATACGTATGAAAGTAATACTTCCGGTCCGAATTTTAAAATTTAATTTATACAAAAAATATTCCATATCCAACTCTAAATACTTTTGTACTCTTCATAAATATATATAGAATGCATAATTTACGACATATTTGCAAGAAATCGCTATTCGATAAGAGTAAAAGTGGTACTTCCGGTCCTAATTTTGAAATTTTTTTTATACAAAAGATATTTAAAAGTACGTTCTAAATATTTTTATACTGGTAATGTACCTGCCTAGAAAGTATGACTTTCGAGATATTAGCAAAAAACTGATTTTCGATAAGAGTAAAAGACCTACTTCCGGTCGGAATTTCGAAAAACTTTATTAATACGATTTTTCTCAAATTTAATTTTGAGTACATTTGAATTCTTTATAAATTTGTTTAAACTTATTGATTGACGAAATATTTGCAAAATTCGATTTTTTCACCGAAGTAAAGTACTACTTCCGGTCTGCCGATTTTGCTCAAAATCTAATCAGTTCTCAAGAGGCAGATTATATTCGTAAATACAAAATTTGGAATTGATATCTGTAGCGGTTTGACCGCTATCGTGGTCACAGACAGACAGACAAACACACAGACATTTTTTAAAAACCACTTTTTTGGTATCAGGGGACCTCAAAACGTGGACATCTGCAAAAATCTCGAGGTCGAAAATTTTCATCATCACAATACTTCCTTATACTACGTATAAGAAAGTAAAACCACTTTTTCGGTATCAGGGGACTTCAAAACGTGGACATCTGCAAAAATCTCGAGGTCGAAAATTTTCATCATCACAATACTTCCTTATACTACGTATAAGAAAGTAAAAAATGAGGTGTGGCCACCACACGACTTTCTTATACGTATGAAAGTGTTACTTCCGGTCCGAATTTTGAAATTTCATTTATACAAAAAATATTCCAAATACAACTTTAAATACTTTTGTACTCTTCATAAATATATATAGAATGCATAATTTACGACATATTTGCAAAAAATCGCTATTCGATAAGAGTAAAAGTGGTACTTCCGGTCAGAATTTTGAAATTTTTTTTAAACAAAAGATATTTAAAAGTATATTCTAAGTACTTTTATACTCGTAATGTACCTGCCTAGAAAGCATGACTTGCGAGATATTCGCAAAAAACTGATTTTCGATAAGAGTAAAAGACCTACTTCCGGTAGGAATTTCGAAAAACTTTATTAAAACAATTTTTCTCAAATTTAATTTTGAGTACATTTGAATTCTTCATAAATTTGTTTAAACTTAGTAATTGACGAAATATTTGCAAAATTCGATTTTTTCACTGAAGTAAACTACTACTTCCGGTCTGCCGATTTTGCTCAAAATCTAATCAGTTCTCAAGAGAGAGATTATACACGTAAATACAAAATTTGGAATTGATATGTACAGCGGTTTGACCGCTATCGTGGTCACACACACACACACAGACACACACACACACACACAGAGAGAGACATTTTTTAAAAACCACTTTTTCGGTATCAGGGGACTTCAAAACGTGGACATCTGCAAAAATCTCGAGGTCGAAAATTTTCATCATCACAATACTTCCTTATACTACGTATAAGAAAGTAAAAGGAATATACTGCAATAGCAGAATCATAAATGGCACAATACATATACTTACACTAGAAAAAGAGACATACAAGAGTTATCACAATTATACAGTATCTACGTCCGGTATTTACAATATATTTGCTTATTATTTAATAACTCCTTAAAGTTATAGAAGGCAATGTCCAAAAGGTATGTTTTCAAATTACGTTTAAAAGCGGTTCTATTTACATCGGCAGCTATCTTTAAATACTCAGGTAGTGCATTAAAAGCTGCGATAACTTTATAATAAAGCCCCGTCTCGTAGCAGCTAGACCTATGCGATGGCACGGACAAATTAAACCCATTGCGTGTGGTTATAGAAACATAAACCTGGTTATTCTTAACAAACCGTGACGATTTCTCTGCACTAGCATAATCACTTCATACATATACAAAGAAGGGGGCGTTAAAACCTTCGAGTTACGGAAAAGATCCCTGCAGGGGGCCAAAAAATGCACCCCACACACATAGCTGAAGTGCATCGGTCGTGGTGCATTTCTTCAACATGTTAAGCGCATATATGGTGGAAGAGACCCCGCTGGGTAGAAGAGCGCAATGCTCACGCCAAGACAAGAATGAATCCAAGGAAAGGCCCAGAAAGCCGCAGGATGGACTTACCGGGACTGAACGGACACCAGATTGTATATACAAACTATAATCGAGCTTTACATTTTTTGAGAAATAGACTATCTTGGTCTTTGCTGTGTTTAAAATTAATTTTTTATAGTTGTGTAACTATAAAAACAAGCGATCACCCGAGATGCCAAGCTCGATAACTGACCCAGACTTCCACTCGATACAACACATGTAGTGTCATCAGCATTCTGTGTAACAGCATAGGCACGAAGCGCTGCCTGAAGATCAGAAACATATATTAAGAATAAAGTGGGCGCCAAAATAGACCCCTGCGGCACACTCCTGTCTACCGACGCAAACTCTGACATATAATCCCCACATACGCCATCCACTACCCCGTTAACACTCGTAGAATAATATCTATTTGTGAGATAGGACCTGAAAAGCTCGAGTGCCGTCCCCTTAATACCAACCAACTTATTTAACAGGATGTCGTGAACAAGAACGTCGAAAGCCCGAGATAAGTCGAAAAATAACCCAAAACACAACGCCCGCCATCCAATGAATCATAATAATTCAATAATTTCTAAGTTGTTTTAAAATTATAGAAATTCTTCCTCAATTGAATTAACACTTTTTCTATCCTGTTTACAATTTCCAATTTAACGTTTGGTCCATCAGTGTTGATCAAACATTTCTATTTACTTCAATGTACAGTGCCATTTTCCCAAAAATATTAAAATTGTTTTTTGCTCAGTGGTGTAAGTAGTTTACTAAGAAGAACATGTTTCTTGGACTAAAAATATGCAATGGGAAAACATGCAATGCCAATCTATTTTTGTTGTTTCGAATTTTTATTCCGAAAATGTTTGTAACTATAATAATAATAAATTATATTGTTGTGATATTATTTCCTTTTTTTTTCTCGACCAAAGCATGGCTATTTAGTCCCAACTCCTAAATTTTTAAGCCAAATCGGTGAGCCGGATTAGTGCTTCACTTTCACAATCGGTGCTTTCCAGAACCACCATATTACTTGTGTTAAAAAAAGGAGGAGGAATAGATACTTCATAATAAATATCAAACCATTAATTACTTAATTTTAAACCTGCTAGAAAAATACGATTTATTGAATATTCTAATAATCAGCTGTTTCCAACTACGAACCTTCCTATTTTAAAAATAAAAACAACCTTTTATTGCCTGCAAGAAAGTAGGTCACCCATCTGGGTCAATAACCGACTACATAGCTGCGTTATTGAGACACATCCCGCAAAAAATATGTTTTTACGATTTAACGTTTTTTTCCCGTTTTATGCAAATAAAAGCGTATTTTTCTCTATGAATGCGTCTTCGTTTCTATTTACAAATGAACATTCTTACGTGAATTATAAATATACATTCTGTGCCAGGTCAGTAATGTAATTTTTTTTTATCTAAAAAACAACATAGAAAATTAAAATTTTAATTTCTTCGTTATTGCGGTATATTTGGGCCTGTTTCTGTTCGGACTTTACATATCTGCTACTCCGTCTTTTTATTTCTGGGACACCTGTATATATACAGTGACCGGCAGAAAGTGCGCAGCATATGGGAAAATGGTTTACCTTTGAATATAGCAAAATTATTTTATTGCATCATGTCTCGGCATGACTTGAGACCAAAATAGCACTCGCGATTTCTGCCGAAACTCACATCGTATATGAGGGAGAGTCAAAAATACAAAATTACGCTAAGAGTAAAGTACCCCCATTTTTAACATTAGACTTTTCTTTATTAAGCAATAGTTCTTTGGTTTTAAAAATCAAAGTAAAATATCGAGTTTCATTCATTTTTAATAAAAAAATTCAGTTTACTGTTTATTCTGAATTACCCTGTATAAGAAATTGAGCGCGCTCATACAATACGCAAATCTTACTCTCTGTAGACATCGTAACAGAAAACCATAAATAATACGTCGCAAAAGTCAGCTACAAAAATAATATAGCTCTTGAAAATAAAAATTCAAGAATGTGAAATAATTTTGCTGCACACCATATTTTACGTTTTCAGAAGTCAAAAAATTTTATTTAACTCAAATTGTGTGATTCATTTTAACTTAATCATCTTTGAAATTGTAATATTTTTTCATAAAATTAGCAACACTTCTTTTTATTAAGGTTTTAATAATAAACGCTTGACGAGAAAGAGCGACAAAAATAAAAAAGTTAGTCTCAGCATAATCCTCGACAGATGTTTTTTCGTACTGCATGTGTTTGATTTTAAAAAACATGAACTTAATTCAATAAATGTCATTTAGACATTTAGTTTTGCTATAAAAATGGAAGCGGAAAGGTTATCGGTACAAGAAAAGGTAGAAATAGTTCTAATTCGTGGTGAAAATTACTATAGCTATCGCGAAACAGCAAATATTTTTAACAATAGACACAATAAAAATATTCACGATTCTACTGTATGCCGAATTGTGAACAAATTTAAACAAACTGGTTCGGTGGAAAGTAAATACAAGCAACCCCATGAGAAAAGTGTAACTAATGAAGAAAATAGTTTAAATGTGTTATTGTCAGTAAATGAAGTTCCTACTATGCCATTGTATGAAAGACAAGAAGTATTAGGTATTTCCGAAAAATCGATTAGAAGAATTCTTAAAAAAAACAAGTACTTACCATCTAAACCAAAATTCACCCATACTTTTTTATTTTTGTCGCTCTTTCTCATCAAGCGTTTATTATTAAAACCTTAATAAAAAGAAGTGTTGCTAATTTTATGAAAAAATATTACAATTTTAAAGATGATTAAGTTAAAATGAATCACACAATTTGAGTTAAATAAAATTTTTTGACTTCTGAAAACGTAAAATATGGTGTGCAGCAAAATTATTTCACATTCTTGAATTTTTATTTTCAAGAGCTATATTATTTTTGTAGCTGACTTTTGCGACGTATTATTTATGGTTTTCTGTTACGATGTCTACAGAGAGTAAGATTTGCGTATTGTATGAGCGCGCTCAATTTCTTATACAGGGTAATTCAGAATAAACAGTAAACTGAAATTTTTTATCAAAAGTGAATGAAACTCGATATTTTACTTTAATTTTTAAAACCAAAGAACTATTGCTTAATAAAGAAAAGTCTAATGTTAAAAATGGGGGTACTTTACTCTTAGCGTAATTTTGTATTTTTGACTCTCCCTCGTATACGATGAGAGTTTCGGCAGAAATCGCGAGTGCTATTTTGGCCTCAAGTCATGCCGAGACATGATGCAATAAAATAATTTTGCTATATTCAAAGGCAAACCATTTTCCCATATGCTGCGCACTTTCTGCCGGTCACTGTATAATGTATGTATTCAATATTTTTTGTTGCCGTAATAGTTTTCCATCGTTTAAAACCTCTTAGTTTAGTGGGAATTTTCGACAATTTCAAAACACGTTTACCTTTTTTTCGCATGTTGAATTTTACGTTTCGACCCTAGTTTGGGTCTTCATCAGAAATTGCCCATTCAAAAACACTAAACTCATTCAGTCCCTGTTTTTTATTATAAAAGACATAACTAATGACATGAAACACGTCATGTTATTTAACAATAAACATTGAATTTGCAAACTAAATGCTTCTTGTTCAATAACGACGTCTAATAACGTGGATGTCTCAATACAAGAAATTATGATTAATTTGCGAAATGATGAAGAGGCAAAGATACACGGATAATATTTAATTTTTTGGGTAAAAAATAAGCACGAATATAAAACCCTTTGGAATGAGATCAAGTTATTTGTTATGGCATTTACAACTTCTAATCTTGTACAAGAAGGTTTTAGTGCTATTGTGATTCATAAACAGAAACCGGTTACAATTAACAAAAAGGTGATTTGCGATTACTTTTGACAAATTTCGTATTAAAGTTAACAAAACTCGTTCATCAGCCTAAAGGTTCGCACTAATAATAATTTTTCTTTATAATTAAATCTTTTATATTCAATAAAACAGCATTATATTTTATTATATTCATTAAAATGTTAATACTTACGTTTTTTTTTAATTTTCTTAATTATACCAAAATGTAATACGCTTTCTGAGTAAATACTTTTTAATTAAAGTGTATAATTATCAAATAACCCAACAAATCTTTTGAAGGGGACGATGATTCGTTAGAGGTTGAGAAATACTGGTTTAGAATATACATGCAAATCTTATATTACAAAGCCTTTGTACATACTTTTACTTACTTGCCTGCATGCCATGATTTGTGTGGATGTTTGAGATACGGTTACGATCTGGGATTTCATAGGGAAAGGCGGTCATTTATTACGTAAAGTTATAATTTCACGGTAATATTATAAATTTCATTGCGGTCCATGAATATATTTACCTTTTAAACAAAGGACAAAGGTCATAAAGTGATATACCAACGAAGATGGCGCACATTATATACGTTATCATTTGATGAGGATAATCACGATAGCATATGCTTTGATATAACTTCAGAAATAAATTATTGTTTGGAAGTCTTTAAAGGAGTTTATCTAGATCAACGAAAATGTGAATAAGGGAATTACGTATATATCTTTTTGATATTTCAGGCAATTTCAGCACATATACCCTTATGATACGTGGCTTTATTATATGTTTAATCCATTTAACAAAAGAATTCCCGCTAGCATCATTAAACCTGACAAATAAAACGGTATGTATATTCATTGAAAAGTTAAATATTAATCCATTCTCTTAAAATATTTCATAATTAATACATACCGTCAACAATTGCATTACACAAAAATTATTATATTAAATATATTCTTGAAAGAATTAAAGAATAAATAAATTTGGCTATATTTCATGTAATGAAATTCTTATTTGTAACAGTGCAAAAAATATTATTTTAAAATATGTTCCCTCTACATGATTTTTAGCGAAATTCTAACATTAATACTGCAAACCCACAAATGCAATTACAACGCAAGTTTTAACACAATCGCGTCAGTAGTCTTTACACTATCATCGACCAAGCAACTTAATCGGGAGGAAAATATGAAATATGGGGAAAATCGAGGATCGCACCATTATACCTTACTGGAAGAGATGCCATCCATTTGCAGGGATTCTTGTCCGGGAAAAACTATGATTTTTAAGTGGCACAGTCGCATTAAGGAAGGTAGGGAGTCACTTGAAGACTACCCATGGCCGAGACAACCTATCGAAATGACCATTCAAGAAGTTGTTAAAAAAAGCCAAAAAATTAATAATGGAAGATGCTCGGCCAAAGAAGACACAACTCGCAAAAATGACTAGAATATCTGACAAAACCATTTTTAAAATTCTTCATGATCATCTTGACATGACTAAGGTCTGCTCAAAGTGGGTGCAAAGAATGCTCTCGTCCACGCAAAAACAGAAGCGAACGTTTTTGGACTTGTGTAATAAAGGTAGGAATGGTGTACTGAATCGAATTGTTACTGGGGATAAAACTTGAGTCCATCATTATGAGTCCGAGTAGACTCCATGCTGTTGCATGGGTGATAGTGTGGCTTGTAAGACAGACCACTACCCAAGAAGTTTAAGGTGTTCCAGTCGGCCGGAAAACACACAGCTGCTGTTTTTTGGGACTCACAGGGAAGCTGTTAATTGATTACGGAAATGAAGGTGTTTCCATAACTGAAAAAGTCTTCGCTTCAATCCTGTATTGGTTAAAAGAAGTAATTAAAAAAAAGAAGAGCAAAAAGTTGTCCTACTCCTGCAAGAGAATGTTTCTGACCACTAGGACGTGTTGCGATGGCTGCTCTGCATAAAGTAAGCTTCGATATTCTGAATCACTTGCCCTATAGTTTAGGCTCGGCTACTATCAATCTTTACCTGTTCCCTAAAATGAAGAAAGATATGCGTGCAGAAAAAATACGAGTGATGAAGAAGTAAAGGAAGCAGTTTCGCCGTATTTTTCAGACAAAATAGATAAAACAAGACAAGGGAAAAGCACCAGTCCACTATTATTTAACACATCATCAGCGTAACGGATGGGGCAAGTCAGGATAAAGACTGTATGCTACGCGGATGATGCTACACTTATATAAGAAAGCGAGAACGACTTGCAACGAATACTGCACGCCTATTACGATGCCAACTTGCAATAGACAATACCAGCGTCGAACAAGTCATATACTTCAACTATATTAGGTGTAATATAGCAAGCTACGGAAACCTCGCAAAAGAAGTTAGACAACAAACCAATACGGCAGCTGTGATCTCAGACCACCTGAAACAAAGTATCTGGAAAAACAAGCGCGGACTGCAAGGCAAAAATATGCAAAGCATGTTTTAGACCGGTGATGACCTACGGCGCAGAATCAGGGGCGGAAATATCCTCGTCAAAAAGAATACTAAGAACTAACGAAATAAGGATACTGGGAAAAATCACTCGCCTACAAGACCGGACAAGAAATATCTTGATCAGGGAGGAGTGTGAAGTGAGATATAGTGTGATCAATAAGATGCCGCAGAAGAGTATAGAACCAGGTGGAAGGATAACTGGCTTCCCAGCAAAATCAATGAAAACGACTCCAATAAGAAATAGGCATTTTGTCTAATAAAAGAAGACGAAAAAAAAGACATATTGCTGCGATCCTTGCATCTTTAAGAAAAATAACAATATTAAAAATTAGCTTAAGTGTTGAAAAGAACATTAAATCTAAGTTTGAAAATGTTTATTTTAACTTTAAGCATTAGACAATACAGGTAAAACAAGGATATAATGGGTTGCCTATATTTAAAGGTAAACTCTTATATCAAAACAAATATGATTTATTAGTATATTTTAAGTTGAATAGGTATTAAAATTAAATATAAAATAAATACAAAACAAACACAAATAAATCTATGCAATCTATATTTTTTTATAGAAAAGACAAGCATAAGGTATGGTTTGAATACACAGAAACGCAACCTGATTTTTCACAAGGCGTAAAAATAGCTCATCTTAAGTAATGGACCATTATTTAAAAACAAAAAGGTACTCAAAATTAATAACAGAGAAAAAGTTATGTTGAGGGATGTAACGGTAAAGAGAGTGACTCATTTAAATGCTATAAAATTGTATGAGCAGGGTCACATTAGATATGCACGAGATGAAAATATAACAACATAAATAAATGTAAATTTAAACGTGCATAATGTGACAATTTATAAGAAAGATTTTTAATAATCATATTTAAAATATAGTAAATACCTTAAACTTATATTTATGAATAGTAAAAGGATATGAGTTGAACATTTATAATACGATATGTTCGATGACAATGTTCTATGTAATCAATAACTGTATGAATACAAGAATACATTCATGAATTTTTGTTTGTGTAGCACAGGAACTTTAATAGACTGTGGGAATGATCTTGTATAGTTCGAAAACCTGCAAAGAAAAATATAGTATCAATATTGTTTACAGTTTTTTGCAAATAAATGTATTACAGTGGGAAAAAGCCTGGATAGAGTCAAAAGACAGCGTAGCAGGCGTGACTGATCTTTGTGATGCAAGGTGTGGAAGAAAGATTCCAGTTGTCTGCAATGTGTTTCCAGTTTTTCCTAATCGAGATGTTTCTAAAAGGAAGATAACGATTATGTTGGCGAATAGGAAAAGAAAATATGTAACGAATAATGAGAACCTGTATTAAGAAGAAAAGAAAATATACCTACCGTGGAAGAAACATAGCAAGTTGGTAAAAAACTTTTTCAAGACAAACTATTCGGAGTGGCGACATTAGTGAGTGAACTGTCAAAGACAATATGTGCGTGTTAGTGTAAAAGCGGCAACTTGCAGAAAATGAACAGAAGAGATTTCATCACGGGCGTTTCGATACGTTCAATGCCAACTTAAAAACTAGTTGAGAAGAGGTGCGCTGCGGATGGCTGATAGTCAATTGTTTCGGTATATATTTGAAAACAGGAATAGACTTGAATAGAGATTGAATTTGAACTTCGAAGTATTAAGACGCGAATTTTGAAAAGAGAATAAAAATTTTGGGGATAGCAAAAGTGAGTGTAGGGTTTATACACTACATTTCGACTCACGATTAGTTCATTTGTATTAAGATTTAGGAATTAATTTTCATTTAGTTTTCTTTTAAAAATATTTTTCCTTCAATAATTTTTTTTTTATATTACTGTTTATTTAAAATGGAGGATATGCATACGGCAGAATTTGAAAAGATGAATGATGAAATGAAGTAAGTTAATAAATAAATAATTCAATTTAGGAGATAATTGGTGGTGCTGCGCGTTTCTAAAAAGAACTTCGTGAAAATGTTTGCTTTTTAGTAAGACGTTGAGCATTATAAATTAGGACAAATATTATCCTGTTTAGTAATAATAATTCATTAATCTATAATAACAACGAAGGGATAATTAATGGTGTTGGATACACTGAGAGTACTACGTGTGAATGTTTACTCTCAGTACATTATTAGGCATCATTACTTATTGTATTAAACATTTTTTTTTGATTTAAATTTTCAAACCAAATAATAGATATAGAAAGGGAATGTTTTTGGTGAGCAGGTATTAAGACGCTAGCGGTAGTACGTGAGAATGTTTGCAGCTAGTGATTAATATAGGCCAATTTCCGAGCATTCACCATTAAAAAATTCTAGATTACCAAGGCACTACGTGAAAATGTATGTTTTTGGTAAAATAGAATCAGCTTAATACGAACAAATTACTTATCAGGAATCGAAGTTTTCTTTTATATATAAAAACAGGATAAATATTCGATGACTATCATTATAGAGATATTAGCTTTACAGAAACATTATAACCAAAAGATGGGTAGAAATATTTTCTTTTAATTACTTGTAATATAAAAAACAATTAACATACATACAGTATAGCAATGCTATTTATGGTTAATGTTTTAATAAAAATATAAATATTATTATATATAAAAACCAAGACTTTTCTTTAAAAATTTATAACCTTACCCAAAACTATACTAAATAAGAAGTAAACCAGAAAACAAAGAAGCTAAAAACACTGAAGGTTTGTAGGTAGAATATAATAATTTTCAATGCATTCACAGCATTAATTTAAAAATTAATGCAATTCTTGTAACGTAGCAGACACAGCAATATGTACAAGGTAATTAAAAGATCTGAAAAATGTATTGGGGTTGTAAGAAAATATATTGAAAAATAAAAATATTAATTTATTTTTATTTTCTCTCCTTTCCGTCTCTGAATGATAGGAAGACACATTGAACATGTAACATTTCTCTTTACCGAATAATAAATAGTCTATCTACATTTCAGATATCAATGATGCTAAGTACGGTTAAGATTTAGTTTTTTATAGGATGCCGACTAGCTCGAGTATTTTGTGTGGATTAAAATTACTTCCTCAGAGTCTCAGCGCGAGTATATTGCACGATATATTATATCCTGGTACGCACGCACTAAACAGTATTACAGTAATCGCTTGTTTTCTAAATTAACTTAGAACAATATGTGTCAAACCAGGAAATATTTCTGCTGATGTTGAAATACTTATGTAGATAATTGTTTCTTTCATGTTTGGCAGCAAACAATATCCAGTGTACATTTAAATAAACAAGAATACACAAAAGAAAATAATACAATTGGTTCAAGGAACTAAAGTTTAATGCCACGTAAAGCAGGGACAGTCTAATAGAATCAAAGACTACTGTAGAATTTAATTTGTGGAATAATCTGAATGTTTTTACTTTAACATTTATTTTCAGACACGTCACTGCCAAAAAATAGCACATCCTCAACGAAATTACAAGCTTCGATATTGACATTTGATCGAAAATCAGAATATTGGATATTTATCAGAAGAAATCTAGAATATTTACGTAAATAACCAAAATAATAAGAATGTTAGTAAAACGTTATGACATTAATAGATATTCACGATATTAATGGTGATATACATGAAATATTTTAGGACGTGAATACATAATCACAATTTAATCATCAATTGATAACCTGATACAGATTCCAACATCGTAGTTACACAAAATAAAGCAAAGGCGTCAAAAGCAATGATTAATAACATTTTACTTACATTAAAAGTAAAATTATAAGTGTTAAAACGCATGTACCTTTGCGACTGACAGTGGTCACGTTGCCATAGAGGCTCATTTATAGAGAAACTTATAAAGAAGAAGTGGACGTGAAGCGGCGATTCTAACTCGAAGATTGATGAACGACTATAATAACAATAAGAGCGAGTATTCTATAAAATTACACAAAACAAAAGGGAAAAAATAAATTGAATAATCAACATTACTTATATCAATATTGTATGACAAACATCATAGATCACCTATGGTTTATGATAATCGTGTACCAGGTTGGTGTGTTATTTCGATCGATTCAATTATTATTTGTATAGTTCCGTTTTAATAACGAAATCCCCCTTTTTGTGTTATTTGTTTTTAAGTATTTAATAAGAATCGCAAAATAATCCAACAATTATGAATTATAGAAGACCCTTTTTATAATTTATGTAAGCAAAATATTGACACAGATATTCCCACGTCAGTTTGTATTAGTCTTTTAGTGTCAAATCTTAGTCTTACGCTAAATAGAGCCCAAAGTTCAAACTTCAACAATGAAAAATCAGACTGACGTAAATATGCTTAACCAAATTATCGTTCCATTGTCATTGTGAGAGCAGTTCGTTGAAAAAAGTATGTGTCTATACAAGGTGTGCCAAAAATTTAGAAAATCATTTTTTTGGCGTTTTCTTTTACAGAAAGTTGTAATAAAGCTAAAAGAGGTGAATTCAAGCTCGAAGAGATTGATAAATTTACCTAGTATAAGATTAATATACACGATTTATTCCGCACTATTATAGTTTGTTTATGATATTTATCATGTTAATAATATCATTTTTGTATAATATGTGGCTTTAGATACAATTTATCACTTTTTTTAGACTATTTGTTGTGCAAGTGCAATTTATATTGGCAAAGTGATGTCAAAATTCAGTGACTTTAACTTCAATGTATTATCACCGTGCTCGAGAAAGGTAGAAAGAGAAACATAACGTTAACCTCAACTAGAAGTGTGAACACTCGCAAAAGCATACATCCAATACTGTGGTCGACGACAGTCATCACATTTTTGTTTTTAGACACTGTTGTCTGAATACTTCCACCAATCACAGCTATTTCCATTATACTCATGAACCCTTTAGAGTAATTTGTTTTGCCTTTTTATATTAAATAAAAGTTCTTCTGTCTCTTTAATATCCTAAATAATTTCCTTTTTGTATAGTTTGGTTATAATATTATTTTTGTATGCGTTGTTTGTTGTGATAGCACAATTTACGTTGACAAAGTGATGTCAAATCGAGTGATTTTAATTAATTTAATTCAATGTGGATTTAACTTGAACGATACGTGTGAATGCTCGTGAAGGCAATACGCGAATAAATATAACCTCAACGATACTTGTGAACACTCACAAGAGCACAAATCGAATGATATGTACTAGAGCTCTTACTATCCGGATATTCGAGTATCCGGATTACTCATTATAACTCGAAATCCCGCTCAAGATCCGGATCCGGGTATCCGTATATCCGGATACTTGTTTATGTTAGATTCGAGTATCCGGATATCCGGTTTCGGTTCTTTTATTATGACGCCTCAAATATAAAGCTGTCCTTATTTGTATTCTGATTAACCCTTGCGTCTATGATCGCGGTACCCGGGTACATGATAATTATTTTATCATTAAATCACATATATAAAATGTCTATTACACAACTCAAACAAATATTTTAATAATTTTAAAAAATTCCGTAAATTATTTTTGGCAGATGCTAAATATGTATGTAATACCAGCATAATGTATGCAGCAACATGTTCCAATGCAACTGCAACGCTATTTCTGCATATAAATTAAAGAACTAACCAAAATCGCAATAAATCAATCACCAAAAGTCAATTTAATTGTGTCCTCTGACGTGCCACGAAATTTAAAAAAAACGAATACTGATGCGGAGCTTCATTGAACGAGCACTAATAATTTCGACCGCAAGATATCTTCGCCAGTACGTGCAAAAGCCGGTCTGCGAGTAGCACTTTTTTTTCCAATATCTTGCAAAGTATGTATTCTATAATTATTTATTATGAGAATAAAAGTACTCAAAATAGGATTTTGAATAATTTTTCTATACGCTCATACGTATAAAAAAGTCGTGTGGTAGGCACACCTCATTATTTTTTTAATTTCTGGTTTATTTTAAAAACTTCTTGTTTTTGTTTTTTCTTATTCTTATTCGGATAATTATTGCCTTCATATATAACGCGTACCAGTTTAATTGAGCCGCGTTTAGCTCTCCGACAACAACTTCGATTACGATTACTTAGAAAATCGTAATACAAAAATTTTTGAAATTACGATTACTGTAATCGTTAATCGAACGAACTTAGATTACGAATCAGTAATCGTAATTTAAAAACAATCGATACTTGAATCTAAGATTCGAGTACCCGGATATTGACGACTCGGATATCCGGATACTTGAATCTAAGATTCGAGTACCCGGATATTGACGACTCGGATATCCGGATATCCGCGCAAAAGTAAGAGCCCTACTATGTACGTATAGAAATCATCATATCCTTCTTATTTTTTGAAAAAGTCGTCTTAGAATTTCCACCAATCAGAACCCTTTCCATTATAATCTTGAATCCCTTAGACTGATTATTTTTGCCTTTTTATATTAATTAAAAGTTAATTAGATATAAGAATTTTTAATTTCTACTTTTATAAATATCGCTATCTAGCGATTGTATTCAAATTGATGGTTAATTAATTATTTCAATGTTTTTGTAAATGTAATTATTTTACGAGATTAAATGCAACAGTGCGTCATACACTCAGAAAAAAGTACTGTCCACGCAACAATTTTAGAAATGCTTTCGCGTTAATTATATTTCAAATAAATATCGTTCTTTCGTCATTGAGCATAATTGAATATGTTTTCCTTTACAACAATAATATGACCTAAAGTTTCTATTCTCTCTGGATCATTCTTAAATTAATGTTAATATTCATTTGAATTCCAGTATGCTTTAATTCTTGTACACACACACATTGATGCATTTAATGTCGGTATTTTCTAAGTCGTTTATGCAAATATAATTATTTCATTGAGGAGTGATAATACTTTTTTATGTGTATAATTCTATTAACTATGATCACATAGTGTTTCTTACGTCGATATTTATTTTGTATTATATGAAAATGGCAAGAGAATAAAATAAAACTTGGGAAAAACTTCAGATTTTAAATTATTATAAAGACACCAATAATGTCCCTTACTTTTTGCGCACAATGTGTACATGTATCCTGTCTCTTATTGTTAACAGTCTCTGTAAAAGATAACTGGGATGGCGTGTTCATGTTTTTTTTTTTATTCACATGAATGAGGAAGAGAGCAATTTTCGTGATATGAGAATGTCATTTAAAAGGATAGAAATGATTCTTGTCAACGAGCTCGAAATTTACTTAACGTTTTTCACTCGCGTAACAACCATACGTAGATTACAGAGAATCAGTAGCTGTCATTTCCGACAATGTGTTTCTTTTTCCTAATGTATTCTTGCGCAATTGTGTGTTTATGTAATTATATCACGTACTGACCGTAAACAACGTCTGAAGAAAAAACACATAAACTTCCATTGACCTAGAAATGGAATTATTAGTCTCGAATCTTGCCTGAAATATTTGTTGTACATGCGTTCTGCAACGTTCTTCAAGTCATCGTAATTATCTCAGTCACTTTCTAATAGACTAGCATGGTGCAAAATAGAGGAAAAGAAGGGCATCAACATATACGTAGAATAAATACATATGTAAATACGCCTGTCTTAGATTGAATATTAATACCAACGGATGATATTTATAAATAACTTGCATTTGGTGTAATATATATATACGAATATTTCTATGGTAATTTATATTAAACGTTATAAAGCGTTATAAAGGATATACCGTAGTCGGCATATTTTAATTTCTGATACGAAAGTAGAAAGAGGAAAAGAGCGCGACGAAATAAACTAAAGATAAACATATAGCGAGGCTGCCAAGACAGTACACTCGACAAATGTTTCCTATGAAATGTAAGGAGTGAGAGTCCCCCGACACTGCGTTGCTCTCCCACCACTGTTAGCAAGCAGGCATCGCTGCATATTATAAGGTCATCTTCTGCATGGGATAGAGTATAAACCGAAATTAAAATATGTCGACTACGGTACCTATATACCCTATAGGGAGCGGACGTCCCAGGTTTAAACTACGACGGAGTTACAACGGAGCAAATAAATATTGTAAACAACACACAGTTACTGAATAGCATTATTCATATGGTGAACTGCAACATCTGTTGTTTACTTTAAAACGACAACAAAAATGCCCATCAAAAAAGGAATTTATGAGCAAAATCCTTTCTTCATCGGGGTAGGTAGAAGCGCGAGGGGTTTTTAAAATTTATCATATTTTCCTTATATTTCCTAAGATAAATAAAGATATGTATCCTATCCATACTTACGTTAGTTTCGTTTTTTCATTGTTTTGACTGTTAATTACTTATATTATATACTTAGTAATTTTTGTAATAGTTCCTGTTTAATACCGTTTCATTGAATCTATTTCTCCCAATTATCTCGACGTAAGTGTGCACTGAATGTTCTTAAGTTTCAATAATATACGCATACATTTTTAGTTATCATTTATTTATATCTAGAACATTGTTTATGTTACTATGATATGGAAGAACGTCGAAAATGGCATCGCAAAACAATGGCAAGTTGGATTCCGAAATTTATTGCATAGTTTGAAATATATAGTTACAGAATGCCCAAAAAGGTCACGTACAACGTCACTTAGCATCGCTAAAACATACACAGAAATTGGACCCGTTGAAAGCTGAAAATTTTAACGAAGAACTCTATGAAGCTTTACTGGCGGCTAATATCCCATTAAAGAAACTCTACAATCCCACTTTCAATAAATGTCTTCAAAAATATACTGGTTGAAATGTTCCTCATGAATCCACATTACGCAAATATTGTGTTTTTAAATGCTTCACGAAAACAGTAAAATGCATTAGAAGACATGTTTCAAATCAGTACCTATGGATAAGTGCCGACGAAACTGTCGATATATGTATTAGGACGCTTAATAGAAATCCAGATTTAATAACATTGCGGCAATTGTTCATGCTAAATACGCTGAAATAAAATAATATTTTCAGTACGCACCTATAACCAGTTGCGATATAGAAAGGACGTTTTCTATCTACAAGGATGTACTTAATTCAAAGAGAACAAGTCTTACAGAAGAGAAAAATGAAGAAATAATAAAGTATTTTGTAATTTATAGATCACCAGCCACCTGTTATCCAATTATATAAATAAAATTAAAACCTCTTTAAAAATGCAACATTTCAATAGTGCGCCCATGGGCGAGGAGTCATCAACCGTACGTGTCCGCGCCCTAATAATAACATATTTTTCAAACGCAATCGAAAAAACTATAACGTACCATTTAACCAAAAATGTGATTCTGATTGGTTGGTGCAACCAATCTCTTTAAATGTTTGCTTTCGTAATAGAATTATTAAATGATATGGTATAAATATTTATGGAAATTCTATTTAATATTTTTTTTTCCATTTCGGACTATGTCGGACATATCTAATAAATGTCGAAAACTCGCTTTTATTATACATATATGTGTATGATAATACATTACAATTTTACTGAAAATTAATATGTAATAATATAGAAAGTAAGATAGATATTTATTCATGTGCCGACGGCATTGATGATATACATAAATAAATTACCCATACAATAGTAATAATCGATAATAACAAAAATACATTTCTTTTAAAAATCACTTTTCATTCATAAACTCTTCAACATTTGTCCACTTTCTGATGGTCAAACTTGACAACTGGTCAATGAAAATGAATATTCATATTCTTTCTAGATAGTGTATTCCATAACACATCTCTCGATTATTATAAATGTTCATCTTTGTTATATTCATTATTTAATGCTGCTGTCAATTCGGAACATTTACCAGTTGACAAAAAGACGTTGTATTGCACGACTGACACTATTCCATCTGTAAATTCTGACGCTTCCTGTAACATTTACATCAACATATCATGGACTTGCGAGTAGAATTTAGACGCTATTCTGTCCGTCAATTGTGACGTTTCCCGGAAACTCTCATCGCGAACTGAAATTGACTGAGGACTACCCAAAATAACACACATTACACACAAAACATTAAATAAATAAATTTCTCGATTAAATTTTAAAATTCGGACTGCGATGTGAATTGAGTCACCATTACAACTATCTGTGTGCCAAATTTGTGGGATAGAATCTCCTGACATCACACACACGCAGACATACAAACACTTCTTTAATAAGTATGGATATTAATTAAAATTATGTAAATTTTACAGCAGAAGGCAAAAAACTGTTTCGTGATTTATTTTTGCTGTCAAATCCCATTGGCAATCCTGAATTATATCATTATTAAATGTTAAAATTGCTCTTGTTTACGCGATAATTATAAAAGCAATATTTTTCTACGAGCAAAACTTGTGAATTCTAATAAATCTTTCATATTACCCTAAAATTTAATTTTCCGTTTTCACTTTATAATCTATTATAACTTACTTTGTAATTGTGATAAAAAAATCGATTTAATACCACCTTCATACGTTCGCTTTATCTTATCGTGTTTTATTAGTCTATCTGGCGAGTTTGTATTGGTCAATAGATTTTTAGGTAATATAATGATTGAATATTTTGTTAAGAATTTAAGAAATTTACAATTCTGATCGGGATATATGCAAATTTTGTCGATTGAATATTCCATATCCATACCACAATGTTAATTCTTCAGTTTAAATAATATTATTCAAAGCATCTTCATTTTGATTACACTACATCGAGGAGATAATGTGTTGTAAAAGCGGTTTATTGGAATATTAATGAGCTGACTAAAAATGCCTGCCAGGGTTCAAGCAAGATTTTTGGGTATTTTATATAAAGTAAGAAAGAAACAAAAGTTGATGTATATGTGTTGAAACAAAAGTGAGAGTAATAGTGGACAATATCGGGGATATGTATTGTATTTGGTACATTTTCAGATATATAATATTAATAAATCAATTGTAAATTAAAGATTATTTAGCTTAGAAAGACTTCTTTCTTGTTTTCTGATACACAATTTATCTGCAGACGCAGCGATTTTCGATATTCAACTATTGTCGTGAAATTAACATATAACATTTGGTCGATAACTAAAAGTTAGGATGTCGAACAATTTAGGAACCAGAATTTGGCCATGCGCATTACTATTAGAACTAGTATTTCCAGAACGATCCTAGGACTCGTCAAAACTGGAAGAACGAGGCACATCAATATTTTTAACCTGTTTCATTTTTATATCACCTTATATTTCTAAATCAATATATAGTTTTCATTAGAGAAGTAACCTTTTAAAGATATGTTAAAATTAGAATGTACTACTAGATTTTATATGTTGTAATTTTCATTTCAGATCCTATCCGTAAATTTATTATATTCAATATGTACATCATTTGTTATAATAGTTCACCAGTACCATATGTATAGCTTAAATAATCGCTTCCCATCGAAATAAAGCCATTTCAATAATTGGATCGTAGAGCGAATGAACTATTTCAAATTATTATGTGCAACGGTAAAATTTGCTAAAATCAAAAATATAATAGGCATGAGTCAATTTTACGCTATTTCCGTGACTTAAATATTACAAATATTTAATAATTACATTCCACTGTAGCGATTAAATTCAACTACGTAAACAAAGAGTTATTTTTGGGCAACATTTTATTGGATTTTTAGCTTAGTTCATCTAGACATAAAATTTTAAAATATGTAATTACATTGCAATATTTGATAATAACATTTCGCTATTGCGCTACATAGGAATTCGTTAGAAAAATACATAAAATAGATATACCAGTTAGACCTATCACTGCTTAATCCTCATCGCCTGCTATCTATTAATAAAGAATTATGTTAAAAGTTCTTAAAGAAATAAATTTTACATCAACCTGTTCTATTAACAATACTCATCAATTTATAAACAACATTTCAAATAGACCCCAGGATATAAATTTTATAATGGTTTGTTTTGAAATCACACATTTATATACCAATATCCCTATAAATCATACATTAAAAATAGTCAATAACATTTTTACCCAGAACTACACAGATATAACTAAAATAAATAAATTACTTGCAATCTTAGAACTTATAGTCAATCAAAACTATTGCAAATTCAATGATCAATTCTATAAAGTCAATGATGGATTGCCAATGGGCATGCCACTTTCTGGACTACTTGTAGATACATATAGGTATATTTGAACCATGTAGAGATTTCTAAGATAAATAGCTCTGATAACCCTTATCATAATAGAATAATAAAATGGTTAAGATATGTGGACGATGTTTTTTGCATGTGATCAGGTACAATAAATGAACTTCACAACTTTCATAACTACATAAATAATTTACATAAAAACTTAAAATTTACCCTAGTAATAGAAAAAAATGAAAAATTAAATTTTTTGATATCACCCTAACGAGGTGCAAAAATAACATTTCCATAGAAATTTATAGAAAACTATCTTCCATAACCACTGTAATTCCATATAACTCCTTCCATTGTGCATCACAAAAACTATCTGTCTTTCAATATTACATACACAGAGCGATCACATATCCACTAAACCAAACGTCAAAAATTAATGAAATTAATTACGTTTATGACTTAGCTAGAAAATTTCAATTCCCAATTCATACAATCAATAAACTTCTTAAACATATTATTCTTAAACAAGATCCCGTTTACAATAAAAATAAGACTAATTCACATAGAACACAATATAGATCTCTACCCTACAACATTATTACCACTAGAATAAAACCAATATTTGATAAATTTTATATTCAACTTTCATTCAAAACAAATAGCCAGCTTTATAAGATTTTAAACAATATCAAATCCAAACAAAACATCCTAGAAGAAAGCTGTGTTTACTCTTTGAGATGCTCTCAATGTAACTCTATTTATATAGGCCAAACTGGACGACAATTAAGTAACAGAGTGTACGAACACAAAAATCAATTATCTTCAAATATTTATAAGCACAGACTTGATACTGGACATAACATTGATTTCCAAAATATTTCAATATTACATAAACAGTCAAAGAGCTTAAAACTTAATTTACTTGAAACTTTGGAAATTGAAAGACATAAACAATATTTTAATTTATTGAAGGATCAAATATATACACACGACAAACCACTTTTTTTCATTTTTAGAAGCTTTTTAAATATAACAATATCCAGCCTTTTTGGTTGCCTAACTGCCATATATTTACACAGACTTATACAATTTTTCTATATATCGTAGTAACTTTACTGTTGTTGAGTTTTATTAATAACTTCATAATTTGCATTTAAGATACTTCTTGTTACGTTGTTCACTCTGTTTACCTCCATTTTACATTGCATGTAATATTGATATTTGCGCGTGACTTTTTGTTTTTGATTTTGCTTCTGTTCATTGTGTATGTTAGCATGATAATTTTCTATCAAATGGGTTTGAATAATTCAGTACCAATTCTATATGTAACCGCATACATCCTCTCTTGACAAGAGATACTTTGAATATTAATGACTGTGAGTATTCTATATGCACTATATACACTATTGGAGATAGATTTAATTTTGTATAGACTTATTAATAAGAACATGTTATAGTGATATCTTGCATTTGTTTAGATTCTAGGCTGAAGATGACATACAAATGTCGAAACTACTTCTTATAGTACATTATAAATTAATATTGTAAAGATTAAAAGAGGAATCTTTATCGTTTATGTTTTTCCATTCATATATGCCTTTACAAAAATAGACATTTACTACTTAAATACATTTTTGCTTATTTTTGCGTGAGCAAAATATAAAAAATGTTCCAAATCAATAATTCTCCTAAAAGTACAGTCTAATGTGTATTTAAATTAGCACAATTTTCAGGAAGCCTCTACATTAGTTTACTTGTATTTAAGAAAAAGCAGCAATTATTTTCACCCGTATACACTCACCATATTTGCAAACAATTTGGTTTGTGTTGACAAACTTTCATAGTACTTCAATAAATAACATGTTGCTTTTGCAGGATCTCAAGTGCTCACCAACCTAATAAAATTGAAAAGAATTAATAATGGGTCATATTTGAGATGTGGAAAAATCATATATCCTAACAATGCTTTCTAATCGACATCCAACGTTTTCTATACCTGTGAATTACGGCCGTCGCTTCAATAGATGGAAAATCAATATTTTAGATATTTCTGATCTTAACATTACCGCGAATGATGTGGTAAAATAAAATTTGTGATAAGCGAATTCTTTTTAATGATTGTAAATTTGCTGCTGTTCACGTTCGAGGCTAAATTGTACAGAGCATAATAATTTATACGTCCTTGGCTCCGGTAAGGCTATCGTACTACTCAGGGATTCCAAAACAAACTTTAGTTTTGTTTCAGTCTTTGTAGGATAAAATATATTTCTAAGTGCAATTTGCTGAATTTTATACATAGGTATTACAATTCCTTACAGGGTGAAAATTTGTACTCTTTGAAAACTAATATTTATTTATTCACTTTACGTCTTATAATTTGATTATTATTTTTTCTTTATACAAATTTGTATAGTATCCACTGTCTACGCCCTGTGCATTTGTATTACTGGAAAATTATTAAAATTAGTTTTGTAGTTGTCAGGATATGACAAGTTTCAGATATGACAATAGTAATACTTTGCTAACATTAAAACATAGTCAGTCCAGTTCTTTTGTTTTCACACCCAAAAATTATATTTCGGTCAACTTTTTGGAATGAAAACAAGAAACTGGAATTTATTGTTACTTCTAACATGCGATTAAATAAATCCGTAGTCGAAATAGGTTGTGCCCGAAAAATAATCGTATTTCCCAACTTATGCATTTGTAGTAATATGATATGACAACGTTGATAACCAAATATCAAATGTTAGGGTTGACAATTATGTATGCGTGCTGATATTACAAATGCGTAAGTTAGGAAATACGTTTTTTCGTGCACAACCTACTTCGACTCCGGACTTATTTAATTTTTACAATTTCAGTGTATTAAAAAAACTTTAACAATTAACACTAAATGAAGACGTGAGAGCTTAAAGGTAAAATGAATAAGTATTTGAAAAACTCATAGGACTTTGTCTTAATTTAAATAGTATACACATTTTTTGCAAGCAAATAATATTTTGAAAGCTTTCTGGATGCAATAATCTGACAAGACTTAACTATACCTGTTTAATAATTGTAAATATCTTCACTATACACTATATATTAATATTTCTTTCCCTTTTTTTCGCTGGATGGTCCAGGTAAGGTAAACTCTTTACCAGCATGATTTTTACATACAAAATCATTCACTTCGTCACCATCACAACCGAACGAAACATTTTCTACGTCTAATAATAGCTTCAGCGTTAAGTAGCATCGATACTGTCATCTTCACCTTCATTAAGTGATTCAGTGATTTGTATCTCCCTCACGTTGAAAAAAAATAAATAAATCATAGCTTCCCACTCGAAGTATAATCAAGAAGTTTCGCAGTTTTGATAATTCTCTCTACATTGTTTGCATTTAGAATTGTGGAAATGTCAATTCGTTTTCCAATTGGTTTCTTTCGTTCTTTCGCTAGAAGTGTATCACGACGTCTCCGTCGCAAAATAAACATATTGGACTTAAATCAAACGGTAATTTATTCGCCTCTCGTTTTATTATATTTATTGACAGATCAGGCTTTCTTTTAAAATTAGCGTCAATCATCGTTTCGTTTGCATAAGTTTTTCTACGATTTTCATGTATGGACAGCTTTCTCTTCCTCCCCTTTAGTAATTGTGCTTTTCCTGTCCTGTCGTTTTATCCTATTTGTTGTTAGAGTTTGAAAACCCTTTCCTTTTACTATTCTAGTAGCTTCTTTTGACAGATACTGATTGCAAATAAAACACACAACGTTAAGATTACCCATTGTAAAATTATATACGTATCCGACGCTTTCTACAGTCAACTCGAAAATTACTGCGGTTGTTGGGTACTTAAACTTGCAGAATACAAAATTTCATCCGAATAGCACACACACAGGCGCCTATTTTTCCACAAATTCATGAGGGTTTTCTGCAGAGCAAACTCTTATATTTTGCTGATTTAAATATCCTGAAAGGTGGCACCGAACCTCATCCGAAAAAGAGAATTTGTCGAAAATGTCATTATTATTTATTTTATTCAAAAACCATTGACAGTGCTGTGTTCTCGTACCAAAATCTACCTTTTTGAGTTCCGTAACTGCTTGCATTTTATATGCTAACAACTTAATAGTATATTAAAGGACAAGTTTCATTTTGACGTTTCAAAGTACGAATTCAGAGTTTAAGAAACGAGTGGCGTAGCCACGAGTTTCTTAACTGAATGAGTGCTTTAATGTCAAATGAAACGTGTCTTTTATGCTATTTTTTGCAATTAGTCTTAAAATTTCTCTTTTTGTAAAAGCAAAACGAGAAAAATTTGATAATCAAGGGAAATTTTGTGGCGGTTGTCACCTTGGTTTGGCACAAGATTTAAATTGACAAGTTAATTTAAAATTGACACATTTTTGATAATTTTCAATAGAATGTTTCTACTGCACACGGTATCACTATCACTTCGAAAGATAATTCAAACGTTAATATAAATGTTTATAATAGTTGTACTATTTCAAAGATTAATTAAAAATATCAAATCTTACAATGAATTTCAATATAAAAACCTCAAACTTGCTTACAAAATGTCATATTGACATCTCCATTTCTGTTGCAATGTGACCAACTTAAAATAAATCTGTTTAAATGTTCCATTTCTATTACGCAACTAGTGCTGTAATAGACCCTATTACAGCACTAGTGAAATAAATGGTATGATTACGGTACTAATTGCAAAAAGTCCTTTTTTAATAGTATATTACATACCGAGGTGGAAAGTGTTTCATTACTGTCGAGAGATTAAGTAGTTAACCGAGACGCGAAGCGTCGAGGTTAACTTTATCTCGAGACAGGAATGAAACTTTTCACCGAGGTTTGTATACTATTTTATTTACAACCATAATTGTTATATTTATTTGTGATAAAAATTCCGGTAAAAGTTTTGACATATTGAGTTGTCAGATTTGTGTTGTTCTAGCGTAAATGTCAAATAAATATACGTCAGTTTTTTTTCGGTGAATAGATTATAAAAGAAATGTTGAGTAGTAAAGCCTTCAAGGACTGCACTACACTTGAACTGAGGAAAACTGTCCTACCGTAGCAATCCAGATATCTTGGCTCGAATATAGGACAAGAAATCACTATTTCATAATATCAGCAATAGCAGGGCGGCCTATCTACATGGATTCAAGCTTCCAATAATTCTAGTGTAACAATTAATTTTATTTACAACCAAACAAATAATAATTATTTGTAATAAAAATTCCGATAAGATTTTGACATATCGAGTTGACAGTTTTGTGATTGACATCGAGGTTAAGAAACGAGGGCAGTAATAGAGGGCGGGAAGTAAATGAGGGCAGTAATAAGAGGGCGGGAAGTAAACGTGAACAAAGTCACACTTCCCAACTTTTAAAAAAATCAGAAATGCCAACATTACGCGTATGGTTGTAAATAAAATAATATGACATGTTCCCACTGGCAACCGAACTTCTTGACAGAACTTTGCTATTGATTTCTTGGGTTTGACGTTGAATACCCTCTACAATCTGCTGTTCGTTTTCTAGGTGCTCCATCGCCAGGTTTATTAGTTATTGCTCCCGTTTCACGAAATGTAATAACACAAGCATGAATATGTTTTTGCAGTTGTGCGTTAAGTAACTGGTAGACTAGCAAACCGCTACCGGAAATCCTGTAAGCACTGATTAATGGAATACACCCAATCTCCATTTTCTAATTTTTGGCCACTTCTATAGTAACTTTCAATAGTAAATATTTAATGTTGTAACACTAACATTATAATAAAATAATTTGAAAATATAAGCGTCTATAATTTGAATTTAAGTATGACAACTGTCAGAATTTGAAGTTTTCAAAAGCTTAGCATGTACACCAGCGCTGATTACTTACTTACTTAAAAAACAGCCTACTTTAATGATATTTAAGATTTTGAAAGCATGCACATTCATTAAAAAGAATTTATTTATCATTGGCGATAATGTTAAAACCAAAAATCTCCTAAATATTGATTTTCCTTCGATTGAAACGATTGACATAATTCGCATGTATAGGAATATTGGATTTCGATTAAAGAACATTATTGCCATATTATATGATTTTTCTACACCACAAATTTGACCCATCATTAATTATTTTCGATGTTATTAAGTTTCTGAGCACTTCGAGACCCTGCAAATGTAATATTTTACTACAGTACATTCTTCAGTAAATATATGAATGTTTACCAACACAAAGCAAATTGTTTGTGCATATGGTGTGTGTATAAAGGTGGAAAGAAAGTTGCTTTTCTTAAATAATAATGTAGCGGCTTCCAGAATACTGCGTAAATTTAAATACACATCAGACTGTATTTTTAAATAAGAATTTTTGATTTGCAACAATCTTTGTATTTCAGGCGGCAAAAGTAAGCAAAACTGTATTTTTCAATCTAATTCCTCCTGTTTATAACAAAACACAGTTGTTTAGTTTCAAAAATTATAATGTTCACACGGCATATGTTTCGCCACACAGTGGCTCCATCAGGTGGATGAAAATTTCAAATTACATATTAGCTCCTATATATACCAATACAAAAATACACAAAAATAATCTCATTCTGAAAGGGGGCGGACAGATTTGAATTTTAAATGAGTAAAGTTATTTATATCTAGTTGGTGATTTAAAATTATATCTAATTTAGTAAATTTAATAGTTTCTAAAATTTCTAGCATATTTAGTTTTTTACTTTTTTCTAAAACATGTAAATTTGTAAAATTGATATTGAATTTATGATTCTGTTCTTAGCAATGATTTGCCAAAGTTCAGTCTGTCTCTTATCTTTGTAACATCTTTCGTGTTCTTTCATTCTAGTATTGAAGGCCCTTCCTGCCTCTCCTACATACACTTTTTTACAGTCTTCCCATGCCAACTTGTACACCCCTGAGTTTAATCTATTGTCCGTTTTATCTTTATTGTTTTTTATTGCTTTTTGTATGCAATTATTTGTGTTGACAAAATGGTCTCTTCCCTACTTGTTTTAATTAAGTTAAATTAGGAATAGTATCTTAAGATTTCTGTAGTTTCGCTCAAATATTCTTAATTAGATCTATTGAAAAGCCGGTGTTTAACGCTATAATGTATATTCTGTCTAATTTTAAATCAAAGTTTTCTTTATTCAAAGGAACTTTAATTACCTAGTCTATGTAGCATTGATAGATAAGCAGATATTATTTGTGTTATGGGATGAAACGAACGTGCGTGAAAGAAGAAGAAGAAATTAATAAATTTAATAAATTAGGTATAATTTTAAATGATCAAGTAGGTATATATAACTCCCCCCTACTCAATTTAAAATTCAAATCTGTCCGCCTGCTCTCAGAATGAGATTATTTTTGTGTATTTTGTATTGATTTATATAGGTGCTAATATGTAATTTGAAATTGTATTTTCATCCACCTGATGAAGCCACAGTCTGGCGAAACATGTCGTGTGAACATTATAATTTTTGAAACTAAACAATTGTGTTTTTATTATATAGGTATATATCTTGGAGTTTGAACATGTATCTCTGTCGATTATTAATTGGATTTGTGTACAAATTTAATAGAACGTTCGAAATATTTATTATAATACGTAACTTTTTTGAAATTTCGCTTAATTATGAGTTTCACATTTTTCATATTGTTGCCGACCTTGCAGATTCGAGCAAATTTTTATTGCTCATCTTCCGAACATACCAAGATTTCTACAAAGTTGAGTATTGTAATTATAGTAAATTACTGATCTTTATTAATTGGTCTATTAAAAAAACCGCTCAGTTTGCGACGCAAATTCATTGTCGAATTCCTCCTTGATTATAAACACCATCGGATACATCCTACATGAATAATAAACAACTAAATATTTACAAATAGATCAACCCAACGACCGACGAAATTGAATTCTTAATAAATAATCGGATCCGTCTCAGACGTCATTGCATTCATAAGCAAGCCGCAACGACGAGCAAATTGTAATGTTTTGCTTTGGAAAACAGCTGATCATGGAATTCTCGACACCAATTCCTATTATGCCGCCGCTCGTTTATTTTCCAACCGGTTTTCTCCACAAACACATGACGGAATGATTATGTGAGAATTGTGGGATATCCCATTCGTCGATCGTGTAATTCAAGACGATCAGAATTATAAATAATTATGAACTTTAAAAAAAAAGTTGAACCTTCGGATTCCATGATCAGTTTCTTCTCCTCGCCGTTAGCATTTGACATAAAATAAGATTGTATAATTGCTTTATTTACCTGGCACGTTGAAGAGGACGAACACGCAAAACGGTAAGAAAACCACGAAGATTATCACCAAGAAACAATTGCGTCGCCGCAACGGTGTCGCCAAGCTAAAAACCATGGTGCAGAGTGTAAATCTGTCTGTCCACACTTGCCCGCCCCCTTTCACACACTGAAACACTCACACAAATTCAACATCAACATCACAAATCACACTTTTATCTGGATATGATGGGTACGATAATAATATTAGAGATAGGTAATCTTTTTTTTTTTTTAGTAATAATCTTAACAACGATTAATATATATTAACAAGTAGCTATTATTTTTAGATCTTATCCCAGAACAGTACATCTGGAGGAATCATACTACATAGATGTAAGATACAAACTGCTTTACTGGTGTGCATCAGTAAAAGTGTATTTAGGTCGAAAAAGATCGAAGTTGCGGTTAGATATTTTTTCCAGTTAGTTTTTCGGTTCTAGATGGTCTTTTTTTGTGTGTGGAATTTTTTTTTGGCGTGTCTTGGAATCGTGTTCACGTTGGAAGAGCACGTGTTACACTGTCAAATGTTTTGATAGATTTCGCGAGGACTCCGTTCGATTATACAGAGACTCACGCTCGCGACATTTTCGCCGTGACTAAGTGTGACCGTTCCAAGTACAGCACTTATGTAAGTCCGCTTTGAATGACGAGAATGTGGAATACCACGCGGTTCGCGAGTACTAGCGAAATATACCGAACCGCGCCTGCGACGCGCGCATTTAAATCGATTGACTGAAACGTTCGCCATCGTCTGAGTCCGTATGAAAACATCGGCCTTCGCCTCTTTCTTCTCCTTCGAGTGCACTGTGCCTTCTTCTTTTCTTTCTATACGCATACAGATACGGAAAAGCATACGAACGGTGACCGTGCAAGCAAGCGCCAACCGAATGAAAACAGTTAGGATTGTTGCAAGGCTCTCCGGCGGCTCTGAGTTGAACACACAAATATTACGAAAGAGGGATTGTGACGGAAGACACCACGTGATGATAGAATTAGTGTAATTATAGGGTTGCCTCAAGACGCCTGGTAATGAATGAAATCACAGGAAGCGTCGGTGAAGACATTTTCGGAGGAAGCCAACAGTATGTTTTCTCGCAGGCGGTTGTATATCTACGGCTTCGACTCAAAATATCAACATTTCTTTTATTTTTACGTTTTCGGAGATAGAGGTAAAACTTGTTCCTTTTACCAGAATAAATTGACAATATAATACGTCTCTTAAGGGTATGGCTGCCAAATTTTAATTTTGCTAAGCTTGGGCAAAATGTCCAATGAAATGGTGATGGAATTATCAATGAAAGGAAATAGAAATAATGAGCGGAATGGTAATTTGAATGGTGCTGAAGATGAATCAACATTTAAATTTAAATATCTACTACTATGCATTTGCTTTTAGATTTTGATGAGCAAACCACTGTCAAGCAGTGGCGGTAGAAAGCGGAACTAGATTGTGTAAAAACGTACCCTCAAAATATCAAGTCTTTATTCGTGCGCAGACGACAGAAAAAAATAATAAAGAATTCAATTGGACTTACGCCGACCCTGGATAAATATCCACCTGCTTCACTTTCACAAACGGTCCTTTTCAGGACCACCATATTACTTGTGTAAAGGAGGAGGAATAGATACTTCATAATAAATATCAAACCATTAATTACTTTAATTTTACACCTGCTAGAAAAAAATAATTACATTCTTGATATTTACTGTAATAAAGGCTAGAAAAACTACGATTTATTGAATATTCTAAAATAATAATAATCAGCTGTTTCCGACTACAAACACATTAAAGGTTTACAACCTTCCTATTTTAAAAATCAATCTTTTATTGTCTGCAATAAAGTGGGTCGCCCATCTGGGTCAAAAACCGACTACATAGCTGCGTTATCTGGACGCATCGGGCAAAAAATATGTTTTATATGAATGAGTACGATTTAACGTTTTTTCCCGTTTTAAACAAATAAAAGCGTATTTTTCTATAAATGCGTGTTCGTTTCTATTTATTTTATTCTATTTCTAACGTGTATTTATAAACATACATTCTGTGCCAGGTCCGTAATATAATTTTTGTATGTAAAAAACAACATAGAATAGTATATTAAAATACAAGTAACAGGCCTTTCATTCCAGCATGATTTCCAAATTTCCAAAGGAAAAAATGCTGGAATGGCTTTCTGTTACGAGTATTTTACACTATTTTCTCTGTTTCGGATTGTATTTATATTATTTATTTATAGAAAAATTTTTAAAAATATTCATTAAGAGAAATTTTGATAACGTGACGTAGTCGATTGGTAGCAATGATTTATATTTATATTTGACAGTTGACTTTTGTAAGAATTATTTGAATTGAAAAGTTTGTTAAATTAGAAAAAAATCTCATATTATCTGTGGGCGGAATGTCAGACGATGAGCGTCAATCTGCGTTACTAGAATTGCGGGACGGGGCCTCCAACACCATAAATAATTTACTACCAGGTAAATCGAAAAGCAAGTATGAAAAATTTATGCCACCAACCTATTTCTACTAAAATAAAAAGTTACCAAAAACCGGTGTTAGAATGGAGTCCATTCTATCATCAAAATGGCTGCTAGAATAACCTTATTCTAACACCGAAACAGAGAAAATTACATTTTTAATATCTTCGTTATTGCGGTATATTTGGACCTGTTTCTGTTCGGACTTTACATACCTGCTATACTCCGTCTTTTTATTTCTGGGACACCTGTATTCAAAAAGTTTGTGCAGCTTATCAAATGAAGCTTCGTGTCGGGTTGGCTGAAGAGCGATATCGTTTAGGTGTAGGTTTCCTAGAAGCCAATTAAATCTAATTCAAGGCATTAGCAATGAAATATACAAATCTCGTAGTTCGGGCCATAATAATTGCAATAGCTGGGAAGGTGCTTAACTCCCACCATAATATTGATAATATTCTGGATGTCAATCGGCATGGTGGGAACAAAACTTTTCTGTATTTCAGGTGGCAATGTACGTTCAAAATGAAGTGTATTCGATAACTTGGTCAGATACCAAACACTTAAAAATATGAACAAGCCCTCCAAAATATTATTTGTTCCAAAGTGCTCCATACAGGAAATTACATTATAATATTGGTAGGAGTTTGAATATTACTGCCTCGCCAACCTCCGTGTTCCTCCAACACTTTATAACGAACACCGAGAAAATTTCCATCAAAATTTAGTAAATATTGTTTTTAATTTCATTCAACAGATGTCACCATAATTGTTGTACACTATTACTACAGTACTACGTATCAAAAACCTCAAAGCAGGTTTAATATAAATATGAAAAAATGTGATAAACTTGCTTTATCACTAAGCCTGATAGAGTTAAAGAGAAATACTTTCGGGGAAAAATCGTTGCTGTAATACCAGTGATTAATTATACCAAATTGTAGAGACACGCCTAGTATTAAAACGCGTATTTTACTGCAAGTAAGTAGAAATGAGATACATTTAATTAAAAGCTGCTTATACAATGTTACACTATGTCCTATGGACTGTTAATTTCGTTTGTATCCTTAAGTTTTACGCAGTAATTTTGTTTTAATGACTAGATAACCTCAAAACTTGCGTGTGGGGGAGAATGGGGCAGGGCAAAACGGAGTACCCCGTTTTGCGCTACCCCAACTTGCCCCACATTTTTTATTTGTTAATCTGCGCTTGTTACAGTTGCGTGTTCGTTCTGATAAAATTATAATGGTGCGACGTTACAAAAGGAAGTCGGAACGGCAACAATGGACCGAAGAACAAATGGAAGAAGCGGTTAAGAAAACGTTGGGAAAATACCGATGCATTTTTTCGGACGAGCAAGAGGCCGAACTAGTTGACTACTTAACTAAACTAGAGGCTCAACTATTTGGCCTTACAACGAATGAGTTTCGAGAACTTGCTTTTGCTTTGGCCGATCGCAATAACCTTAATCATCCATTTAAGGATGGGAAAGCAGGATTGGAGTGGACAAAAGGTTTTATGGATAGGCACCCCAATCTAAGCCTACGAAAGCCAGAAACAACACCAGCAGCTCGAGCCATGGGGTTCAATAAGGTCGCAGTCAAACCATTTTTCGACCTTCTCTCGAAAGTTGTGGATACTCATCAGCTGACAGGGGATAAGATATTTAACTGCAATGAAACGGGTCTGACAGTAAACCCAAAAGGTCACTCAAGAATAATTGCAAAAAAGGACGTCGTCAAGTCGGAACCCTAACATCAGCTGAAAGAGGTAATACTGTCACTGCTGCAATTTGCTTCTCCGCTTCTGGAACTTATGTCCCGCCCATGATATTCCCAAGGACAGGTATGCAACAAGAATTTCAAACTGGACTTCCTCCTGGCGCTTCTTCAGAAGTCTACGAAACAGGGTGGATGACCAAGGAACTTTTTCTAGTTTGGTTTCAAAAATGTATTACATTCACAGGAACTACAAAAGAAAAACCGTGTCTACTCGTTTTGGATGGGCATTCGACTCATACTAAAAGCTTGGAGTTGATTGATTTAGCACGCGACAATGGGGTGATTTTATTGTGCCTTCCACCTCATTGTTCTCACAGGCTCTAACCACTTGACGTGGCATTTATGAGACCATTAAGTAAATATTACGAGGATGAAGTACGAAAATGGCTCAGAGTTATCCCTGGAAAGGTCGTTACCTTATTTTAAGTTGCTTCTTTATTTGGTCCAGCTTTTATACATGCGGCAACTATGAGCACAGCTGTGAATGGATTCCGAAAGACTGGAATCTGGTCTGTTGACATGAACGTTTTTACAGAAGCACAAAGTCCGACCCCCTCAACTTCGAAGCAGCCTTCTACCCCCTCAACTTCAAAACAGCCTTCTCACCTCATCAACTTCGAAACAGGAGACAAGTTCCAATACTTCTAAGTGTGCCAGTCCAGAAATAATTTTTTGTGTTCCAAAATCTTCCCAAAATAATAAAAGGGTTTCAAGAAAACGGGGCAAAACCATTATCTTGACATCATCACCATACAAGGAAGAGCTGAAGAGTGCTGAAAAACAAAAACAAGAAAAAGCAGCTAAAACGGTAAAAAGAAGCCACGTTTCAAAGAAATTAATCCCTACCAAAGCTTCCAAGAAACAAAAACTATCTTCTGATGACAGCGAAGAAGAGAACGAAGAAGATGAGTGCTTGTACTGTCATGACTTATCTGAGGAGGGATGGATTAGATGCTCTTCATGCCTGAAATGGACACACAACTCTTGTGCGGGAGTAATATTATAAATAATAAATAAAAAAGTTCCTTACTTGACTTATTATTGTTTAAACAATGGTGTCCAGTTTTGCCCCATGAGTGGGGCAAAACGGGGCAACTGACACCTATTTGAAAATAGAAGTATATTTCAAAATTGGGTTATTCAAATTTTGGTTCAAAGGGTTTTTTTAATTAATTACAGATTAATAAAACACGTATAGCATAAAATATACCATTTTTATTTTATTATTATTTATTATTATACTTTTTAAAACAGACTACTAGGCGTACGTAAATATTCGAACCTCTTTCATATGGTATAAAAAAATAGAAGTTGATTAATATTTACGATTAATTTTAAGGGGAATTCAAACTGTCCATAATGGCCTCAGTGGCCCGGGGGTAGAGATCCCTCTTAAGTACCGTCTTCCATTAAATCATCTTCGTACGTATATAAGATGATATTATTTTAGGACTTATAAAAATAGTATAATTATGTATATAAAATTTACGCGCACTTCCAAGGAAAGAAACACATCCGGCTTTGAAAAACATAAATAAATCATTAGCCGATATACATAACATACAATAAACTATAAACTATCTTTTACACAGTAAGATAAATAATTTATATATTAAATTTAAAAGAAAATAATATTACGTAAAAATCTGTAAATAAATGATGTCAATGTTTAGTGATGAAAATCATTTCCGTGAGAGGCTGGTAATTTCGAGTTTGATGGCTTCAAGATTGCATCTTTCCCGCTTCCGGCATATATGCGACAAAAAATTCCCGCCCAAGCACGTGATAATCGAATTAACGTTGAAATGGAAAGGCAAGTGTGGAATATAAGAGCGAGGCTTTTTTACTCGCAATCATATACAGAAAAGAAATGTCTGGATCTAGTTCTTTGGAGATGACATTTCTTTTAGAAAAATATTTCCTTTCATTCCTTCAGTAAGAGTGAATTCTGAAAAAAATAGTTAAGTAAAAGGGAGCTAATACATTTTACCCTTCGAAGAGGATATTCTGTTTTTTTTAGATGTATTTTTAGGGAAATTATTTTTTTTTTATTATGTTATTATACTTATTAGATTTCTTAAATAAAAATATATCTTTATTTTGCGTTTTGTAACAAAGCTATTCTTACGGCACTTAAAAGAAAATAATTTACTTTTCCAAAGTCAGTGTATTTTGAACAGTAAGGTAAGTTATTATTTGTTCATACAATATAATTACTAGTATCCCTAATAGTAACGCATTGAAACTGAAAATGCTTGACATCATGGAATCCAAGTACATAATATAAATGAATTTGATGAGTCCGAATAATCTGGATACTTAATTCTGTTTTTTTAAGGAAGCATGAACATAATCTCCAGCAATATCATTAGATTTCTATCCTCCATAAACCATTGTGGTCAACAATCCACCACTATGATTTGCCAAATACGAAGGCCACGCTATATATATTGAGATGTCACAAAACTAGATAAGTTAGAGGTGGCAACACTGCATTTCTAAATACCACCATGCTTAAGTGGTAAACTCTAACTGTCAGTTGAGTCGCTGCCGTCATACAGCAAACGTGGTAGAACATGGACTTGTCAATAGAACATGTGCGCGCAATGATCTACTACAATCTCAAGGGCGACTTAAGTGAACGACAAAGTGTTACAATTTATTTTTAGTTTCTAACGCATATCCTCTTGTACAGATTGTTTTGAGGTACCCTGTATCTATATATTTCGTTCACATAACCTATAGTAATGCTGTTGAGCATTTCTATTTTTCAGTTCCGTAGTATTAATTCTTGTCTTGTTTATTTCCTTAATTAGGAGAACGTTTATTTTGCTTCTATAGTTTTGAGTTGTATGTGGTAGAATATGGTTATTGATTTTATTATTGACCGATAAATCTAGTTTTGAGTATATTACGACATCTATAGGTAGCTAGGTAAGTGCCGAACTTTCGAACTTGCGAGAGTGCTGTATTATTACCAGTGCTGTAGTTCCTGTCCAACAGTCATAGATGGTGCGTGCCTATTTATATTTTAATTTTTTGGAAATTCTGTTGGTTTTGTCTTGTTGTTTATGTTAAGCTTTATTTTGGGATTTATAAATAATTATATAATTACTCTGCTTTTCGATTACCGTTAGTAAGCCAAAATAGTTGTTTAGTCAGTCGTTATTTCGTTTTTCCATGTCCACCGAGGGCGTTTTGGTAGATTTTATGTCAATTTGTTCTGGAACGTGGAACTAATCTTTCTCTTCCGAATCCAGCCTTTGTCTTAACAACATCTATCGATGCAAAAGTAGATATTAGCTTCTCAGTGAGTCTTGTGCAAAATTAATCTTATAGTTAGTGTACCGTTAATCTGAACGTATTTATTTGTGGGGATTAATTAATATTTTTGCCAAGCATTATATTATGTATGACGTTTAAATCTTGTTAGAGGATGTTTTTTTTGATTGGGAAGAACAATTACTACTGTGTGTATCGTATTAAATCTAATTGCGTTATTTTTCTTATTGTGCCGCCCTTTTAGTTTGTGAATTATGTATGGTGAATTTTGGGTCGCAGGCCGTTTCGTGTATGGAAATTTTGTAGACACGTGCATCTTTTTTGTTGGTATTGAACACTGTGTCAGCCATTTGTAATTTTGGAAGAAGGCAATTGCAGATACTAATATGTTTAATTATCTGGGAAGATATTCAGATGTTCCGATGATATTTTAATGGAAGATTTCTAACTACCGTCCTGCACATCGTCCGAAATCTTTTGAGCTTATAACCATTGAGGAAATCTTGTATCGAGTCCTTGTTGTTACTGTGTGGACAGATTCAGGTATTTGTGAATCAATTCTGTTGCTGTCTAAGTGTAATTTGTGTGCATAGAAACACTGGCGATTAATTTAATTAGGCAGAGTCACTTGTGTGTTGCCTGAAGTAGTTACCCGAAGCACTTCTGAGAGTTCAGCTACTGTTTCCTTCGTAAATTCATAATTTCAGTATCGTAAATTTAACTATTGTAATTTTATGGCATTTAAGCCTTGTACAATTTTAATTTAGTCATTTAACGTTCAATTTATAAGATAATTTAAATCTCTTTGTGGGGGTTTTCGAGTAATTTTTGCTTGTTATACTGTCAATTTTCAATTATTTTTAATTCATTGAGATTTAGTGTGCTACTTTAATTGCCACACTATATTTTGTAGTTTAGAAACCAGTGTAATTTTGGTACTTTTGGTCTGAGATTTCGATTTGATTATCATAGTGTATTAAGTTAAGTTATCTGTTTATGTAAGGCGAGGATATCTAAGCTACATTCTATACCACCTAGAATCTTGCTTATAGTCGTCACACGGCTTGGCGTATTGCTCCTGATATACAGAGTGTTTCATATGTTTGTGTTTTGGTTGTGCAATTTAGCGACCAAGCTGCTCGACAACTATAGGTTTAGTAATATTAGTTTGCTTTTCGCACTTATTTAACCTCATTTAATATGGTTTTTCAAAATTAATTAAGTTAAACCTTTTGTATCTCATTTTATCATTTAAATTAATGTTTAATTTTATAATTTGAATAGGACTGCTTTCACGTTAAGTGTATTTAGATTTAATGTTATTCAAGCACAATGTTTTATTTGTTGTTTCTTAAATAAGCGTCCTATCTGTGTAGGAATTTAAGTTGTTGGTGACTATTTCATATTTTTTCTTGTTTAATATAATTTTGTTGCTATTTAATAATTTTTGGTGCCACTATCATTACAGAATAAATAAATTCTGGTATTAAATTTGAATGTGTGTGTGTTTGGTTTCGCCAATCATTTTACCTGGGGTTTAAATATTGGACCTGTTCCGGGATTTAAAGTATCAGGTTGGTAGGCAGTAGATTACTACGGACTGGCGCCCTGACATCTTATGACCTTCGAACCTGCGCTTAGCGACTGTAGCAAGAGGCACTGCTGTCTGTCATATTTGACACCGACCCTTGGGAATAGTGATAATTTTTGAATAGAAGGTGGCGTCATACTTACTGCCTCATTGTAATTTTAGAACAAGGGGGTAGCAAAAGTTTTGAATGATTACAACTCGCATTTGGTGATGAAAGTCCTTCACGCGCAACAGTGCTTCGCTGGTATAACGAACTTAAAAGAGGACGGATATCGCTTGCTGATGAGGCACGTGATGGTAGGGCTTGTTCATCAGTTACAGCTGGAAACATTGAGAGAGTAAGACGTATGATCGACGAAGATCCAAGATGCACTTATCAAGCGATTGAGGCAACTCTTGTTGTTGGATCCGCAACAGTAAATTCAATTTTACATGATCACCTTCGGATGAATAAAATTGTTACTCGTTGGGTGTCACACACGCTTAATAATTTCCAAAAGGCAGTGCGAGTTAGAATCGCACGGAAAACGTTAGAAATGTTAAGTAATCGTATTCTATCTAAAATAATAACAGGTGATGAAATCTGTATTCTATTTTACAATATTCCTACTCACCAGGAGAGCCGTGTGTAGATCCACGCAGTTGCACCAACACCAACATTGGCCAAACCGCAAAGGGCTGTCAAGAAAATACGTACGCAGTTTTCTTTCGTAGTACAGGACTCGTAAAAGCAATCATTCTGGAAAATCTACGTAGAGTCACTGCAAACTGGTACACCACATAATGTTTACCTGCAGTTCTTGGGTCAGTCAACATTCGCTGGTTAATGTTGCATCACGACAATGCATCGTCACACAGTGCACAGCAGACAGTTGAAATTTTACGTGAAAATTATGTAAAAGTCATTGAACATCCACCCTATTTGCCTGATTTGGCCATGTGTGATTTCTAGTTGTTCTTTAACCTAAAGAAACATTTACGTGGTCGACGTTTCACGTCGGAGGATGAGATAGATGAAGCAATTCATCAATTTTTTGAGAGCATTCCAAAAGATGGCTGTCTTCAAACTTTTACGTTGTGGAAGCTTCGGTTACAAAAGTGCATTGATGCAGGAGGTGATTATTTTGAACATAAATAAAATTATTTTCGTAAAAAGACTCTCTTGTATCCCAAAATAACTAACGTGACCATCGTATATTCTAGAGCATCTCCTGAAGCATTTTCCTATAGAACGACACTTTCTCCATAATGCTAATATTGCAATATGATTGGAAAATTAACCCAGTAAATATTAAGATAAGTTACGAAAAAGTTCTCATATCACCATATTTTTAATTAAGTTTTTCCACTGCGGATTTTCAGTGAATTATCGAGAGAAATTCATTCCTAGCGCAAATACAAATCCTAACACGGTTCGACGTTTTGAAACGACATTTACGTTGGTAAATAACAAAAGCAAAAATGTGTTGAAGTGAAAATATGTGCCTTGGTTGAATTAAATCCTGGTATGTCATCGACAAAATGCTCGCCAATTTCACATTGGTGCTACAGTGCTCCAAAAACTATTTAGTAAAAATAAGTACCGGTCCTACAAAATATCAACGTCTCAAGAACTTCTTCCCGCCTATTATTACAGGCGTATGGAATTTTGCGAAATAATGATTAATAAATATCACAATGACGAGTTATTTTTGTAATAATATCGTGACCACAGACGAAAATCATTTCATGTGCAAAACCATCATAAGCGCGCAATTTTTATTCTATGGTGGGTTCACGAATAGGTTTTATCAGAATTCTGAAAGAAAGAGCAAACCTAATTATGTGCAAAATAATGATTTAATAATTCTACATTGCATTATTTACCATTAAAGCTTGTGCTCTAAGTCCATTCAACTGAAGAACGTTATAGATGTGATAGTAAACGCTATCAATTTTATTCGATCCCGCGGACTCAACCATCGCCAGTTAAAACATTTTTGGATGAACTCTCTTCAGAACATGATGATGTGACATACTATTGCGCAGTAAGGTGGCTAAGAAAAGGTAAAATGCTACAAAGTTTTATTGCCTTACAAAAGAAATAGCCAATTTTATGGAAATTAATGAAAAACCATTGCTGGAAATATCTGATCCGACATGGCGACTGGTGGTGTGACTTAGCATTCCTAGTAGATATCACAGGACACTTAAACGACTTGAACTTGAAGATTCAAAGACAAGATCAATTGGTAAACGAATTGTACAGCCATCTAAAAACGTTTCAGAACAAAATTCGCTTGTGGCAAAGACAGATGAGCAGTGAAAACTGTTTTCATTTTTCAACAATATCCAGTCACGAAAATATTGTTTACGGTTGCTATGATGAAGAACTGAAACTATACAGTTACAGCAATTTACAGATCGGTTTTCTAACTTCAAGAACATGGATTGGTCCTTTAGCCTTTTTGCAAATATGAGAAAAAGTAATGTGGAGCCAGCTCCGCTGCACTTGCAAATGCAGTTGATCGAGCTTCGGGAAGACGAAATTTGAAGTCTAAATTTGATGATGTAGAACTAAGCGAAGTCTACAGAATATACCTTGCTGTAGAAAAGTACCCACAGCTGAGAGCTTTCGCACGAAAAATAATTTGCGCTTTGGAAGCACGTATAAATATGAACAGTTTTTTTTCAATTATGAAAATTAATAAAAGTAAGCATAGCACTAGGCTTGCAGATGAGAATTTGGAAAACGTTTTGTGCCTGTGTGCCAGTGGAATTGACCCCAATATTGATCATCTTCTTTCTGATGTTCAATTTCAAGACTCTCATTAATTTCTTCTGTTGTTATTCTTTTTGTTCATAAAGTAGCTTTTGTATTATCTATGTATTATAAATAAATGTGTAAACTTTTATCGCTTTTTATTTACTACTACTTATATTATCTACGTAGGGCCCGCGTCCTGATTAATGTCCTGAAGTTAGGCTCACAACCAAGCAAAGGTTGCCCATACCTGGTTTAAAAGATCGTTTAGGAACTTGTATGCAAAATATGTAAACGGATTGCCCCGGGATATTAGAGTGATCTCGTTGTGTGCAATTAGGTCGACTGTGAGGAAACCCTTGCTAGATGAGCAGACCTTGTTATACTGTTGCGTTTTTCCCCTTTTTTTAGTTGTATTACCTCATTCATCTGTTATTATATTATTTTGTAGTGTGTTTATTCTGGTTACTTATTATAGCTTAACTAAAGTATAGTTCTTACACTATCTTATCCAATAGGAGCATCAGGCAGAACAGGGAGCTTCGGCAGGACTTGATGGTGTTTCCCTTTGGCATAGTATTTACAATGTTATTGATGAATATATGTGTATATGCATCCATGTGTATGTATATGTACATTATTATTATTATTATTATTATTATTATTACTATTAATTATTTCGCATTTTAATCTCTACATTTTTTCATAGATATATGATAGCCACATCTTGGTTTAAATTCTAATATAGAGTTAGTATCTATACAGGCTGTCCCACAAATAAAAAGACGGAGTAGCAGAAATCCGAAGCTAGATTGTGTAAAAACGTACCCTCAAAATATCAAGACTTTATTCGTGCGCAGACGGCAGAAAAAAATAATAAAGAATTCAATTGGCCTTACGCCGACCCTGGACTAAATAACCACCTGCTTCATTTTCACAATCGGTCATTTTCAGGACCACCATATTACTTGTGTTGAAAAAAAGGAGGAGGAATAGATACTTCAAAATAAATATCAAACCATTAATTACTTTAATTTTACACCTGCTAGAAAAAAATAATTACATTGTTGATATTTACTACGATTTATTGAATATTCTAAAATAATAATAATCAGCTGTTTCCGACTACAAACCATTAAAGAGCAACAACCTTCCTATTTTAAAAATAAAAACAATCTTTTATTGTCTGAAATAAAGTGCGTCGCCCATCTGGGTCAACAACCGACTACATAGCCGCGTTATCTAGACGCATCGGGCAAAAAATATGTTTTATATGAATGAGTACGATTTAACGTTTTTTCCCCGTTTTATACAACGTTCGTTTCTATTTACAAATGCGCATTCTTACGTGTATTTATAAACATACATTCGGTGCCAAGTCCTTAATGTAATTTTTTTATCAACAGTAAGTTCATAAGTGCTCAACTCTTGTCGGCAAGATTTTTATTTTGTATGAGCATTGGTTGCTTGGCAATTAAACTAGATCAAATTGACGAAAAGAACCCGAGCGCGGAGCGCGAGGGTTCTTTTCCCAAGAATTTGATCGAGTTTAATTGCCAAGCAACCAATGCTCATACAAAATAACAATCTTGCCTGACAAGAGTTGAGAACGAATGATCTTCGGTTGGAGAATTAACTGAATGAAGCGTTAAATACGTCAAATTTTTAACAACTTTATTTATGAGAACAATTATAATTATAATTAAAAGTACAATTAGTGAACGTAGCTTGAGAATTATTTTGTTTGTTGATGGAAATGCGACATGAGGTAAATCTGAACTAGAATTTTGATGAATGATGTTCGAGTTGGTGTGTCGTATTTGGTTGATGATGTTGGTGTGGTGGTTCTCGTCAATATGAAGATATGGTTTTATTGAAGATGCATTACTGTGGCCAGTAATCTTAATTAATTCTTGTTCATTTATTCCAGATTTTGTTAAATGCGAAACAATACTAGAACGATGCGAGTGATTTGTCAACCTTTTTTTAATATCTAATCCAATTTTTACCGCGGAGGACTTGGTCCACTTCGCAATCTCATTGTGACCTACAGGAGAATTTTTGTACCATTTTCCAGTTGTTTTCCAGTGAGGATTTGCAGTTAAAAATAGTCTATTAGATGTAATGTGTGGACTACGTTTTTCTTGCAGTTTGTTGAATAACCTTACTGGACATCGGTCTATGTTTTCCTTGTTAGGCGTAAGCCACTTATTCTCTGCTCATTTTTCAGCACCACCTATATTATTTAAAGTTTAATGAATTTCTTTAGTTATTGTTAACCTACCTTGACAAGTTTTTGTAAATATAGGATTATAAATAATCCTGCCTGTCGCACATCCATCGTTTCCTATTTCTTCTGTAAAATAGTCCGTGATACAATTGCTTCCTTCCCCACCGCGCCACGCTAATTCAAAAGAAACAATGTGGAAAAACTTTTTCTGATGACCTTCTGGAGTATCTTCGTCAAAGCTGTTTATAATCTTGTCAATTTCTTCAAGAGAGAATGCTTCAGCGCTTACTTTCCGTTTCTCCGGAATTGATTGCAGCTGCTTGCATTTGGTGTTCCTCGCTTCTCGTGCAGCTTTGAAGAGTATATCCGAGAATGGGTCAATTCTTCTATTATATTTGTTAAAATACAAGTCTTGCACTAACTTGGCGGTTGTATTCCATAGCGTTTTGACACAAGATTCCTTATAATCTTCTCCATTACGTTTCCGCATATTAAATGCATAATCTTTTAAAATACTTGCAATCATATCAGTGGACAAAGATTCGCTTAATTCATATTTGCGTTGTTGGCAAAATTCTGCAAATTGATTCCACACACTTTCTCTACACTGAGTTGTCTTTCTCGGAATCGAATTTTGAATGTTTTCATTAATTGAAGCGTCAGGAATGTTGCCGAAGCGCGACATTTTTACTTTTGTGAAAATGACATTTGATTTTTTAAATATTAATGGTTGCTAAAATAATGCTAAAACAATGAGGTATCGGCAAGAAAAATAGCATACATTCTTTTCAGTTAAAGAAATCATTTCTAACTTGTGATTGGTGCATGTGACACTGTTTTTAATGTCTCATTGGTCTACAACACTATGAAGTTAATTATCTAAAAAACAACATAGAAAATTTTTAATTTCTTCGTTATTGCGGTATATTTGGGCCTCTTTCTGTTCGGACTTTACATACCTGCTACTTTATTTCTGGGACACCCTGTATATTATATCTTATATTCTTACATTTTGAAGTTGACGATTTATTCAATTTCTTACATCAAATAAAATACTAATAAAAATGTAAATCTTTGTATACATACTCCTGAGGATTCTTGTCTTAATAAAAATGCATGGATGGAGTCAACATGTCATTTTACTAACCTTGATTTTAGAAATGTTAAACCTGTCTTCGAAGAAATGTCTCTAAAGAATTTTAAAATCGAATTCTTATGTACATATATCATCCGCATATCCCATCGTGACTTTACGGATTCTTTTCCTCATCTGAACAAATGCAAAATCTCTGACGCACAGAATAATAATATGCTCTTCACTAAGTGTAATTTCATGAAGCACCAAACTTCTGACAGAGAAACTAAGTAGTATAAATAAAACATACTTGTGTGAGCTTTTGATCTTATATATAAGAGATGAAGTAAATATGACCTTTATAATATTATTCTCGCTTGCAAGAAGATGAATTCAACGCAAAATTTAACTTTCCATATCTAGTTGACGGCAATAATGACGTAACGTCTTGGTGGAGGCTGTTAAAGTCGATTTAATTAAAAACACTTATTAATACAGATATTTACATTAACAGTTTCCTCCGTTGGCGGTAATCTGGTAACATCTGCTTAGGATCGAAGTTAAATTTCATAAATTGCCTCGTTTTAATTAACTCTGGGAACATTAATTACCTAGCTAGAACGTTAAAGAAACATATGATATTGAAATATGTCACGCTCACTCTGCTAAGTTTGCCAGAAAATACCCACCTACCTCGTTCGATTAAGTGTCATAGTACTGGTATGCCTGTACATTTTTAATCACGAACGTGGAAAAACACATACTTCCGTAAAAAGTTCAAATTAACAGGGGCGAAGATATTTCATTATTTGTTACAGAAATATGTACTATCAGAAGTTAATACAAATAGACTTGCCATTTCCACGACTCTTGTAAACGGTAATACATATATAGTCTATGCAAATACGCAGAACTAAGATCTGATGAAGCAGTCAATTCAAACGGTACACGCAGAGGTGAAAATTTAATGGCGTTTTATTCTTTTTCTATAACCTACGAATTGCATTTTACCTTAAAAAATACTCATAGTTAAGTAAAATTTTCTAAATTGAAAATCCGGATAAACAAAAATAATAAGTAAATAAAATTGTGATTTTTTAAATGTGCTAAATGCTCTCTAATTATTATTTTTGCGTTTCTTTTTATTTGTCCAAGAATTTTGAACACAAACTGCATTTTATTTAATATATGCATAAATCTTTTAAGTTATTTTAATTTTTTTATTTTTCATTTTTACTTTCTTATACGTAGTATAAGGAAGTATTGTGATGATGAAAATTTTCGACCTCGAGATTTTTGCAGATGTCCACGTTTTGAAGTCCCCTGATACCGAAAAAGAGGTTTTTAAAAAATGTCTGTGTGTCTCTCTCTCTCTCTCTCTGTGGTGTGTGTGTGTGTGACCACGATAGCGGTCAAACCGCTGTAGATATCAATTCCAAATTTTGTATTTGCGTGTATAATCTCCCTCTTGAGATCTGATTAGTTTTGAAATAAAATAGGTAGACCGGAAGTAGCAGTTTACTTCAGTGAAAAATTCGAGTTTTGCCAATATTTCGTCAACTACTAAGTTTAAACAAATTTATAAAGAATTCATATGTACTTAGAATTAAAATTGAGAATAATTTTATTTAAAAAGTTTTTCGAAATTCCTACCGGAAGTAGGTCTTTTACTCTTATCGAAAATCAGTTTTTTGCGAATATTTCGCAAGTCATGCTTTTAGACAAGTACGTGACGAGTATAAAAGTATTTAAAACATAATTTTCAATATCTTTTGTATAAAAAAAATTTCGAAATTCAGACCGCAAGTACCACTTTTACTTTTATCGAATAGCGATTTTTTGCAATTATGTCGTAAGTTATGCATTCTATATACAGGGTGTACCACTTAAAACTCCCAGGTCAAATATCTCGGGAACGGATAAAGATATTTAAGTTTTGTAAACATTAGTTACTAAAGAATGTGATAGACTCTAGTTCGCTCTCACAATTGTGTTTTATTATGTGAAGATATAGATGGCGCTGCGATGAAAAGAATTTTTTTGATCGCCACAATCTTCATTTGTTTTTTATTTGAAAGAGTATTAAAATTAATGTAAATTTTATTATTTGTGTTAGTTTCCAAAATTTAACCGTTTCTTAGATATTAGTGTTTAAAGAAAGTAAGAGTAACTATAATTTTTGTCTTTATTTTGTTTAAATATTTAATTTGCAGGGAAAAATAGGAGTAAACATATTCACAATTCTTGCTATTATAGTTACTTCACAATTTAAAGTTTATAGTTAGTTCCTTTTTATAAATTTCACTTCATAGACTGGCATAGGTATCTAGGCCGAAAAGCATTCATGTCTGTGTGTATGTATGTATGCTTGCTTTGATTATTTAGGAAATATTTTGACATTAAAACACATTAGTGTTATTTGCTTAATTATTAATTGTCTTTATAATTAGCTTCATTCAAACATTTACTCACTTTGCGTTCAGATTGTTTTAAAAATATGAATTTACACACAAAAGAAGACAAACTGAATATGGTTTTAATTTATGGAGAATTCCGTAGAAATGCATCTGAAGCAATGCGATGACATGCTCTACGCTTTCCGAACAGACCTTTTACCAGATCACAAAAACATTTATAAGTCTGTGTGCAAATCTCAGAAATTACGGTAGCTTCAAAAAACAAAAACAATTAAGGCAGAAAAGAGTAAGAGATGATGAAATTACGGCAGCGGTACTACAAACAATTAATAATAATCCACATACATTATTACAGTAATTAAAAGAACAGAACTATCTGTAACCTCTTGCCGTATAGGATTCTAAAAGAAAATAAATACTTTCCGTATAAAGTTCATTTAGTGCACCATTTAAGAATAGGAGATAATCAACGCAGACTCGATTTTCTGGCAGAATTTTCTGTAATGTTAGTGGAAAACAACAACTTAATGAATCAGATTATGTGGAGTGACGAATGTCGTTGTCACAGCAATGGTACTTGAATTAAGCATAATGTCAAATGAGTTACCACTACTTTTGGAAGATGTGTCAGAAGATAATTCTAGTTGGATAAGGCAAACAAGAAATCAAGCAGTTTTTGGCGTTAACGTTTCGTCTGGAATTTTAAATGGATATATCCTAGGTCCCCACTTTTATCATGACACATTAACTACTGGTGTGCGCTACTTACATTTCCTGCCAAATGAGTTACCACTGCTTTTGGAACATGTGCCTATAGAGCTGCGAAATCATATGTGATTACATCAAGACGGGGCACCTGCTCATAATGCCAACATAGTCACTGACTATTTTAATCAAATGTTCCCACAACGTTGGATTGGTACTTATGGCGTGCTTAGGTGGCCGGCTCGTTCGCCGGATCCCCTTTAGATTTTTTCTTATGGGGTTACTTGAAACTGAAGTTCATAAGGAACCCATAACAGATATGGGCGACCTTCATAATAAAATTTATGCAAATGTTCAAAAAATTAGTAGAAATTCATTGTTAAATGTTTGTGGAAGAGAACTAATAAGGCGATATACGTTATGTAACAATCAAGAATGCAACAATTTTGACCATCTTTGTTAGTTATATTTGATCATTTTAAGTATTTAAACAAAATAAAGACAGAAATTAAAGTTACTCTTATTTTCTTTAAACACGAATATCTGAGAAACCGTTAAATTTTGGAAACTAACACAAATAGTAAAATTTACATTAATGTTAATACTCTTTCAAATAAAAAACAAATGAAGATTGTGGCGATCAAAAAAATCCTTTTCATCGCAGCGCCATCTATATCTTCACATAATAAAACACAATTGTATGAGAAAACTAGAATGAATCACATTCTTTAGTAACTACTTTTTACAAAATTCAAATATCTTTATCCGTTTCGGAGATATTTGACCTGGGAGTTTTAAGTGGTACACCCTGTATATTTATCAAGAGTTCAAAAGTATTTAGAACTGGATTTGCAATATTTGTTGTATATTTGAAACTTCAAAATTCGGACCGGAAGTAGCACTTTTACTCTTAGCGAGTAGCACTTTTTTGATAATATCTTGCAAAGTATGCATTCTATAGAGATTTATCAAGAGAATAGAAGTACTTAGAATAAGATTTTGAATAATTTTTGTATAAAAAAATTCTTAAAATTCCGTAATTTGAAACGCTCATACATATAAGAAAGTCGTGTGGTGGCCACACCTCATTTTTTATATTGCAACTGATTTCCTATTATTTGACTATCTGAAAAAGTTGGAATTAAATGATATAAGTGAATTTGTAGTACTATTTTGCCAAGCTTTAATGAAAGTGACTACAATAATTCTTAATTCTATTGCATTTTTCTTGGAGTAGTTTATTGGTTGACAATATTAATATTTTTCCGTTTCTTGTTTTACCACCTTTTTTTTGTATTAAAACCATTTTCTTGTGCAACTTGAAGAATATATTGTGGTTCCTTACAAAAATTTTCTTTAAAAAGTGAAAGTAAATATATGAAATAGTGTCGTTTCTTTATGTTAATCTAACGTGTATGTAATTATGCGCTTTTTTCAAAATTACTAAAATCTAATTCCATCCATTCAGATTAACTTACATTTAAATCTAAAAATGGTAGTGTCTTTTTTATATCTCAAAAGTCGATTTTATGGAGGGATATAGGAAATATATAAAGAACTATATCCTTGTTATTGAATTGTTTTAATATAGCTGCGTAAATATCATCTGCGTAGGTAGTCCAGAATTGGCGCTGAATTTTAGAATTGTTAGCAGTGTGATTAATTATTTAAAAATACATGTACTAAGAATCGTGAAAGAGGAATATTCTACTCGAAAAGATTATTCATAGAAATTATATTAAATGAAAACCAAAGCATACTTTCGTTAATTTAATATATTCTTTATATTATCTGGAGGGATTGAATTAAATTCTAATAATGATTTAAACATTTTTAAAGTAATTCCTATAGAGTCACTCGAAGACAAAAATGCCACATCAAATGATATAAGTTTATCATATATGACTCTGACTGTATGTTATTTAATTTTTACATTCCTTCAGAGGTGTTTTCAATCCAGATATCCCTTTGAAACTCTTTAAATAGAAATATAGTTTTCAAAGAAAGAAATCGTACATATCCAAATAATCGTTAAACAAAAGAAGTATTGTACTGGGGAAAATGTGTACACTAAATATCCTCTTCCATAGGGATATCCCCATACTTCCTCCGTACATCTCCATACATCCCCGGACATACCCAGACATCCCCGGACATCTCCGGACATCCTGGGACATCTCCGGACATCCTGGGATATCCCCGGACATCCTCGGACATCCTTTCGTGTGTACACTAAATATCCTTATTGTCAGTCAATCTTCATCTTACTAATGTATAGAAGACAAAAAAAACTAACATTTATTATTTCACTTTTAATATTTTAAAAGGCTTAAACAATAATTCATACTTCAAATGTTTTAATATTACAGAAATTCTTTCTCTCTAATTAACAGTGTTCAGTTTAACAAATCTTTAAGTATATATACAGGTGTCTCTAAAAGGTCTTTAAACAACTCTACCACGGATTTTTCGGACCAAAATAAACCGATTTAGCAAAACTTGGCTTAGTCAAAGTTGCTTAGTTTGTGCGCAATACGGTCCTGAAGTTGCAGTTGGAAAATTGTTTTTTTGTTGTAAATTTGAAACGGCTGGAGCGATTGCGCTAAATTTTGTCACGTTTACATAGTTTTATGAGTCAAGAAATTCTGTATCAAAATTGTGATAGTAATCAATCCATAGGCGGAGAACCTGCGTTTATAAATATTAAAACATTGAAAAAACACTAAAAGGTCTTTAAACAACTCTACCGCGTATTTTTCGGACCAAAATAAACCGATTTAGCAAAACTTGGCTTAGTGAAAGTTGCTTAGTTTGTGCGCAATACGGTCCTGAAGTTGCAGTTGGAAAATTGTTTTTTTGTTATAAATTTGAAACGGCTGGAGCGATTGCGCTAAATTTTGTCACGTTTACATAGTTTTATGAGTCAAGAAATTCTGTATCAAAATTGTGATAGTAATCAATCCATAGGCGGAGAACCTGCGTTTATAAATATTAAAACATTTCCATTTTCTACGCCAATGGATAAAAAAGAGTTTGTCTATAAAATTTAGATTAAGTGTCTTAAGTACAAGAAAAAAGGTACTCTTGGTAAGACTCGAAAAATTGCATCGTTTTCTCAAAAATCGCATTTTAAGATTTGAGAACATTAACTAGAGGACGGCAGCGCATACTGTGTGTCTTTAAGCCGTGTACACGTGTCTTAGGCCGTTTAGACGTGTCTTTAAACTATGTACACGTCTTTTGACGTCGTTTTTGAATTGATAATTTTTTTTTGTAAAATGTTTTCTTTTTTAAAAAATACAGAACGGCCAATACCAGATAGGTTAAAACAAAAAGGCACTAGTTTACAAAAAAGATATTCTATTTATCTCGACAATTGATGCAAAAAATGCTCTTTTTTTGATGTTTTTTTTGTTTTAAGAATTCCTCTTGTGCCCTGCGTTTTGTAAAATACATATGTTTGTATTATAGGGTTTACAAAAAAGATATTCTATTTATCTCGACAATTCATGCAAAAAATGCTATTTTTTTGATGTTTTTTTTTGTTTTAAAAATTCCACTTGTGCCCTGCGTTTTGTAAAATACATATGTTTGTATTATATGGTTTACAAAAAAGATATTCTATTTATCTCGACAATTGATGCAAAAAATGCTATTTTTTTGATGTTTTTTTTTGTTTTAAGAATTCCACTTGTGCCCTGCGTTTTGTAAAACACATATGTTTGTATTTAGTTGTTATTGTTGGTTTCCATAGTTATGACTATTTGAATATTTGACAACGACTTTTCTGGATTTTCAAAAGTGTTTTCCATCATTACTTTTATTTTCGTTTTGTCATGGCTGTTCAATACACCAACGAAGAATATACCGATATGTTATTAGTATATGGATATTGTCAAGGCAATTGTGCCGAGAGTGTTAGAGTATATTCGGAACGGTTTCCAAATCGTCGTGTTCCAAGTCATCCAACGTTTGCCGCAGTAGAGAGACGCCTTCGAGAAACCGGTCGCTTAGCTCCTGTAACAGCAAACTATGGCAGGCAGCGCTTTGTGAGGCAACCTGAAGTAGAAGAAGAAATTTTAGACCGTGTTCAAGAAGATCCGGAACTGAGCGTTAGACGAATAGCTAGAGAAATTGCAGTATCTAAAGAAGTGGTCAATAGAGTAATTAGAGAACAATTATTACATCCATACCATAAGATTCGAGTTCAAGACCTCTTACTTCAAGATCCTGAAAGGCGCCTAAATTTTTGCCGGTTTATTGAACATAAAAAGCAAGAAATTTAAACTTTTGCAAAAAAATCTTATTTACCGACGAAGCTTGTTTTACAAGAAGAGGGATAACGAACTTTCATAATGAACATGTTTATGCAGAGGAAAATCCACATGCCATTAAAATTAACCATTTTCAACATGAATTTAAAATGAATATATGGGCTGGAATAATCGGAAATTTTATTATTGGACCTGTCAGACTACCGCAAAGATTAACTGGAGAAGCCTATTTGATTTTTTTACAACATACTCTTCCGGACTTGTTAGATGATATACCGCTAGATATTCGACGGAATATGTGGTTTATGCACGATGGTGCATCACCACATTTTTCGATGACCGTACGGCACTACTTAAACCATCACTTTCCAAATAGATGGATGGGTAGAGGTAATGACGCTCCTGTACAATGGGCACCTCGAAGTCCAGATCTGAATCCTCTGGATTATTTTTTTTGGGGACACCAGAAATCCATTGTCTACAATACACCTGTAAATAATGAAGAAGAATTGTGGCAAAGTATTCAAGAAGCAACCAATAATCTCAGAGGTGATGTAGAAGTTTTGCAAAGAGTTCAATTTAATTTCCTCCGACGAATAGACCTTTGTATTCACGAAAATGGTAGACATTTTGAACACCTTTTATAATATCTTTTCTTTTTTTTTTTTAAATCATTGTTTCATTTTCATTATTTCATTGCTTAATTGTTAATAATTCTCTGTTGTCCACCAACCAGAACACAATTGGAATTTATATGAAAAAACATTATTAAAAAAATAGCATCTTTGTATTAATTGACGAAATAAACAGAATATCTTTTTTATTAACTAGTGCCTATTTGTTTTGACCTATTTGGTATTGGTCGTTCCGTATTTATTAAAAAAGAAAACATATAAAAAAATTGTTAACAATTCTTAAAATGCGATTTTTGAGAAAACGATGCAATTTTTCGAGTCTTACCAAGAGTACCTTTTTTCTTGTACTTAAGACACTTGATCTAAAATTTTATAGACAAACTCTTTTTTATCCATTGGCGTAGAAAATGGAAATGTTTTAATATTTATAAACGCAGGTTCTCCGCCTATGGATTGATTACTATCACAATTTTGATACAGAATTTCTTGACTCATAAAACTATGTAAACGTGACAAAATTTAGCGCAATCGCTCCAGCCGTTTCAAATTTATAACAAAAAAACAATTTTCCAACTGCAACTTCAGGACCGTATTGCGCACAAACTAAGCAACTTTCACTAAGCCAAGTTTTGCTAAATCGGTTTATTTTGGTCCGAAAAATACGCGGTAGAGTTGTTTAAAGACCTTTTAGAGACACCTTGTATATTGCAATAAGAATAAAAATATACCATCGTTTGCTATATTTGATTCAGTACACATATTATTATATGGAATAAGTATTGATAGATATTATTATTATTATATCATATTGCATTTGTCGATATAGCTATGCTATTTTTTATCAAAATGATTGCATCGATCGGGAATCGAACCCGGGCCGCCCGCGTGGCAGGCGAGCATTCTACCACTGAACCACCGATGCTTGCTTTCTATGCGTCTTGATTATTTCAGAATTGTATAATATACCGCATATACGTTATACTCGCCTATTAATATTTATAATGACAATTTTTATAATTACATTCACTGGAAATCAAATTTTATAGAAATTTAGAACGAGGCAGAAATATTTGAAATTATTTCGAGGATGTTTTCTGTACACTGTCTATAGTTAGTAATTACTACATCTAATTTAATGTATGTATATGATTGTTTACATGTGGTGCTCTTATTTATTTATTTAATCGTTACTTTCAAGCTATAATGTTCTAAGTAAGATGTCATGTAGTTATTTAGTAAGAAGCGTTAGGTATATGTAATTATGGTGGAGGCGCCGACAGTAAATTCCATATTGGCAAAGATTTGAAAAATATGTAGGTGTTTTAAGTTTTGTATATGCTCCATTATTTTGATCAATTTCTACTAACCGATCCAGTCTGCCAAGGATTTTCATGTATTTAGATTGCCGACTAATTTTTTATGTGTAATGCATTGCTATACATGCCCTATATAAGCTGATCCAAATTAAGTGTCCGCAATTGATTACTTTGTTATTATTAGAGATACAAAATTGTTTAAATTAATAAAATATTAGTATTTTTAACGCTTTCAAAGAAACTAACGCGAAAAGCAATTGAATTTCGTTTTTTTAGAGATTTTTCATTGGCAATTTTCCAAATTAAAGTGTCTTAAGTTTTTACTGGAAGCAATAGTATAATACGTATATCTATACTGGTTTATATCTCACTATAAAATTAGTGAATAGGATAGATATTTAATTTTATCAATAAATGTTTCTACATCTATTATTTTGACAAATCTTCTGCTTGAATACACGGTTTGTCTATTAATTTTGGGATAAAATTTGAATTAATCTACTTGTATTACATTCGTCTTCGTAGCCAATTTATAACACCCCGAAATTCCAAAAATGTTTAGTAGGTTAAACTAAAATATATATTTTTGAACAGATATGTACCTATATTATATTTTTTTCTGTTGCAACTCAAAATTTAAAACCAGAGCTTATAATCAATCGGCTTCTATAATGTCAGTTAATGGAAATATAATGCCCAAACTAAAAAATTAAATCAGATTTACAAACTTTGTTTTTACATATCAACTCAGAATAGAACAAAATAAAATCCTTATAGTTTTTTCTTAAAAGATGCTTGGAAATATCAAGCTGTTCTTCAAAACATTTTTACGCAACTCGAAATGTCTTTAGTATGGTCCTGTCATATATGTGATTTACTACATAATTGTGAGACGCCAACGTTGTAGTATATATTCTAATATTTTGCAATATGTGACAGAGAGTGTTATTATTATTTTCCAAAGCCACCTAGAACTAGCAGAAAGACCATGTGAATTTTCACAGACACCGTAATATTTTAGATAAAAAAACGGTGAAAGTTTTGACTTTAGAGGAAAGTTCATTACCAGATATTTTGTTTTAAATTTATTTTAGCAGAGCAGAAAAGAAAATATACAGGGGTTTCCATTCAAATAAATTGTATATATTTCAAAGCTAGAAAACACGATCCTCGATTTTGTATTCTTCCATTTCAATAAGCGTTAAAACTACTAGTTAGTTTCCAACAATTTTCTATCTTAAATAATAAAAAAATTACCATTGGTAGATTAATTTGGATCATACAGTCATTTCATATTTATCTGCAAAATTTCATATATATTCTTGCTTTTATACGCTCTTCTATTAGTTTCAGGCTGTCAGGCTTCTTTGACAAACATATCGCAGATTATCTCAAACAACCTATATAAACACTTTGCTGTCATTTATAGAGAACAGAAAAGTTTTTGATTGAAATGGTAATATTTACAATATTGGCGATTGGTTTTTAAATTTGAGGTCTGTTAAGGATTTTATTGAATCGTTGTGTTTATCCCAACACACGCATTCGAAGCCATGAGAATTTGCATCGAATAGTGGACAAAACGTCAGCAGTAGAGGAACTGACAATCATGTGGTTTCAACCGAAAAGTGATAACTATGATTAATTATTTTTACATTATAGAAGCTGTATGCAGTTTTCGTACAAGAAGATAAGACTAATCAGAATATCTACTAAATGAAAACTATAACAATATAATATATTACCATAAGCATAAATTGAACCAGTTTTTATTAAATGTTATCATTTGCGTCTCAACTTAGCCTTGAGGCTTTTAAAAAATATTGAATGATATGACATACAGTGGCGAGCAATAAATTCTGGGCGTCAATGTCATTCTTAATGCAGTTGACAGCGTTCTTGTGTATATCTGGTTTTGGTATTAATTTTTTCGAACGTTGTCTTATATTCCATTTGTCAGATACTTGTCAAATATGATAATTATTGGTAAATAATACAATACAGGCACTAAATAATAAATGCATCACAGTTTATTATATATATATATACAGGGTTAGTTAAAAGTATGGAGACGGCGATTTATTGTCGTTAATATTCATTTTAGAGAATTACGTTCAATATAAAAGTTTGTTAGGATATTTTGATCTACATTTGAGAATATTTGATTTTTTTTTTCTTCAATTGTTTTTTAGTTACGCCTGTCCGCGCAGTTTTTTTAAATGGGAACTAGTAAATTTTACTCTAAGAGAATTTTTTTCTCTTTACAATAATATTTTTGTTTTTTTAAAATTCATTTTAATAACTTTTTTATAAGAAAAGGCCGGTTCAAGTGTTTCACAGATGTTCGGTACATCGCAGATAGACAGAAGCGATGCGATAAACAAACTTGAGCGACATAATTTTATCAGTGGTTATTGTGTACGTCAAATCTTTGACAGAAATAATTCATTTGTGCAATTTGTTGCTGTTAATATTAACAATGGCGAGTTTAAGTGAACATGAACGAATTGAAATACTTATGATGTTGGGTTATGGAGATAGACGCAAAAGTTTACAAGACGTTTGTAATTTATTTAATGATACGCATCCAAATAGAAATCCAATTTCTAAATCCGTTGTTGGTAAAACTTTAAGACGCTCTGAACAAACTGGTAGCGTTAAGGATTTGCCAAGGAGTGGTAGACCTAGAACAGCAAAAAGCTAAAAAAAAAAAAAAAAGGTATGAAAGTGAATTTAAAAAAAACAAAAATTTTATTGTAAAGAGAAAAAAATTCTCTATCGAATGGTAGAGTAAAATTCACTAGTTCCCATTTAAAAAAACTGCGCGGACAGGCGTAACTAAAAAACAATTGAAGAAAAAAAAATTTCAAATATTCTCAAATGTAGATCAAAATATCCTAACAAACTTTTATATTGAACATAATTCTCTAAAATGAATATTAACGACAATAAATCGCCGTCTCCATACTTTTAACTAAGCCTGTATATATAATAAAAAAGGGGGAATTACGGGAATGGGGTGTGTATTACTAATTAAAACTCAATTGTTCTACTCAATATTTCTACATTTGTTCAATGTCATCATCAGGAGTAACGAACATAGAGTTAGTCACTGGACACAATCACAAAAGAATAAAGCGGAACTTCTTTAAATTTAAATTAAAGAAGTTCCGGTTTATTCTTTTGTGTCTGCATGAGCTCCCCAATTTTAACCAGCCAACTTCTGTAATATATTATTTCTTGTTTTAATCTTCATTCGCAATTTATCAATAAGTTGTTTATATGTTAACGATGTATCCAGAGTAACTCCTAGGTATGTTGGATTAAAATTATGTCTTAGAACGGTACCATTAAAAGATATTACAGGTTTTTTTATATTTTTCGTTATTTTAAGATGGAAACAAGACACTTCTGACTTAGATGGATTATGACATAACCTTCATTTTCTAAAATAATCACTCAGAATCAATAGATCTTCGTTAGAATAAAATTTAATACATAAACAAGATCGTAGTACTTGATCATTTCGCCGTTTACTTGAATAATTTTATTGAAGCCGTTGGGCATAGATGGGCATAAATTTCTGAAATAGGCTTGTGGAAGATCATTCCAAGATGAACATATAGCGACCTACAATTCCTCCCTGTTTTGAAAATGTAAACGTTGGTTTTGTATACATTTGACCAATTTTCCCCACATGTTTTCTATATAATTCAAATCAGAACTTAAACTCGGCCACTCAAGCACGTTTATATTGTGGTTTTGGAACCATTCTGTTACCCTATGAGCTGAGCAGTATGGACTAAACAATTGTCCTGTTGAAATATAAAGTCGCCTTCGGGAAATACTTGCATCACTGAGGGCAACATCACATATTCCACAACCTTAATATAAACGTCAGTTATAAAACGTTATAGATACAATAATATCCCAGGACTTTTTGCAGAAATCCATGCCCATATATTTACCGAAAATCGGTGGCTAGTTTTTATGTATATTTTGCATAATACCACCGACTCCTTGGTCTGTATACTCTAACTTTGCCAAAGGGGATGACTGGAAGATGTTTTCATCACTAAAAATTACGTTTTCACAAAAGTTATTGGCATTCGCAAGGTACTGTAATGCAACGCCCAATCTGGCTTCTTTATGTCTAGCTGTAAGTTTGATCTTTCTAGGAGCAGCGGAATTTTTTTAATTCACTTACCGAATACAACGTCGTGCTGTGAAAACAGACGTGGGGAAGTTGGGATGAATGATTGCCTCTATTGCTGTTAGAAAAGCGTTATTTTAAATATTTGGAGCAACATAAGATCGTCCATCATAGTTGATGCTCGAGATCGTCCAGAATCCACTTGTCTATCCAGAAATCCTCTCTCTTTTTCTACCGCCGAGCAATTAAATTTGCCGAACTCTGCCATAATGACCTGCTACAGCAGCTTCAGATAATCCTGTTTCTACTAGGGAAATGGCCCTAACTTATTAAAGTAAGAAATTGGTGCCATGATGGCTTGACAATTTCTTGGTAACCCAAAATAAAATTTATATTTGGCAGTTTGTTGGTTATTATTGACAAAAAAGAGATACCAACAATCAGCTGAGTATCAAAATATGACAGAATTTTGTATGGCATTGACGACCAGAATTTAATGTATATACAGTGTGTCAATAAAGTAAGGAACACCCTAAATATCAGCTTTAAAACATATCTCTGGCAAAAACGCTCAGACATGTATTTTTTTATTTTTGAAGGCGCATTTTCTTAGATTAAATTGAAGTATACAGGGTTGTCAAAAAAGAAGATATGACGTTATCATGTGTTTTTTTAAATGGAATACCCTGTATATTTTTAAGAAAATCAAAAGAGCTTCTCATGAAGATTTTAACGATATATGAGTTGTTGGGGATATCTTTAATATTTACTTGTAGAAATTGAAAAAACACTTTTGGTGGAACAACGCGCAACGTCATAAAATAATTACAATAGAGTTTAACTTGTTTATTTTTAAATCTAAAACAAAAATTTACTTAAGTAAATGTTCAAATTACTGGCCGTTCACAATCTGACAGTAGCCTAGGCGAGAAATAAACTCATTCTGAACATTGCTGATTACATCTGGCGTGATTCTTCGGATCTCTTGGCGTATGCGTTCTTTTAAATCATTAATATTTTGAGGTCTATTTACATAAACTTTGCTTTTTAGGTAACCCCACAGGAAGAAATCTAGTGGTGTTAAGTCAGGGGAGCGAACTGGCCACTCAACAACCCCACGCCTGCCAATCCATCGGTTATTAAAAATCAAATTTAGGTAGTCACGCACAGGTCGAGAATAATGAGGAGGTGCCCCATCTTGTTGGAAACAGATTTCATTAATAGGACTGTCAGGGGTATTTGGATCAGGATTAAGTTCCACAAGCGCAGGAAGGAGCTCTAACTGTAAAAAATCCAAATAGATATCCCCATTTAAATTTCCATCAAAAAAGAAAGGTCCTAAAATCCTATTTTTTAGTATTCCAGCCCAGACGTTCACCTTCTGAGGGTGTTGACTTCGAGCTTCCTGCATCCAGTGAGGATTATGTTCTGTCCAGTATCTACAATTTTGTCGGTTAACTGTTCCGTTTAAAGAAAAAGTTGCCTCATCTGAAAATAAAATGTTTCTAGCAAACATTTCATCACGTTCACAAAGTATTTGCAAGTTTTCTGAAAACTCCAAACGTCGATCAAAATCATCTTCCGACATTTCATGGACAAGATGCACTTTATAAGGATGATATTTCTGCTTATGCCAAATTTTTCCAACAGTCTCATGGCTGCAATTAAAGTTTTAAGCTGCTTGACGGGTAGCACAATTCGGATTATCTTGCAGTGTCAAAAGAACATTTAACTTAGTTTCATCATCCACTTTTGGTCGCCCAGCTTTAGGTAGATCCCTAACATTTCCGTACTCCTCATACTTTAGAAGTATTTTACTTACAGTTGAGCGAATTATTGGTTGCCGATTAGGATGCGCTGCATTAAATAGTTCGCAAACTTCCACTGTACTCCTTCTTCGGTCACCATAACCAATCATCATAAGAATCTCAATCCGTTCTCTCTCACTTAGACCCATTTTTATCATAAGAAATGGCAATTATAAAACAAGCAAGGCCAAACAAACTAACGGTGGTTCGTCACTGTCTAATTAGATAAGACGTCACCATCCATACTGACAATTCTGTCATGACAACATTCAAAGATTAAAATTACCAAAAATTATCATGTAGTTCCACCAAAAGTGTTTTTTCAATTTCTACAAGTAAATATTAAAGATATTCCCAACAACTCATATATCGTTGAAATCTTCATGAGAAGCTCTTTTGATTTTCTTAAAAATATACAGGGTATTCTATTTAAAAAAACACATGATAACATCGTATCTTCTTTTTTGATAACCCTGTATACTTCAATTTAATCTAAGAAAATGCGCCTTCAAAAATAAAAAAATACGTGTCTGAGCGTTTTTGCTAGAGGTTTGTTTTAAAGCTGATATTTAGAGTGTTCCTTACTTTATTGGCACACTGTATAGTTGGCTTTTAGTTTTGATAATCGTCCACCTCAGTCACTGTTAATATCCCAGCATAAGGCTCAATTTTATTTTATTAATAAATGGCATATATTTATATTCAATCAACTGAACACTTACGGCATCGTATCTGTTCTTGTTAATCTATTTTTCTCCAAAATAATGTTGAAGCTTTGCTTTTCCAACTTTTGCAGTTTCTCTAGTTTCCTTTTTCCGTCAATGGATATTATTGTAGCCGCAAAATATAAACCTTCAAGAATTATGCTTATATAAACGGTTTTCTTCCAAAATCTCAATAAAAACTTATTGCATCAACTGAAAATATATGTACTTAACACATCATCATCTGGCTCATTCAAAACTGTATACCAGAGGTTGTATCACTTGAAACAATTTTCAATAGGTTTTTGCTCACCCGACGTTTCCTTTATCGTCTTTCCCCATCAGCTATAAATACTATCTTTTTTACAAAAATCTATTCATCGGGAGTACCTCAACTACCAATATTTGAGCCCTCGCTGATTTTTACATCTATCAATGAATTGCTTCAAAATTAGATTATTACAAGTAACCTATTGGAGACGACTTAAAGTTTTATGGATTATACTATTAACTAATAGTATTGACCGTTGATATAGCCTCAGAAGTGAATAAATCTTGTTCAATAATGGTATATTGTTAACAATCTGAACATGAATGTCTCTTTGTAGAACGTACAGTTTTCTAACCCAAAATTAAGGAACTAATGTATGACTATAACCTCAATTTACTCAGGAGCGCATTAGATTATAAAAAAAAATGTGAAGGTGTCTTTTGAGATCCCACCCACACACCTGTTATTTACCGCCTTTTATTCTGCACTGCTGTTAACTTGTGTTAGCAAAGTAGGCCGGAGAGTTCAGACAAAAAATAATGTGCATACTACGCCTACAGTTTGTGTAACTAGGAATTGATCAACAACAAAAAACACATTTAGCAGAAGATTTGTTGTATAAATATAAAAAAAAATGTTAGCGGTAGGTAGAAGGATATACATTTTGAAAAAGAATTAAAACCCCATCTTACGAATCAAAAACAATGTGTTCTATTTACAAAAGAAATATTTCCAGCGTCAAAAAAAAGTGGAGGTATATCTTTCAAAGAACCAGCATAAAATACCCTAAATATATTGGAAATTATAACTCATTTTTTTTAGACAGACACTTGAACACTTTTCCTAAAAGCGCCCAGTTTATATATCTACTACAATATCTAAGAGAATAAAAATTCATTTATCCCCGAATATTTACGCATTTGTAACCGCCCTCTAGACAAACTGTTGGTCAGAGATCTATCCCTCCCCTTCAGCCTGTTTCTCGAATTTTAGAATTTAGGCTAGTTTTAATTTCTTTTATATCAAATATCTAAGAAAATATCAATTTTGAAAGAAAAAGGGGCTTCAAGAGTTTCAAACGCTCTATTAAACAAAACAAAATTATTCTTCTATCTTAAGAAATAAAGGGAAAAAAGGAAAAAAATGTTTGGATATTTTATTTTTTTTAAACACATTTAAATACTTTTTGAAAAAAGGGCGTCATAGACACCTTGCATTCATTCATACGTATATAAGAAAAAATAGTGCATTGCTTCATGTTACCAAATAAGCAAGTAAAAAGAAAAAAACGCTTACATGTAATAGCATATACCTATAATTTGGTTAGCCCTGAGCCTTAATGATTATATTATATAATGTTTTACATATTAAAAAACTTGCCAATACTTGCATTTTAAAATCTATAGTTTCGTCTGTATTTTGGAATCTCAGATTCGAATTATACACGGTGGCCAGAAAAATGCGAACAAACGCCACGCAGGCCAAATCTTTGTTTAATTCTGAGTTGACAATCTTAATTGAAAAAAGTAGTACAGTGCTTTTTTTTTTTTTTTTTTTTTGTAAACCATTGGTATTAATCGATTAGTTACATCAATGCATTTGAGATAATTCCATTTCTAAATTTCACCACAATGATTTTACATAGATAAATTTGACGAATTTTGCTAAATTTTAGCCGTACAACTTAATGTTTGATGGTCTCGTATGCCGTAAGGAAGGACCGTATAACTTTTTTGGATTAAGATTATCGCCTCAGAATTGAACAAAGAATCGTTCTACCTGGCGTTTGTCCGCATTTTCTGGCCACCGTGTATACAAATATAAATTGATGTAAAACGTATTAATCTCTTAGTTTTTCAAGTGTATTAGATGCAATCTACTATCTGTAAAATTATATATAATAAAATACAAGTGTATAGTTTCAAAATTAATATAATGTTTAACACACTACATATTGCAGTGATCTTGAGTTGGGTTGTAAATTATAAATAAGTATAATCAAGATCACTTCAAGATTTATTTTAATTAATTTTTACTTTATTTATTTTTATCATGATGTGTATATAAATATTCACTATATCAATAATTTGCCAAAATTTTATTTTTATTTAAGTAAAATAATAAAAGAATGTTAGTATAATTTTTATAAAAGTCATAATATTAAAATACGCATTAAATGTTACGTTTTCAATAACGAGAAAGTGTTTCCCGCACGAAGAATACTGGCACCGGCAGAGATCGACCGTGTGGCCGGCGAAAAACAATATTATTCGCCAGATGCATAGATGAGTCATGAACGTGTAAACAAGTTGATATTAACATGTTTGTTTACCTTTTTCAAAGATTGTTAATACGCTGCTTTCCCGAGTGACCGATAGGAGCAGCACCATCGATATGCAGTTTTGGAAGTGGTATCGGTATCTGCCGAGAATTACCGTACGTTTTTATAAAGAAAATTATGCATAAAAGGGCTGGCGGACAGAATTTGGACGGACAGCTGGTGAAAACCGCTGACTTAGAAGCTTTGGAAGTAGGTGATAAACCACTCCCTCCTCTTTTTAAAAGATTATTCTTGAATCCGAACTTAGAATATTTTTGAGATTTTTCGATACTTATAAAAATTTTTAACAAGATTCAAACTTGTAATATTTTTCGTAATAGTCATGCAACATGTTTTACATTGAGATTTGTAAATATTTAAAATAATTATTTATGTACGGGATAATTTTATTTTCAAATTCAGACTTTGAATTTATTTAATTTCATTTTATTTTCTTTTTCTAGAGTGTTTTGTTTTGCATGTAGGGGTACTACGCCATACATTATGATAAAACATTCTAGTGATTGTAATGACTAGGTCGGATAGCATAATAATTTTATTTTAGTATAATTTTTTTTTATAACTTTATTTATCATACAAAAGGATTTGAAATTAATAATTTTGTTTCATGTATAGAATACACAAGTGAATAGCGTTTGGTTTTTTTTTATCATGGATGAGTTTGAAGTTATGTACGAAGAGTTAAGGTGATTTGATAATATTTGTTATAAATGTGTGTATAGTGGTGTACCAAAATTTTTGTTTGTGGTGGTGTTTTGTATTGGAATTTCACAGAAGGTAAAGTTTATTTTTAATGTATATATTTTTCTTGTATGTATATCAAGTATATTTTGTAGTACTTGTGTGTTCAATGTTAACGTGTTGGGTAATACATCAGGGATGTGTGAAATGAATTAAGTCGTTATTTAATTCATAGCATGGAGTCCTGGTGAATCCCAAAGACACGAATTAGTCTTGGTGGTACTGTGTTGGGAGCGAGAAAAGGCACCGGGCAGAACTAATCAGGGCCGAGTTAATTAATTGAATACGCAAAGACTTTATTTTATTTCATTTTATTTATTTAATTTAAATTTTATATATATATACCTTAAGGGATGAGCACATTGTGGTGTATGTTCGGGTTGTGTCCGACGAGTTAAAAAGACATACTCGTAGGGTGGAACTTTGGGGTACCCATCTGTGTGAATTTGCTTTCTGATGGTACTGTGTTGGGAGCGAGAAAAGGCGCCGGACAGGACTAATTAGGGCAAAGCCATTTCCTTAATGTTTATATTTTGTTCGCAAATGGTAAATCGTGTAAATTTTTGGTTATTTATATTCCAGTACAATTCATCATGTGTAATAAAATTTTATTTTTTATTTAAAGATGTTGATTGTTTACATGTATCTATGGCAAATATAAATCATAATAATCACGTTCACATTTTTAAAACATAAGTTTTTCACGACGTTATACTTTCATTTACTTTATTTCTTATAATGATTTGTTGATTATGATGTATAGATTTGGATGATGTTTGAGATATTGATACTTTGTTTGTAAATATATATATATCTGTATAATTTGAAATTTTGAATTCGTTAATATTTATTTTAATAAATTAGATGATAAGATTATTTTGCATTTTATTTTCTTTACCTGACCTGGAGATAATTAAAGAGCATTCAAATCGATTGGAGAATCTATTCATATTTTCTGCCCCTGAGAGAATTATTTATTTTAAACTGAGCTAGTTGTATGTAAAAAATTTGCTTAACCTACTATTCAGCAGAAAATTTGTTGTATCTTAGTCTAGCATAAGGCCTAGCACTAGGATGCGTGCTTGATTTTTACTTACATATTAATTGAATAATTTAAATTTATTATATATAAACCTCAATTTGTAAGAGTCACAGCAATATGTTTCGCCACACTGTGGCTTCATCAGGTGGATGAAAATACAATTTCAAAATACAAATTAGCTCCTATATATTTCAATACAAATTACAAATATCAATCTAGTTGATCATTTAATATTATACCTAATTTATTGCATTTATTAATTTCTAAGCTTTCTAGCATATTAAGTTTTTTACTTTTTCCTAAAACATGTAAAATTGTAAAATTAGTATTGAATTTATGATTATGTTCTAAGCAATGATTAGCAAAAGTTGAGTCTGTCTTCTTATCCCTATAACATCTTTCGTGTTCTTTCATTCTAGTATCGAATGTCCTTCCTGTCTGTCCTACATACACTTTTTTACAGTCTTCGCATGTCAACTTGTACACCCCTGAGTTTAATCTATTGTCCGTTTTATCTTTATTGTTTTTTATGGCGTTTTGTAAGGAATTGTTGGTTTTGAATGAAATTGTCTCCTCTCTACTTGTTTTAATTAAGTTCCCTACTGTGTTTGAAATTGTACCAATGTATGTGATGGAATTATAATTGTGCGTTCTATCGTTTTTTACTGTGGGGTAAATTAAAGATAGCGTTTTGGATTTCTGTAGTTTTTCTAAAATATTATTAATTAAATCTATAGAGAAGCCGTTATTTAACGCTATAATGTATATTCTGTTTAATTCTAAATCAAAGTTTTCTTTACTCAAAGGGACATTAATTAGTCTATGAAGCATTGATTGATAAGCAGATAATTTTTGTGTAATGGGATGAAACGAACGTGCGTGTATAGTTATGTCTGTATGTGTTCTTTGAGTAAAGAAAACTTTGATTTAGAATTAAACAGAATATACATTATAGCGTTAAATAACGGCTTCTCTATAGATTTAATTAATAATATTTTAGAAAAACTACAGAAATCCAAAACGCTATCTTTAATTTACCCCACAGTAAAAAACGATAGAACGCACAATTATAATTCCATCACATACATTGGTACAAATTCAAACACAGTAGGGAACTTAATTAAAACAAGTAGAGAGGAGACAATTTCATTAAAAACCAACAATTCCTTACAAAACGCAATAAAAAACAATAAAGATAAAACGGACAATAGATTAAACTCAGGGGTGTACAAGCTGACATGCGAAGACTGTAAAAAAGTGTATGTAGGACAGACAGACAGGACATTCGATACTAGAATGAAAGAACACGAAAGATGTTATAGGGATAAGAAGACAGACTCAACTTTTGCTAATCATTGCTTAGAACATAATCATAAATTCAATACTAATTTTACAATTTTACATGTTTTAGGAAAAAGTAAAAAACTTAATATGCTAGAAAGCTTAGAAATTAATAAATGTAATAAATTAGGTATAATATTAAATGATCAACTAGATTTAAATAACTCCCCCCTACTAAATCTAAAATTTAAACATGTCCACCCCCTCTTAGAATGAGATTATGTTTGTAATTTGTACTGATATATATAGGAGCTAATTTGTATTTGGAAATTGTATTTTCATCCACCTGATGAAGCCACAGTGTGGCGAAACATATGCAGTGTGTTAAACATTATATTAATTTTGAAACTATACACTTGTGTTTTATTATATACAGTGTGGAAACTACTTATGGAATAAATTCAGTAACTTCCAAACTAATGACTTTTGTCGAAAACGCTGAAACAGGTCAATTTTTATTTTAAATTGCGCACGTTTTAAATCACTGCACCTATTAGTGACGTCATCTTCTTTAGAGCTGTGACGTCATACGCATTTTTTTTTAATAGAATGCTATACTTTTTTATAAATTCATAGATAGTACTATTAAATACCTTTTTAATGAACTAACACAAGTTAACTTTATTTTCAACAATTTTTGAGAATTTTACATTTTTACGTCCAACAACAAAAACAACAATTATAAAAACGTCAAAGTTTACTAATTTATTCTTTTTTGATCAAAGCAAAATTACTATCTTTCTTGTATTCTACTACCGTCAGGTGCTATCAATTTCATCACACAGTTTTTTCGTGTTGTTTTTTTTTAAATTTTTTATTTTTTTTTTAAATGTAAAAATCTCAAAAATTGTTGAAAATAAAGTTAACTTGTGTTAGTTCATTGAAAAGGTATTTAATAGTACTATCTACGAATTTATAAAAAAATATAGCATTATATTAAAAAAAGATGCGTATGACGTCACAGCTCTAAAGAAGATGACGTCACTAATAGGTGCAGTGATTTAAAACCAGCGCAATTTAAAATAAAAATTGACCTGTTTCAGCGTTTTCGACAAATGTCATTAGTTTGTAAGTTACTGAATTTATTCCATAAGTGGTTTCCACACTGTATATAGAGGGTGTCATTTTGAAAACGTACCACCCTCTATATTTCGGCCCCTATAGAAATTCCAAAAATATGCAAAAACACGTCAAACTTATTTTTAAGGGGGACATTTTGTAGGCTGGTTTTCAATTAAATTACATCAACCCTCTAGCGGGGGTGGACATAACCTCTAAAAATTTAAATGGGAATGGGGGTTGAGTGATACCTCATTTTAAAGGCCGTTTAACCCGCTTTTCAAAAATGCTAATTTCTTGTCCTTTATTTTTAATACTTTTGAAGAAATCAAGCCAAACCATGAACATACAAGTATCAAGTGTTTTGCAATAAAACATTAAAAAACTAATAAAAAGTAACTTATTTTATAAAATTTTTTTAGCAGTTCGCGAGATATTTGGTGAAAACTGTAAAGAAGTTTAGATATCAAAAACACTTTGTGATATTGCTTTAATGAATTAAAATAAATGAAATTGAGGTATTACATAACGGTAAATTTTTAGAGTGTGTGAAGTTAGCCCCCTTTTTTCGAATAACGGAAATCTAACGGTTGTTCCAGGTTGTTCTAGGTTTGTTCTAAATTGTTCCAAAGTATTTCAAAAAAAAAAGTCAAAATTGGCCGAGATAATTGAAAAAAACGACTTTTTCACCCAGCCCCCCTTTTTTCGAAAATTGAAATTCTGAAGGTTGTTCCAGGTTGTTCTAGTTGTTCTAAACATTGTTCCAAAGAATCTCGAAAAAAAAATCAAAATTGGCCGAGATAATCGGAAAAAACGAGTTTTTGCCAGCCCCCCTTTTCTTGAAAATTGTAATTCTGATGATTGTTCTAGGTTGCTCTAGGTTTGTTCTAAATTGTTCCAAAGTATTTCATAGAAAAAATCAAAATCAGACGAGAAAATGGGAAAAAACCAAAGCCAAAAGTATGAAGTCGGACCCAGTTTTTGCAAAAATTAAAATTTTGACGGTTGTTATAGGTTGTTCTAGGTTTGTTCTAAACATTGTTCGAATACGTCAAAACCGTATCTCTTATATATCAAAAGATATGGCAAAAAACCCAAATCCAAAAGTGTGAAGTTAGCCCCCCTTTTATCGAAAATCTAACTTCTGACGGTTGTTCCAGGTTGCTCTAAGTGTGTTCTCAATTGTTCCAAAGTATTTCAAAAAATAAATCATAATTGGCCGAAAAAACGGCAAAAAACTTTTTTTTTCTGGCGGCCCATTTTTCGAAAATCGAAATTCTGACGGTTGTTCTGGGTTGTTCTAAGTTTGTTTTAAATTGTTCCAAAGGATTTCAAAGAAAAAATCATAATTGGCCGAGATAATAGAAAAAAACGATTTTCCCACGGACCCCCTTTTTGCGAAAATTCAAATTCTGAGGGTTGTTCCAGGTTGTTCTAGATTTGTTCTAAACATTATTCTTATACATCAGAACCGTATCTCTTATATTTCAAAAGATATTGCAAAAAAACGTTTTTAAAAAAGTGTGAAGTTAGCCCCCCTTTTTTCGAAAATCTAACTTCTGACGGTTGTTCCAGGTTGCTCTAGATGTGTTCTCAATTGTTCCAAAGTATTTCAAAAAATAAATCATAATTGGCCGAAAAAACGGCAAAAAACTTTTTTTTTCTGGCGGCCCATTTTTCGAAAATCGAAATTCTGACGGTTGTTCTGGGTTGTTCTAAGTTTGTTTTAAATTGTTCCAAAGGATTTCAAAGAAAAAATCATAATTGGCCGAGATAATAGAAAAAAAAGATTTTCCCACGGACCCCCTTTTTGCGAAAATTGAAATTCTGAGGGTTGTTCCAGGTTGTTCTAGATTTGTTCTAAACATTATTCTTATACATCAGAACCGTATCTCTTATATTTCAAAAGATATTGCAAAAAAACGTTTTTAAAAAAGTGTGAAGTTAGCCCCCCTTTTTTCGGAAATCTAACTTCTGACGGTTGTTCCAGGTTGCTCTAGGTGTGTTCTCAATTGTTCCAAAGTATTTCAAAAAATAAATCATAATTGGCCGAAAAAACGGCAAAAAACATTTTTTTCTGGCGGCCCTTTTTTCGAAAATCGAAATTCTGACGGTTGTTCTAGGTTGTTCTAAGTTCGTTTTAAATTGTTCCAAAGGATTTCAAAGAAAAAATCATAATTGGCCGAGATAATAGAGAAAAACGATTTTCCCACGGACCCCCTCTTTGCGAAAATTGAAATTCTGAGGGTTGTTCCAGGTTGTTCTAGATTTGTTCTAAACATTATTCTTATACATCAGAACCGTATCTCTTATATTTCAAAAGATATTGCAAAAAACTTTTTTCAAAAAGTGTGAAGTTACCCCCCCCCCCTTTTTTCGAAAATCTAACTTCTGACGGTTGTTCCAGTTTGCTCTAAGTGTGTTCTCAATTGTTCCAAAGTATTTCAAAAAATAAATCATAATTGGCCGAAAAAACGGCAAAAAACAATTTTTTTCTGGCGCCCCTTTTTTCGAAAATCGAAATTTTGACGGTTGTTCTAGGTTGTTCTAAATTGTTCCAAAGGATTACAAAGAAAAAATCGAAATTGCCCAAGATAATAGGTAAATCGATTTTACCTATTATCTATATTTTAAAATGAATAATAATACTCATTTGTGATTCAGAATAAAGCAGAAGCAGTAAATATACATATATTTTCCCAAGCAATATAATTCATTTGTTTGAAAACAATATTGTTACTAAATGCTGATGCTCCTAACATAAAATAATATTAGAACAGTGACGTTAGTTACATTATTAATGTAGATTAAAAACTACCTCATAAACATATTGAGAATGATTATACCTTGCTCATAAAAAGATTAGTGTTTTTCTCATGAGCTGCTAGGTTGATGTTTCTTTGTTTATTTTTATTAGAGTTCATGCTTTAGTTTATCCCTAAAATCTAAAATATATATTTTTTCTGTAAAATTTATTTATTGATATTATTATATTATTTGATAACATTGACATAAATAATATATTTTTTTATCAATTTGGTATTGTAAAACAGTAGCCTTTCCCAAATCGGCTATTCTTTGACGGATATACTATCTTATATTATCTAAATAGGTACCTATATAATATTTTTTCCAAATAAAGTAATAATAGCCTTTCAATCGTTTTAGTGAGAAAATTAGACAGCATATTTCAACATGTTTACGAAGAGGGGCTACAAAAAATAAGCAGACTTGATAGGATACACGTGCTTGCATTCCCGGAGCAAAAACCATGAAAAAAAGTGGCCAGACCACGGCTAGACAAAATAACGTTGTAGTGGTTTACTATAATTAAAATTTTCAAACTTCAAAATCAGTATTTTATTTTTATAATTATTAGACAAAATGAAATAACAAAGGGAGCCTGATAGACTTCCCCATTTTGTTTGATTTTAGTTGGGTACCCATATCCAGCGCTTTTATTTTTTTGAAATACTTTGAAACTGTAAGAATTTCGATTTTTAAGAAATAGGGACTGGGGAAAAATATCGTTTTTTCATAACCGGTTTTGATTTTTTCTTTGAAATAGTTCATCAGCATTTGGTAACAATATCGTTTTGTAATAAATGAACATTATATTTCTTGCGAAAATATATATTTATTGCTATATTAGATGTTTATTTCTTTAAATAGAACTGCATCATACAAAAACTTCCTTCAACACAGTAATGTTCGGAAAGTGCATTCCGCCCATTGTAAAATCGTTTTTTCCTATTATCTCCGCCAATTATGATTTATTTTTTGAAATACTTTGGAACAATTGAGAACACACCTAGAGCAACCTGGAACAACCGTCAGAAGTTAGATTTTCGAAAAAAGGGGGGCTAACTTCACACATTTTTAAAAACGTTTTTTTGCAATATCTTTTGAAATATAAGAGATACGGTTCTGATGTATAAGAATAATGTTTAGAACAAATCTAGAACAACCTGGAACAACCCTCAGAATTTGAATTTTCGCAAAAAGGGGGTCCGTGGGAAAATCGTTTTTTCTATTATCTCGGCCAATTATGATTTTTTCTTTGAAATCCTTTGGAACAATTTAAAACAAACTTAGAACAACCCAGAACAACCGTCAGAATTTCGATTTTCGAAAAATGGGCCGCCAGAAAAAAAAAGTTTTTTGCCGTTTTTTCGGCCAATTATGATTTATTTTTTGAAATACTTTGGAACAATTGAGAACACACCTAGAGCAACCTGGAACAACCGTCAGAAGTTAGATTTTCGAAAAAAGGGGGGCTAACTTCACACTTTTTTAAAAACGTTTTTTTGCAATATCTTTTGAAATATAAGAGATACGGTTCTGATGTATAAGAATAATGTTTAGAACAAATCTAGAACAACCTGGAACAACCCTCAGAATTTGAATTTTCGCAAAAAGGGGGTCCGTGGGAAAATCGTTTTTTCTATTATCTCGGCCAATTATGATTTTTTCTTTGAAATCCTTTGGAACAATTTAAAACAAACTTAGAACAACCCAGAACAACCGTCAGAATTTCGATTTTCGAAAAATGGGCCGCCAGAAAAAAAAAAGTTTTTTGCCGGTTTTTCGGCCAATTATGATTTATTTTTTGAAATACTTTGGAACAATTGAGAACACACCTAGAGCAACCTGGAACAACCGTCAGAAGTTAGATTTTCGAAAAAAGGGGGGCTAACTTCACACTTTTTTAAAAACGTTTTTTTGCAATATCTTTTGAAATATAAGAGATACGGTTCTGATGTATAAGAATAATGTTTAGAACAAATCTAGAACAACCTGGAACAACCCTCAGAATTTGAATTTTCGCAAAAAGGGGGTCCGTGGGAAAATCATTTTTTTCTATTATCTCGGCCAATTATGATTTTTTCATTGAAATCCTTTGGAACAGTTTAAAACAAACTTAGAACAACCCAGAACAACCGTCAGAATTTCGATTTTCGAAAAATGGGCCGCCAGAAAAAAAAAGTTTTTTGCCGTTTTTTCGGCCAATTATGATTTATTTTTTGAAATACTTTGGAACAATTGAGAACACACCTAGAGCAACCTGGAACAACCGTCAGAAGTTAGATTTTCGAAAAAAGGGGGGCTAACTTCACACTTTTTTAAAAACGTTTTTTTGCAGTATCTTTTGAAATATAAGAGATACGGTTCTGATGTATAAGAATAATGTTTAGAACAAATCTAGAACAACCTGGAACAACCCTCAGAATTTGAATTTTCGCAAAAAGGGGGTCCGCGGGAAAATCGTTTTTTCTATTATCTCGGCCAATTATGATTTTTTCTTTGAAATCCTTTGGAACAATTTAAAACAAACTTAGAACAACCCAGAACAACCGTCAGAATTTCGATTTTCGAAAAATGGGCCGCCAGAAAAAAAAAGTTTTTTGCCGTTTTTTCGGCCAATTATGATTTGTTTTTTGAAATACTTTGGAACAATTGAGAACACACTTAGAGCAACCTGGAACAACCGTCAGAAGTTAGATTTTCGATAAAAGGGGGGCTAACTTCACACTTTTGGATTTGGTTTTTTTGCCATATCTTTTGATATATAAGAGATACGGTTTTGACGTATTCGAACAATGTTTAGAACAAACCTAGAACAACCTAGAACAACCGTCAAAATTTTAATTTTTGCAAAAACTGGGTCCGACTTCATACTTTTGGCTTTGGTTTTTTCCCATTTTCTCGTCTGATTTTGATTTTTTCTATGAAATACTTTGGAACAATTTAGAACAAACCTAGAGCAACCTAGAACAATCATCAGAATTACAATTTTCAAGAAAGGGCTGGCTGGCAAAAACTCGTTTTTTCCGATTATCTCGGCCAATTTTGATTTTTTTTTCGAGATTCTTTGGAACAATGTTTAGAACAACTAGAACAACCTGGAACAACCTTCAGAATTTCAATTTTCGAAAAAAGGGGGGCTGGGTGAAAAAGTCGTTTTTTTCAATTATCTCGGCCAATTTTGACTTTTTTTTTGAAATACTTTGGAACAATTTAGAACAAACCTAGAACAACCTGGAACAACCGTCAGATTTCCGATATTCGAAAAAAGGGGGGCTAACTTCACATACTCAAATTTTTAAACTATTTTTACTTCTAATATCCAACGAAATAATAAAGACGCATACTATTCAGTTAAACATTATTATTGGAAAGAATGTGATTTACCTGAACTAGTACTTGTGATAGTCGTACAGGTAGTTTAACGTAGAAAAAGAAAGCCCTGGTTTAACCATTCTTGACATTCTTGTCAAATTTTTCTTTGCTTGTCACTCCATTTATTTTAGCCAAAATTACTTTATTGTAAAATTAGTTTTGCGAGGTAAAAGTTGCTCACCAGTTAGATTTCCTTCAATGAAGGCAGGTTCAATAATAGTATTCCCAAGGATACCAGCCCAAACGTTAACTTTTTCTGGATACTGTGTGTGACCTTCCCTAAAAAGTCGCGGATTTTCATCGCTCCAGTAGCGACAATTTTGCTTGTTAACATGCCCATTAAGAAAAAAAGTACACTCATCAGTAAAGCAAATATTGTGCAAGATATTTTGGTTTTCATGTATAAAATCCGTCATTGTTTCACAAAATTCAATCCTTCTGTCGAAATCGTCGTCAAAAAGCTGTTGTAGAATTTGCATTTTATAGGGGTGAAAGTTATTTAACTTTAGTGCTTTCCTTACTGTTTCGTGAGACATTCCTACTTGGCGTGCCACAATGCGAAGTGATGTGGAGGGATTTGCAGTAAAGGTGCCTAATACTTCTATTTGTGCTGCTTCATCCAAGACACGGCTAATATTTCTTTTTTTGTTAGCAACCGAACCAGTTTCACTAAACTTAGCGACTAATTGTAGAACATACTTATGATTTAAATTACTATTCGGATACCTTTCATTAAACATTCTTGACGTTCTTCTTGCGCATCTTCCACATTCCCCATAAATAAGAATAATTTCAATTCTTTGTTGAAGAGTAAACACCATTTTTAAAAATAATGTAATAAAATCGCAACTTTTACCTCGCAAAACTAATTTTACAATAAAGTAATTTTGGCTAAAATAAATGGAGTGACAAGTAAAGAAAAATTTGACAAGAATGTCAAGAATGCTTAAACCAGGGCTTTTTTTTTTCTACGTTAAACTACCTGTACGACTATCACAAGTACTAGTTCAGGTAAATCACATTCTTTCCAATAATAATGTTTAACTGAATAGTATGCGTCTTTATTATTTCGTTGGATATTAGAAGTAAAAATAGTTTAAAAATTTACCGTTATGTAATACCTCATTTTCATTTATTTTAATTCATTAAAGCAATATCACAAAGTGTTTTTGATATCTAAACTTCTTTACAGTTTTCACCAAATATCTCGCGAACTGCTAAAAAAAAAGGCAAGAATTTAGCATTTAAAATTTTATAAAATAAGTTACTTTTTATTAGTTTTTTAATGTTTTATTGCAAAACACTTGATACTTGTATGTTCATGGTTTGACTTGATTTCTTCAAAAGAATTAAAAATAAAGGACAAGAAATTAGCATTTTTGAAAAGCGGGTTAAACGACCTTTAAAATGAGGTATCACTCAACCCCCATTTCCATTTAAATTTTTAGAGGTTATGTCCACCCCCGCTAGAGGGTTGATGTAATTTAATTGAAAACCAGCCTACAAAATGTCCCCCTTAAAAATAAGTTTGACGTGTTTTTGCATATTTTTGGAATTTCTATAGGGGCCGAAATATAGAGGGTGGTACGTTTTCAAAATGACACCCTGTATAATGGAGTTTCAACATGTATCTCCTTCGTCGATTATTAATCTGTAAAATTAATGAAAATCCTAATTAAAAAAAAAATTCCACCTGTATAATTTGATGTGGTAACTTTCCACATATGAATATTTTAAAATTTTGCAAGCTTGCGACATCTTTTTCTGCATACATATATTTGAAATTTAAAGCCAATAATATTTTACTTATCATTGGAATCTTCAATCATCCAACATCAGGTCGAACTCACTTCTAGGCCTCCTGAAATACTTACGACTTATCTTCAAGTTTCCACTACATAAGCTGCGGGCAATCTATCACTTTCGTGTCACGTTTTGTGATGGCAGTAAATTTTAAGTAGGTCCACATACAGGCATCTGTGCGAATTCAGAACATGTTTTTCTTCAAGGATTTCATTTACTTTCGGAGTCATCTGCACTGTTGTTGAAAATATACCCACATTTCAGCGAGGTATTTGACGCTTGACCGTGAACATAAATAAAGTTCGTCCGAGAGTATTTTCTAAAAGATTTTAAGCCCTCTCTATTTCCATTTCCAAATTGAAATGTTTTATTAAAGTGCAACTTTAATTTTTATACAAAAAATTTTATAATTAGATGCTCATATTTAAATGTTCTTAATTTTTGGATATATAAGTAAAGTTTAAAATTATTTGTCCCCACGAACCGAACAATGACCGGTTTCGAGCAATTTGACTCTCTTTAGCTTGGTGCACGGTTTTGCAAAAGCATTTGATATAATTACAGTCAGCCTGATTTGCGGTTTCGCAATGGTATTCGGTTCACGATGACGAAATTTTTTTTCATGACTTCGCTGTAATTTGTTGTATTAGTACTTCGTTATTTGTATATTTCTCTAGAAAATTTCTCAAACTAGAGAATATCTCATACACACAAAGTTACCATTAGGTTAATTTACACTAGTCATTGAAGAAATCTAATGTAAGAGTGAACCATGAAAAAACCCTTCCATTTGCCCTTTCGGGGTTCGGATTGGGACTTGTTTCCTGTATGTTTCTCCATCTATACCTTTTATATTTTTTTAGTTTTTGCTCATTATGGCCATTCCTTCTATCGTCTTTCGCTTTTTTCTCCAATCTCCTGCTATATGCTACCACCATTTCTTCATCGTTTACCCTTATTCCTCGTTGTATTAATTGTTTCATGTATTCTCTCTGCCAGTCTACCCGATTCTAAACTAATGGAGTTTAATGGGCGAGATAGGGGAAGTGGGTCCAATTTCAGTCAGACTAGACCGACTCGTGTTTTGTCGGCTCTCGGGGAACCTGGCAGGTAATACGGTACCCGAAAGCCGACAAAACACGAGTCGGTCTAGTCTGAGTGACATCGGATCCACTTCCCCTATCTATGTATAAATATCTTGCTTATATTTATGATATAAAACAGAAAAACAACTAAAATAAAGATGATTATTATTAATATTGTTTTTAATAACTGCTGTTATATGAAACTAAAGTAATTCATAGCTCTTTATTTTAATGACCATTTTCGTATACTAATTTTATTATTGCGTATTACTTTAGATCTTTTCAACATTACAAGTTAAGTTAGCGACATGCAAAAATGGAATAACAAACAGTAATAACTTGGTGACATAAATGTCGCGATAAATAAGGAAAAGAACAATCAACCTTTATTTATGTTAAAATTGAATTAGGCTACTTAGAACTTTTCTATTGAATTAGTGCTCATTATTTACGAAACAACATCTCGCTAGCTCGTGTTAATGTAATAGTCAAGGACAATTAGTCGAGAAAAACAAATTGGATATAAATATGAAATGTGTCGAAATAATAATCAAGATAAACAACGAGAAACGTTAGAATATTTAAATAAGGAAATTAACCGTAACTATTCATTGTTCTTTCGCACATAGTATCATTATGCATTAATTTTCTTTGTAATTCCAATAGATATGTTCTACGTAGAGGAATTAAGTTTACATACTAAATACTATAATAACATGTATAGTTGCTATTGTAATAATACAGGTTTAATTTTATGTAATTAGCACTTATATAAATAGAATCGCATAATAAAAGTTAATAGACACTATAATATAATTATTGCTAATACTAAGGCTAAATATTTAAACCAATCATAAACATACATACTGCTGTGGTACGATTCTAATGAAAATTTGTATATAAATGTAAGATTTGTATAATTAATATATTCTTACTGAAATGTCAGAAATTTGTGGTCTAATTTTGTATTCATTCAGGTACACTGCTAATTATGTTTTTACTGCAAATTAAGGACACTTTGTATGTAGCAGTATACATGAGAAAAGTTATAAATATTGTAACGAAACCAGCAGACATTCGAAATGAGTTTACATTTAATAAAAGAAGCAGACCTCTCGGCGCGATAAAAACGAAATTGTCACACGCACAAAAAGAGACCATAAATCAATCTCCACGCTGTACGGCATAGTCCAGCGGAGACAGAATGTCTAGGAATATTCTACAGACATTCGAGAGGGAGATAGAGTTTACGAGAATGCTTCGAGATGTTTTCACATACGTATATAAGGCGGCATGATTCATTACGGGGTTCGTTGCGGGATCGAGTGCGAAGAAATAAATAGTGGTAGCCAAATAAATAAATATAGTAGTGCCGTCTTATATAAATAGAACTGTTACATAAATACGGACTTAAATAATAGTAGTAGTAAATAAATACCTGTAATAATTAAATCGTAGTAGTTTAAGTGTGTTACGTTAGTTTTTATATTTTTATATTGTTATATAATTTTAAGTATATAAATATACAGACTGTTTTAAATACATAATTGCACGAGTTGTTTATTGGAACCCGAAAACGTTACAATTGGTGTCAGTGTGGGATAAACACAAGTGCAAATAAATAAATAAATAAATAAATAAATGGCTACCAAATGTTTGGAAGAATTAAAGGTCTCCGAGTTAAGGGCAGAATTGGAAGAAAGGGACGCAGATGCGTCTGGAAAAAAAACAATTCTCCAGGACCGGCTTCGAGACCTTTTAATAAATGAAGGTGAGGATCCCGAGAAATATTTGTTTCAAGTACAGGCTGATTATAACTTAATTTTGGAGACTCTACAAAATAATTCAAAACAATTCGAGACTCTAAAAGATAAAATTGAAAATAATTCAAAACAATTCGAGACTCTAAAAGATAAAATTGAAAATAATTCAAAACAATTCGAGACTCTACAAGATAAAATTGAAAATAATTCAAAAACTCTAAAAGATGAGATGTTAACCTTAAAAGATGAAATGGCAAAACATTTTGAGAGTAATATGAAGACTCTAAAAGATGTTGTAAAACATTTCAAGACTCTAAATGATGAAATTGCAAATAATTCAAAAGCTTTGAAAGATGAAATTGCAAATAATTCAGAAGCTTTAAGAAATGAAATTGCAAGTAATTCAAAACAACTCGAGACTACTTTTAAGGAAGACATTCAAAAGAATTCATCGAATGGGAAACAGGAATTTTCTGAGGCCATCGAAGCCGTAGAACAGAAAGTTGAGGAGCGCGTGTTCGGAATGGGGGACGAGTTTGGGGTTCAGCTTCGGTTGCCAGCGATGAACGACTGCGGTCCCCATGACATCTCGGGCGGAAGCCTGGAGATTGCCCGAACAGCAAAGGCAATGGTAAAACCTCCCACCTTCGATGGAAAGACGTCATGGATGACGTACCGGAAACAATTCGAAGACGCTACAGGAGCACATGGGTGGACGTGCCCGAAGAAAGTTACTGCCCTGATTGTGTCATTAAGAGGACAGGCCAGTGATGTTCTGCTGACCTTACTCCCAGAAGAGTGTCAAGACTATCCCCAACTAATCAAGCGTCTTGAGATGAAGTATGGGCATGCACACCTGGAACAGGTAGTCCGGCGATTGGTGAATCAGGTGCAACCTAAGAGAAGAACGCTCCGATGTTGGAATTGGAAATGGAAATGGAAATGGAGATGGAAATGGGCCATGCGCATAGTAAATGCGCGAAGAAGCCCAAGAAAACCATAGCGGAGCAGCGAAAAATGAATCGGGTCGATGAGAAGAGGCAATCGTCGATCCAGTATCGTAGAGCCTCAAAATAAATAGCGCGAATTGCATCTGTGCAACACCAAAACGCTGATGCTGTTGCAAGAAGACCACGTCCAGGAGACTGCAGGCATAGCAACCGCCTAGAAGAAAAATCGGCCAACACATTCTGAACTGCCGTGGTTAATGATCAGTAGCATCCTGACAATTTGCGGATCGGTCAAGAAGCTGATGAAGACCTTGGTTCATTGATGGTTTGGAAAGGTACTGGTCGCGGACCGGCTTGTCAAGAAGTGGCTCCTCGCTCACAGGGACTGGAATCCTAATGGGCTCAATGGGACTCTCTAAAGCTGGAGGATGATCTACTGAAGTGTGCTGTGGAGAACCCAAATGGAGAAGACTACGTCAGCGGATCCAGACGAAGGTTGGAGGATGCTCACTAGCGAGTACGCCATCACACTCAGGATGCCAGCGACAGGACGAAGAATTGTTACCACATGCAAGACGAGAGAGAGATGGTTACCGAGAAGAGGACCTTGTTTGGTTATATAATCCTCAACGTCGCCGAGGCCTGTCCCCAAAGCTCCAACAATACTGGGAGGGACCATACGAAATACTAGAGCAAATAGATGACGTCGTTTATCGCATGAGACTAACACCTCATAGTGAGCCATGTGTGGTGCGTTTCATTACATTGGCCCATATCATGGACGTGACGGCGGTGAAGTGGCGGATGCGGGACAAATTACCGGAAAACCTAGAGAGCCAATTTATGGGAAATGTAAGGAGCCAATTTATGGGAAATGTAAGGAGGCTGGCAATTCCGAAACTGGGCTGCGGATTAGACCGTTTGGAATGGAGAACAGTAAGAAACATGCTGGAGGCAGTGTTTCGGTATACTGGTATCGATAGGTCGTGTGCGGCTGTCGGCCCAATCAGCCCGTTGTGCAGCCTGGGGCGGTGGCCATTTCCACAACACGGCTGGGTGCACCCGTGGGTCCCGGTGTGGATTTCGTCATCCGCCAGCGAGAAGAACATGGAATAGTGTTTCGGGACGAAACGCAGTTTTTAAGAAGGGGGCAATGTAACGAAACCAGCAGACATTCGAAATGAGTTTACATTAAATAAAAGAAGCAGACCTCTCGGCGCGATAAAAACGAAATTGTCACACGCACAAAAAGAGACCATAAATCAATCTCCACGCTGTACGGCATAGTCAAGCGGAGACAGAATGTCTAGGAATATTCTACAGACATTCGAGAGGGAGATAGAGTTTACGAGAATGCTTCGAGATGTTTTCACATACGTATATAAGGCGGCATGATTCATTACGGGGTTCGTTGCGGGATCGAGTGCGAAGAAATAAATAGTTGTAGCCAAATAAATAAATATAGTAGTGCCGTCTTATATAAATAGAACTGTTACATAAATACGGACTTAAATAATAGTAGTAGTAAATAAATACCTGTGATAATTAAATTGTAGTAGTTTAAGTGTGTTACGTTAGTTTTTATATTTTGATATTGTTATATAATTTTAAGTATATAAATATACAGACTGTTTTAAATAAATAATTGCACGAGTTGTTTATTGGAACCTAAAAACGTTACAATATGTTTGATATATGTGCTTATATGTTTTAGTAATGCTTAAGAATTATGAAATTTTATTTCTTAAAATTTATGTATCTTACTCTATATAAATAATTATTTATGCTGGAATGTTGAAATAGATCACCCAGTATACTTCATAAATAATGTTAGATATATTCAACCTCATTATGTAATATAATAATTTGTAATTATCAAATGCCCATAATAATATAGTATCGTATAATACGTTTTGCCTATCTGACAGGCGTAATTTACACACATATTAGTTGCTCTATAAAAAAAAGGCATATTTATACTATTCACATGAGTCAAAACTTATATTTTAGCTTTTAAAAGGAATCTGCACTATTTATACGATCACCTTTATTCATTTAATAATGTATATCACATTCATAATGGTAGCTTATGTTAACTTTCCGTTTTGTGCATTCACGGTGGTACACCAAAAAATAAATATACGAGGTAGGCGCCATAAATTCTCGGCTGACAGGCTTATACAGATTCAAACGTGTTCAAACTTCGTCACGTCATACATGCACATACGCGAGGTGTACACTATAAATATGATGGTTCGAAGCCTAGTAGTTTTTAGTAACCAGCCAACCAACGTGACTAGCGCACGAAAACGTCTGAAGTAACGAAAATTGAGTACGCGCGGTCATTAAATTTTTAACAAAGAAGGGCATACATCTTATCACATTAAACAACGTTTAGACGGCGTTTACGGTGATTCATCTCCTTCGTATTCAACTGTAAAAAAGTGGGCAAAATGTTTCCGTTTGGCACAAGAATCCCTGGAAAATGCTGATCGGTCGGGTCGACCAAATGAAGTGATAATGCCTCAACAAATTTCAATTATTAATCATTTAGTGCTAGGAGGTCGCCGTTTGAAAGTGGCGGAATTAGCAGTAATAACAAACATTTCCGAAACAAGTGTTCGCCGAATTCTCCATGACCATTTGGGTATGAATAGAATTAGTGCCAGATGGGTACCGCGACTTTTTTCTGCTCTCCAACGTGAACGTCGAGTCAAATGTGCTCAGTGCTCAGTCGTTTTTAAACATGTGTGGTCTCGACCCAACACCGATTTTGGAGTATATTGTCACAGAGGTTGAAACAATGGTTCTGTTTTACAATCCTCTATCGAAAAGGGTGTCCATGGAATGGCGGCGACCTGATGAACCTCGTCCCAGAAAGGCGAAAGTCGTTCAATCAACGAAAAAAGTGATGGTCACAATATTCTGAGATTGTGGGGGCATTTTACTAATTGACATTAAAGAGTGCAATACAAATGTGACCGGCACATATAATGCTTCTTTATTGAATAAATTAAGGGGCAGTATTCTTGCAAAACGTCGTGGAAAATTGACAAAAGGTGTGCGATTATTGCACGACAATGCTCCCGTCCATACTACCGCCATTTCACAAGCTGCCATACGCGAATGCGGCTTTCAAGAATTGGAATATCCACCGTATAGTCCGGATATGGCTCCTTGTGATTTTTGTTTGTTTTCTACTTTTAAAAAAGACTTTAGAGACCGTAGTTTTAAGGACGACAGTCTGTTGCAACCAGCTGTTATAGAACATTTTGACGGAAAAATTTCAGATTATTTTTACAATGATATCGAATTATTAATTAATCGTTGTAATAAATGTATACGCGTTAGGGGAGATTACATTGAAAAATAAAAATTCTTATGTTGTTCCAAGTTTCTTTTTTGTATATCAGGCCGAGAATTTATGGCGCCTACCTCGTATACTTATAATTGGATATATTTGAGATGTAAATGTAATCTTACATGGTGTGTTCAGTTTATTTCAGTCTGAATATAACTTTATTTCCAAACACAAAAGAGCGGTTTATTTGTGCAAATGAGATAAATTTGGAGAATTCTTTCCAAAGTACTTCAAGAACAGCTATATTCGTATTAAAACGCCTGATAATAAGAAAGTTTGGTTAAGGGTTCAAGTAATGAGAAATTAAAATATATTATACAACAATAGCTATAAGAAGTAGTACATACTTATTATATGTTTAAATATAAATGTATGTAATCAATACTTACCTTGGAGAGTATAATACGTTAATATTATCATTGTAACTTTGTTTTGATTTTGTCTTAAAATCAATTTTTAAAATACGTAAACATCGATGTCAAGGTGTTGACTCCATTTTGTAAACATAGATGTGATTGGAATTAAAGTGCCACTGCTGTCACAACACGTTTGGAATTTTTATTTGGTAGCAGTGTGTTAAAATTTTTCATACTAGATATTCTAGAATATGAATTTTTTATGGTTTCCTGTTTATAAAGGAAGTAATATTTTCGAAATTGTAATTTAAGAGTGGGAGAAATCTGCAAAAGGCCTGAGCGCATCTTTTAAAAGGGGATTCCTACGAGCAATCGGGGAAACACTTCTCTAGAAAATAAAGAGATTATCCTTCGAGCAATCTGGAAAAAAACTTCTTTAGAAAACAAATAGGTGGAAGTGGTATAATACATCCACGCTTACAGCAAACAAGGTATACTCACATAGTTACTTTGTGTTGCTATTTAACTTTAAGTAGAAATGGATTTTAATTAGTTATACGAAAAAATAAAGTACTTATTTTAAAATTTAAATAAAGACTTTTTAGCATGATGACATGTTTCCAAAATTGAATAAATTTATCTGAAGTGAAATGTTTTACAAGTAAATAGTTATTTTAACGTAGTTGAATTCTTGGGCAGCCACTTCTTGGATAAACCTATTGATGGTTTATAAAATAAGCGTCTGTATAAGCAACAAACGTTATTGTGTATATTGGAGATGACATCTTTGAGCGTTAAAATATACAATCGTGTTATCAATGCCAGTATACAAGAATAGTTACGGGGTTGTACATAATTTTACCAAAGTTTAGTGTGAAATTGATATGCTCTCGCAGGATTCAAAAGAGATTCCTGAGGGTGAGTGTTCAATTGACCTATATATTTGCCCTAGGAATGAGATGCTTAATCGTGACTATGAGAATATCATGATTAAGTACAGTAAAACCTAGTCAAAGATTATTTTATTTTATTATAAAAATTATAGATGTTTATTTTAATCATTAAATCATGCTAAAAGGATTTATCATATTGATACAACCGTTTAAATATCGATATATTATTCAAAAGTTTTAAAAATAATGTAGCTAAATATAAATACTCTATCAAAAGGATACAATTATTTTTTTTAGCCATAAGATGTATTTGTTAAGATTAAAGGTTTGTCTATGTAATTGATAAAATTAAATATCATGAATTATTTTTTTGTACATCACTATCTTATCTGTTTTCTAAGAAAAATTGTATTATAGAATATTTAGTCATTAATAAAATTGTAGTATTTTATAAGTAAGAAAAAATTGTGTTTGCTTTATTTACTTACATTTATAATATAATAAATAAAAATTAATTTTGTAATAATAGAAATAAAATACAAATAATTGTTTCAGATTTACACTATATTTAAATAAAAACACAACAGCTGTTTCGCTACATTGTAGCTTCTTCAGGTGATAACAAATTCTAAATTGTAACGAAACAGCTGTTGTTTTTTTAATTTAAATATAGTGTAAATCTGAAACAATTGTTTGTGTTTTATTTCTATTGGAATATGGATTTACATCATGTAAAGGCCGAATCTATTGAATTTTGTAATAAATGAGCTGCACCTGAGATAAAGAGTTTAGCTAGGGACGTTGGTTAGAAGATAAGAAATCTGTGTAATGTGTAGCAATATATCTGTGGTTTGTTCTTGCATTAGCACATAGCATAACTTTTCGTTATTTCTAAGATTGAGGACACAGCAATATGTGATTTATCTGTAAGATTGTAGAAACTTTAAAAATAGTAATTATTATTATTATAGTTACAATATCTCGTAAAAAGAATACAATAAATAAGAATAATAGGAATAAATAATTATAAATATTTTAATTCACTATACGAGGTGCATTCAAGTTCTAAGGCCTCCAATTTTTTTCCTCCAGACTGGAAAGAAATAGAAATATGTGTATTGTTTTAAAATGAGCGTGTGGTCGTTGTCAATACGTTACAGAGATGGCAACACTGTACGACAGGTCGAAATGTAGCGGCAGCGTCGAGAATGAGAACTGTTTTAGATACTTAAAATGGCTACGTTTTCCTTACTTGAACAGCGTGCAATCATTCGTTTTCTGAATTTGCGTGGTGTGACACCAATTGAAATTCATCGACAGTTGAAGGAGACATGTGGTGATGGAGTTATGGATGTGTCGAAAGTGCGTTCGTGGGTGCGACAGTTTAATGAAGGCAGAACATCGTGTGACAACAAACCGAAACAACCTCGGGGGGCTCGCACAAGCAGGTCTGGCGACATGATCGAGAAAGTGCAGAGACTTGTTTTGGGGGATCGCCGAATGACTGTTGAACAGATCGCCTCCAGTGTTAGCATTTCCGTGGGTTCTGTGCACACAATCCTGCATGACGACCTGAAAATGCGAAAAGTGTCCTCCAGGTGGGTGCCACGAATGCTGACGGACGAACACAAGGCTACTCGTGTGGCATGTTGCCAAGCAATGTTGACGCGCAACGAAGGCATGAATGGGGACTTTCTTTTCGTCGATTGTGACAATGGACGAGGCGTGGATGCCATTTTTCAATCCAGAAACAAATCGCCAGTCAGCTCAATGGAAGCACACAGATTCACCGCCACCAAAAAAATTTCGGGTAACCGCCAGTGCTTGAAAAAATGATGGTGTCCATGTTCTGGGACAGCGAGGGCGTAATCCTTACCCATTGCGTTCCAAAGGGCACTACGAAAATGTTTTGAAGAACAAGTTCCTTCCTGCACTGCAACAAAAACGTCCGGGAAAGGCTGCGCGTGTGCTGTTTCACCAAGACAATGCACCCGCACATCGGGGTAACGTTACGTAACAGTTTTTTCGTGAAAACAACTTTGAAGTGATTTCTCATGCTCCCTACTCACCTGACCTGGCTCCTAGTGACTTTTGGCTGTTTCCAACAATGAAAGACACTGTCCGTGGCCGCACATTCACCAGCCGTGCTGCTATTGCTTCAGCGATTTTCCAGAGGTCAAAACAGACTCCTAAAGAAGCCTTCGCCGCGGCCATGGATCATGGCGTCGACGTTGTGAAAATCTGTACGTCTGCAGGTAGAGAAGTAACACCAGTTTCATAGCTTTCGGGTGAGTAGTTAGTTAGAAAAAAAATCGGAGGCCTTAGAACTTGAATGCACCTCGTGTAAGCATAACCAATATTAATATTTTCAATGAAAAATTAAGAATTTCAAGAGAAATTGCTAATTTTTGGCTACCGTTTTTGCTGATTTTTATATAAACAGCATCATCATGCAGTAACCGTGCAAATTATTAAGGAGACATCCTCTTCGCTATGACTACACTTGTTCACAATTGATAAAGGTGTATATCATTCAGAATTTTAATAGAGACTTTTCCACGGCAATCAAAATTGTATATTTCGAGATTTTGGTCAATTTTGCGCGTTTGGTGCCGATTCTACAACGTTGATGAGTTTTAGAAGCAAATACCGAGGAAATATACTAGTTTATGGCTGTTTCCTCAATATTGGTGACATATTCAAAATTGCAAATTTTGTAGAAAATATTTGTCAAAAAGTCGAAGTTATGCAATATTGCCCTAATGGTAACGAAAAGAGAAGATCTCAAGCAATACATTACGAATATGGACGTTTCGAAGATATTTGGAAGATAATCTGGAGAATTTGATGGTTTGGTAGTTTCTTCGATGTAGCATCCGTAGCAGATATACCAGTAAATAAATAATAAAAATCTTAATAATTGTTGTAGTTAATATTATTGATCTTCATCAAGTAATGCAAAATCAATACAGATATAACTTGATTACTAGCAAATACCTATCATCATATCTTCAATATCACTTTCGTTTAATACATCTGTAGATTATTTTAAAATATCTGAAGGCTTAAAAATAAACAAATTTACAGAATAATCATAACAACTGAATGCATATTTAATTAAATAACAACAAATAAAATACCAGTTATTAATTGAATAAGAAATAATACCTATATGCAATAATAAATTTAATAAATACACATCCAGTCATTCCATTTGTTTGTATCGATCTGCCAATAATTTAGTTAAATATATACCAACTAAATGTATGAATATGCAGTTAATTAATAATTCAAACTTTAGTAATTTAAAATATTTGCTAGTATAATTGTGTTCGGTGAACATAGTTTCATGAAAGTGCAAGTAGAAGTTGTATATTATGAATATTATTGCGTCATTTTTAAAGTAAAACAAAAATATATTACACCGTATAATAGTGTTCCTATTATAAATATTATGTTTTGTTCTTTTGTTCAGAAAAAAAATGGGTCCAGATTTAATAAATTCAGCACAGGAATTTTTCTGAGAGTATTTTTTATATAGTAAAGCGATTTTTTAACCTCTTCTAGTGGTTAAATAATTGCCTAACCGTGGGCAACTCTTTATAACCTTGATTCAATTCAACGCGTTTTTAAAATTTCCATATATACAGACCACTGTGCATAAAGTACTTCGACCGGCAATCTAAATAAGTGTGTTCAAATCTAATGAGCAGCAAAATGTTTGGTACAAAGTGAAAGCAGACAGTATAGTTTTCATATTGAACACTAATTTGTTGTTGTAAATTTTTATTTTAAACACTCCTGCTTAGAAATAAAAAGGAAAATTATGAGACTAAAAAATGTAATAATTACTTGCTAAAACTAATGAATGACAATGAAGCCGACTATTCCTTTTAGAGGGCCACCAGAAAACATAGACAATCCTGCATGTATAATCCACCAATTGAAGCTGAAAATGGAAGCATGGCAAAGAATAATCATTAAAAAGCAGATGCAATTGCCAATCATCTAAATAGAACAGACCTCCCAACCCAATAAAAGCAACCATGAACATGAACTGTGGAAAACAAACTTGGAAAGAACAATATTAACCTGACCGCAGTGATCTCTAAAAAATTTGAAGAGATCATAACATAATCCCGAAGAAAGCTCCACGTTATGATCACATAATCGGGTAGATACTCAAAAAACTGTCAAAGACGTTTGGAAAATAGCTGATGTGAGAATAATTCCTAAAACCGTTAAAGCCTCTTAAGGCATTACCACGTATAGACCCACATTATTGCGTCCAGTCACTTCAAAACTCTTCGAAAAAGTATTATTGAAAAGACTAAAGCCAATAATTGAGGACAAATAGCTAATTCTTGAACATAAATAAATCGACTTTAGAAACAAACACTCAACAATCAATCAAGTCGACATGCAAACAAATATGCTCAGCCATTTTCAGACGTGGTTCGAGTTTTGCACGAGGGGAGGGGCAAGTGCACAAGCTTCAGAATACTTTACCAACATCTTATTCAGAAACACTAGACTCATGCATGTCTGGAAGAATGCTTTAGAGACCAAAGAGATAAAACCAGGGGATCCTCAAGACAGTGTGTTGGGTCTGATTTTTTATCTCCTATACACCAGTAACATTCCTCACACAAACATTGTAACAATTGTCAACTTTGCTGATGGTACTGCTATTTTGGCTGTCGGCAGTAACAGTAATGAAGCCTGTAACAAACTTCAAGAAGCATTTGATAGAGCAAATAACTCGATAATACAATAAAGAATAAGGTTAACCGAGAGAAATAAACAACAACATAATTTCCATTTCCGGTAAAGGTTGGACTGAATTTGGGTGTGCAATTGCGATGTAAAGAGCACATTAAAAAGCAATGGAAAGAGCTAGAATACATATATATAGAAACATTTCGAGAGTGACTGAAAAAACTGCACTTATCAATATTTAATAAGCTACTTCTGTACAAACAAATACTGAAACCGATATGAACGTATGGAATCCATCTCTGAAGTTGTCATATTAAAATTATTCAAATTTTCCAAAATAACATTTTGGAAATATCGTGTCCAACGATATCGAAATGACCATTTACATAAAGTATGGTTGTAGAAGAGATTAAAAATATTGCAGTAAAGCAGAAGGCGAGATTACAAGCCCACGTAAACCTAGAAACGGTGTAATCCTTGAGCAGAAGGTTCAAAAGGATCAAAACCTTTGAGTTTGTTGTGCAGTGCAGTAGTGCACAATGTAAAGGTAGAGTAATGTGTTTTGCTTGTCTAGCACATGAAAATTGTGGTTCATTTCAAGATCTAAGACGCATCAAAGGCGACATCTTAGAAAAGTATATTTATTTTTAAGAATTTGAAAAATGTTGACGACTAAATTTTGAAAAATTTAGTCGTTTTTCAACTAGTAATAATATAAATTCAAAAAAATAATTTTAACTAAAGCAATATCGTATATATTCACATTTTAATATTTACTTTGAAAATTTTCGACCTCGAGATTTTTGCAGATGTCCACGTTTTGAAGTCCCCTGATACCAAAAAAGTGGTTTTTAAAAAATGTCTCTCGCTCTCTCTGTGTGTGTGTGTCTCTTTCTCTCTCTCTCTCTCTCTGTGTGTGTATGTGACCACGATAGCGGTCAAACCGCTGTAGATATCAATTCCAAATTTTGTATTTACGAGTATAATCTCCCTCTTGAAATCTGATTAGATTTTCAGTAAAATCGGCAGACCGGAAGGAGAAGTTTACTTCAGTGAAAAAAATCGAAGTTTGCCAATACTTCGTCAACTACTAAGTTTAAATCAATTTATAAAGAATCCATATGGAGGTACTCAAAATTAAATTTGAGAAAAATACAGGAAGTGGGTCTTTTACTCTTATCGAAGATCAGTTTTTTGCAAATATTTCGCAAGTCATGCCTTTTAGACGAGTACATTACGAGTATAAAAGTATTTAAAACTTAAATTTCAATATCTTTTGTATAAAGAAAATTTCAAAATTCTGACCGGAAGTACCAATTATCGATTAGCGATTTTTGCAAATATCTCGTAAATTATGCATTCCTTATTATTTATCAAGAGCACAAATATATTTAGAGCTACATTTGAAATATTTTTTGTATAAAAGAAATTTCAAAATTCGGACCGGAAGTAACACTTTTACTCTTAGCGAGTAGCACTTTCTTTCGAATATTTCGCCAAGTATGCATTCTATAGAGATTTATTAAAAGAATAGAAGTAGTACAGTAGGGTTTTCTTTACTTTTTCAGAAGAAAAAAATATTCATATTTTAATTTAGAACAACTTTTGTATAATTTGACACACACACACTTATAAGAAAGTCGTGTGGTGGCCACACCTCTTTTTTTAAATCTCTCTCTGTCTATGTGAGTATGTTAGTGCGCGCGTATGTGTGTGTGTGACCATAATAGCGGTTACTCGGCTGAAGCTATCAATTCTAAGTTTTATATTTACTTTTTATAATCTCCTTCTTGAGATCTGATTAGATTTTCAGTAAAATCGGTAGACCGGAAGTAGTAGTTTACTTCAATGAAAAAATCGAATTTCGACAATATCTCGTCTTTTTGGAAATTCCTACCGGATGTAGGACTTTTACTCTTATGGGATATCAGTTTTTGCGAATATCCCACAAGTCATGTTTTCTATACATTATCAGTATGAAAGCATTTAAAACTTGATTTTCAATACATTTTGCAAATATTTCCTAAAATATGTATTCTATATAGATTTATGAAGACTGCAAGAGTAATTAGAGCTAGATTTGATATAATTTTTGTATAAAAGAAATTTCAGAATTTGTACCGGAAGTAGCACTTTTTTACAAATATCTGGCACAGTATGCATTCTGTAGAGCTTTATTAAGAGACTGGTAGTACTTTGAATAGCTTTTGTATAGAAAAAAATCAAAATTCGGACTTAAAGTAACACTTTTACTTACAGTTTAATTTTTTTAGGAGGATAAAAATATTTAAAACATAATTTAGAACAACTTTTGCATAATTTGGAAGGCATATTACGTATAAGAAGATCGTGTGGTGCTCACACTTCACCTTTCTTAATGGAAGTGAATATTAATATCTAAAGATATCACATGCAAAATTTAATTTCTTTCAATTTCATGTTGGATATATTTCTAAGGGGTTTCGACAAATTAAGTAAACATGTGTAAAGGTACAACCCCAAAGTTAGGCGACATAATGTAAAGAAACCCCTATATCTAAATTAAGATATTTAATTTAAAGTTAAAATTTGAAAATAAAAGTGTAAATTTATTTGTTTTGTCAGCTAAACTCATATTGTCTCAGGGCGATTCGAGTTAATAGAAATGATTAAGTAAAAAGGTTCCCGAATATTAATTTAAAAAAATACCATATAAAACTTTAATAATTCTTATATTGAAAATCAATGAATCTTGTATATATATTTTTACAAACAACAAAAGAAACGAAATATATTTAAAAGACAATTTCAATACATTTTTTTTTACAAATATTAAACTGACACAAATATTTATGTGGATTCTTTGCAATATTAAAACGTAAACAATAAAAGTCAGAATTAATTAGTTTAATTAGTTTTCAGCGGGAACTTCGGGCTGTTTATTATCAGCGAAGTCTTCTTTATTTCTACGTTGTCTTCAAGGGAATCATCTGCTTATTCTGCCAAGCGAAGCACAATATTTATTTGAACAATGTAACACTTTGCACATTTACTGCTTATGTGCAACTTTGAACAGTATTTTATTACTTTTTTACAAATAACCACGATTCTTCTGACCGTGGCCGATTATCTCAGTAGTTATATTAACAATGACTCTTATAAGTAGTCTATTGTTAGGAGTTAGCCTATTGATACAACATTTAACGTATCTCGCCTTCAACTCTCTCTTTCTTGAACGCGTATTTTCCTTTTATATCAGAATGTTTGGGGTTCCCCGCTTTCTACAAAGTTCGGGTGTTTCGATTCACATTCACACGGACGTGCACGTTCTTTTAGCTGTGGGAATGTATATTACTATCGGAGTGTTTATCACGTTAATATACACTTTTGGCGTCACATTTCTCACTCATAAATACATACTAAACCTATGACTAATTGCGACTTAATAATACAATAATGCATTCACTGATTTTAAATATTTCTTTTTAAAATATTAATAAAAGGAATATGCATAATTAAATTCCTAAAAATAATAAAAACTATAAAATTAATAGATGAAAATCGGCTATACCATTACACATGATTTTTTGAAGATAAATGAAAATACAGCATAATGATAACAAGTACAACAGATACTTCTTTAACAATCGTATGCTCCAATTTAAATGTAGAATTTCTAAATGGCCAAATGTGGTTATGATTCTGATGTATTGAAATATAATTCAGCATAGTTCTCCAATATAAAGAATATCATTTAAAGCACAGCACGTCTTATTTGAAATATTTGTTATTCATAGCTATAATAACAGAAGTGTGGAGAAATACAGCTTAGCTGGGAGAGAATGTATATATAATACTTTCAAAACGATTGTAGTACGCTCCTCTTATAGTGGTTATTGGACGTTGCTTCAGTTGGCTGTACGCCTTCTGTTTCTTCAAGTGCTTAATTAGAATTCGTCTATAGAAGCATAAGAATGAAATTCGGCAAGGAAAGAAAAGCGGTCGGTTCCTTCGTTATATAAAATTTAAGGGACTAATTTTCGGGAGGATCTAAATTATTAAAACGGCCCGCTGGAACGTGTTGCTCGAAACCGCCTGTTTTATTAAGATTTAATTAAATTTTTAATTACATTACAATTTAAAATAACACTTTTTGTTCCGGGCCTTCCAGTTTCGGATATTCTCGCAGTTATGTAAAATTTGTAATGTTAATTTCTGTTAATTTTCATTTGTATTATGCGAAACACATTCTTTAACATATTCCACGCTTCTCGAACATTTTCTGGAATAATTTCTTAAATACCTCGCTTAATCCATGTAGTACATTAGTAATATTTACACTTTCATAGTCTCTGCTAATATATTTGACATGATGCTGGTTTAAAGTTAGTGTTTATGAGAAGGAGCGGTTGTTTGCTTTTTCAGTTACATCTTACAATCAACTCAACAATTTTTTTGGGGAAAAGTACCGGATGTCTTCTTTCAGATTTTTAATTTACTCCTTAACTGTATTCTGTTTATACATATACAGTAAAGAAATGTAGAGTAATTCTAAAGTTTGGTTTTAAATGTAGTAAATCATTTCAATTTTAAGGAATTTTTAAGTAATTTTATTATTCACGCTTTCCACATTTTGCCGATTTAGCCTTGAAGAGATGCTTACAATGTACGTATAGAATATAGACATAAGCATGCCTGTTCCAATTTTATAAAACAATTTATTTCGAGATTGTTTTAATTATTGGAAATTCCCTTAGTCCTGCGCAAATTTGCAAGCACAGTCTTGCAAGTAAAATTCTTATAGAGCGTCTCAACCTTAGTATTCAATCCAGCCTTTTATGGGATATATACCTCATTTACTACCGTAAGCAATTTGTAATAAACTGTCCTTTTTTATTTATAAAATTCATTGGGATCGTGTTTTCAACAATTTGTAACGGAAAATGGAAATAAACATGGACACATTCACTTGTCATTGTAATAGGGTGATTGAAAGATTTAAGAAACGGGGAGTGTTTGTAAATGTAAACCTGAAAAAACCTCAACAGTTTTAACTGACGATGTTGTCGCAGACATTAGGCAGCGAATGAAAGTTAGTCCCCCAAAATTTGTATGAAAGCTGTGTGCTCAAACTGGTAAAGAGATCTAATTAACTTAAACGTAATTTTTTATACAGCATTATGTATTAAAATTATAGATATTTCATACGGAAGTACTCATAAGGCAGTGAAAACAAACTTACATATGCACCCATATAAAGTTTCTGTACTACAACATTGACGGCGCAATCACTTTGAGCAGAGATTGAATTATTGCAACTTGTTTAATGAAATATTACATAAAGAAGACTTAAATTGCACTTTCTTTTCGGATGAAGCTTGGATCCATTTGTCGAGGTATATCAACACTCAAAATTACCGTACTTGGCCAACAGAGAATCCACATGTTTTTGTTGAAAATAGTCTCCATCCTATTAAAGCTGGTGTTTGGGTTGCAATGTCGAAAAGACGGATTATTGGACCAATTTTCTTATACCATACAATTAACCCAATACGATACTGAGAACATATATTGGAACCCTTCATTAACAGCCTTCACCATATGAATTAACTCTGGGGTACTGCCAACAAGATGGGGCAACTGCACATACTGCGCAACAAACTATTAATTATTTGCAAGAATACTATCGTATGTTTTGATTAGTCAAAATCGATGGCCAGCCAATTCTCCTGATTTAACCTCACTGGACATTTCTTTCTTTGACCATGTAAAAAATTAAGTGTTTCAGAACAGACTGCATAATCTCGATGAACTTGAAGAGGCAATTACAATAGAATTGCAAATGTGTTCAATAACAATCTATGCATTGAGAATAACGCTGGAAATTTCGAACAACTTTTATAAAATGTATTATGGGATTATGTTTTAGAGTAATAAAGTTGTAACAAATTTATTATTGTTTATGATAAACAACAAAATGGGTGTGCTTAAAACCACACGGCGGAAGTGAAAACTTCATCAAGGCGAGGTTAATAATATGAAATCCAACTTTTTTTTTTCGTCCTATATTACATTTGGGTCATCCTGAATCGACGAATTCAGTTGCTGAGATTTAGTGTGCTTCTTTTGACGATATTTCTTCACGCGCGCATTAGACAATTCCCTTTTTCGTTTTAATTTGTCATCGAGTTGATTTTCTTCATCCATCCTGTGTAACAGAAAAGAATTAAATGCTTATAAATTCGTATATAATGAGCAATTAAAGCAATGCTCTACTCTCAACGGTTCTGTTTTGCATTGGTATACAAATTATAGTAAATGCGTGTGGATGTTATTTAACACCCGGAATATAGGTACTGATCAGTTTCCGAGTCATCAATATCATTTTAATAAAAATGCTAAAACTTACCTGAGCTCTAAATATTACATTATATTATTATAGAGATAATGTCTCATACACACACAACAAATTTTTTGGTTAACCGTCCGCGAAGTTACCAATTAGCGAACACGACACACTCCGCGAAGTTATATGTCATTGACATTTATCACAGGAAAATTTTAAATAGTAAAGCTTACCACAAAAATAAATAAAAAAGGCTTGCCAATTACACTGTGTTCCTATATTAAAATCAGTATGGCCAACTCAGGCCAGTTCAAACTGCTCACTTTGCAATATAATAATAAATTATACCTTATTTCGAAAAGAGAGAGGCGAAATTCAGGACAGACCCTCAGCCCAAATTACAACCTATAACTGGTGATATCAATTTTAGCCGGTAAAATTAAATTTACATTTCTGTCTGAAATACCAAATCTATTCCAAATTAAATTGTATATAGATTCGTCAGACATAAATTCACAGTTAATGCAACAGAATGGTAAATGTAGTAGTCACAACATATTGCAGTAGCACTGGTAACATAATTATATGAATAAAATAAATGTATCATTGCCACACATTGGGCACTGCCATAAAATATATGCAGCGGTTTTGTATTAATTGAATAATGACGATAATTATGCTATAACCCTGCACTAATGATACAAAAACCATATATATTTATTTATGAATGCAGAGATTATAATCATTTAAATTATAACTACTCCAACAAATATTTTAATCTTAATCCCTGTTGACATTTATACTATTCTTGTAGGTTCTAGCAGTGATCCTTCCTTTATTCGTCAACAACATTTCTTATTTAAAATTAAATAGGATAAGGTTAATAATAAAAAAATATTTTAAATCTCATAAAACATTTGTATTGATCTCAATATTCAATAACAACAACAACAGTAAAGAAATTCTTTTGCAACATGTGGCTGTTAAAAATAATGTCCTTTTATTATTCTAACCACAAACAAAAATATATATATACGCGAAAAACACATTGCTTTTAATCTATTACATGGATTTAAGTAAAAATATTATTTTTGATATCTTCAAACTTTTAATATCGTATAATTTCAAAGAAATAAAATTTTCCCTTACGACGCTGAATTTTATTTCAACAAAGACATTCATTTGCAGATCTAAAATCTCGCAAAGCAGAAAATATCTTGATAAGACTCCCACCAATTGCCATATGCAAATATTCGCACGTTGTACATACCACAAATTGGCTATTTGTCCATCAAAACTGCTTATACCTTTACGTATTCAAAATGCTTGAAATCTTTATTAAATTTAATCTAATAGATTGTTAATAATGCACAGTAAACATGGCTAGCAAACATTTTCACGTAGTACTTTCAATGCCCTTTTACATCATTAACAATTCTCCCATGATTTACAAAATTAATCTACTTTAGCAAAGAAAATAATATTTTATTCAAAATATTGACGATGTTAAACGCTTTACCAAAAATGAACATTTGCACGTAGGATTTTTAGCACACGCCATACATCATCAATTATCTATCATGAATTTATTTCAAGAAAAACTTACTCATAATATTGATATACATTATCAAATTTCTGTTGGTTTATATCTACCATTTTGATAATAAAAAAAATATGAAATTAAACAATGTAACAATGAATTAATTATAATGTGAAAAACTAAACTACTTACTGAAATCAAAATAACTTAATACATTCAACTAAAATGATTTTATGCTGTGTATTAGTACGTCTGCAATCATTTGCGTACGAAAACAAAATTTATACGTTCGGTCAATTCAAAAGATCGGCAGCTTCTCCGCTTCTATCGTCGTTCGCGCCTTTTTATCACCTCGGTCCTCCAAACAAAACACGACTATCCGTCTGCAGCGCCACAACTCACACACTCACACACTAATGTTTATGTTGGTGTTGCCCTGTTCATATTTGTTTTCTTCAAGTTTTCCACAGGTTGAACTATACCTATACAGTTTGTGACAGTTAAAAAATGCACAGTATGTACACACACAAATTGTTTATATTAAAGTCCGTGCACATTCGCAATTCTTTGTCTTGAGTAGGTATATTCTTCTTCTATTAACGCCATCCCTCATTGTATTTGTAAATGAATTTGTTGCCTCTTTCATCATTGTTTAAATACTTCCTTTTCCCATTATTTAACACTATCCGTATTTTCTTTTTGTAGATATCTTCGTTGGAAATAATCGAAAATACATTGCATACAGATGGGATTCTTCCTTTTATGATCACATTATCAGGAACACGGACCTCGACAGCTTTATCCCTGTCTTCCAGCCACCTTCTCTCATCTTCGTGTAGGTTGATTTGCACGTAGCTGTCAACAACGTTAACATTATTTTTTCTTTGTAGATTTATTCAGATTAAACCAGATTTATCCTATTATTTCTGAAGCTTTTCCGGATTAAACAAGATTTATCCTGTTATTTCACAAGCCTTTACTTTATTTAAATCGTGTTGAATAAAGAACACTTTTTTGTATATCCTTTTAAAAAATACTATTAAATATAAGTATCAGGTATTTATTGTATTGTTAAATCTGACCATAAAATGTCTAACACGTAACAATCTTTTTACAAATTTATTTACTACGTCTATTCACTTTGAAAGATGTTTTCATGTCGTGCATGTCTAAATTCACCTTTGTTCGTTGATTCTGTATTTGTATATTATGAACACATCTTGTGCTCCTCGTTTCTATAAATATAGAATACATGAATTTATTTTTTGTGTTTATTTCTATACCTTTCATATAAATTTATTTCAGTCTCAAATTATCATATACCTTTCATCATAATGTTGCGCCTTAGAGGTTATGCAACTCATAATTCGTTTTTAGCAATTATGTTTACAACTAAAAATTTATTTTCTTATTCCAATACTTAATTGTCTAACTATTTTTAAATGCTTAAACTATAAGGATCACGGCAATATGTAAGTAAATAAACTTGTCTAGAAACAAACAATGTCATAGAAAATGTGGCTGAAGACCCAGACCTCTCGATTCCCTGGTCGTGCACAAGGAGTTGGCCTTTATGCCACCTCAACTTGGCCAATTTTGCGAAAAGACTTGGTCATGCATGCGTATAAGATCCAAATGACACAAAAACTGAAGTTCCAAGACCCCCAATCTCGTTGTACGATAGCTGATTGGGCTTTGGAGAATTTTGGCGAAAGTTCATAGTGAATCAATGGAACCATTCAAGTATATTATGTTTATTTTCTGTCTTTTATGTAGTCAGTACTCCTTGGCCTTCACAATAAATCCGAGTGTTAGAGATTGGAGCGATAATATTCGAAATTTTAGTGGACATTTTTTTTTGCAACTAAGTGTACATGTAAAAAAGTTTGATTTAAAAAAACATAGTTTGTGTTGGTTTATTGTTGTCAAAACACTCTGTGAAATGAAAATAATTTCAAATTATTATGTTTATGATTATCTACAATTTTTGTATTGAAATTTTTTTTGGTATCTACATTATCAGATGGACTTTTACCGCTTCGCTGTGTCACCCGGTATATTTCTTGTCATGTTACGGCGTTATTTTATGCTTTGTGCTTTGAGTTTATATTTAAATTTCCAATTCTTCTTTCTTCCCCATATCCGCTTATTTTCTCCATGTTATACTCACGTAAAAAAAATCTTTTTCATTGCCTACTGAAAAATTGGTCGAATAAAATTGCAATCCATTATACCAATACATTTGTAGAAAAACAAGGATCATAACTTTCTATTATTTCTCCTCAGAGTGAAATTTTATCCCTTATACCTACTACCTAGCCGGCGGAGCTAATGTACTGATATAACATTAATAATTTCCACTAGCTTTTCTGTGTTATTTATTAAACCGTTAGATCTCGATTTTAGTCGAATAAAGAAGGAATCTTCGGAATTTTATGGAGGCCGAATTATGAATAAAAGAATCAAATATACGAAAACAGTCCATATTGTATAACGCTACTTTAACTTCTCCTAAAGTTCCAAGTAATTTATTGCCGGTATTCGATGTTTTTATAGTATTGTTTGTTACTTAAAATGTTATGCATGGCCTTCTTCGTTGACTCAGGAATCTTTGCTTAAATTTGTGAAAATATGTTCATAAATTAGGTAATTTCTGCATCATTCTAGACACGAAGAGACTTTTTTCATATTCCCAAATTACACTCGAAAACAAAAGTCTAGAGCAGCAACAAAAATGTATCTATTTCGAATGCATGCATTACAACGTTTTTATACCGTTGTAAAAATATCATTTTAATTTCTCCTCAAATTGGTTCTAATCTTCTCTATCTTAATTACGTTTATCATTGCCTGCCTTAGGTTTGGAGTTATACGAGGGACAAGCTACAATTATTGAGAATAGAAAGATTGATACAAGTTTTTAGAATTTTTATTTTAAATATGTTCAAAGTAATTGCCATTTACAATAATGCACTTAACCATTCTCTCCTTCAATAGTTTAAAAGCGTTCAACCAGCTGTCCTTAGGGATACTATCAAAAAAACACTTAATGACGATGTTAATCTCTTCTTCTGAAGCCAGAAGTCACACATTTTGATTTTGTTTTCCGCTAAATACTGAACATTTGTCCCTGCTGTATGGGACGACGCGTTATCATGATGTAACATGATCCCCTTTCTGGGTACTTTACAAAACACAGTAGGCAAACATTTTCAAAATACCATTTAGCGGTAACTATCTTTTGATCTTCTAATTTAATTACGGCCACCAAACCCGTACTTCTAAAAAATACTGCGTACATAACTTTTTTCATTGTTCTTTGTTTTTTCACCATCGTAGGTGTTTCCTCGTCTTCATGTATCCAGACTCGGCTTCCTTGGCGAGTGGGAACATAAAAAAACAGTATGTACGTTTTATCGCCAATTACAATTTTAGAAATAATTTGATGGCCTCCATCATTCAACATATCTCAAGTTTGTTGGCAAATTCTAACACGTTCTGCTTTTTGTAAATGTCAGCTGATGGGGTAGGTACAAACCGAGATACAACCTTTTTCAAATGTTAATATTCGTGCAATATTGATCTCACCTGCGAGGATCCAATCTTCAGATTGGACTCTATCATAGCATAGGTAATGCGGTTGTCCTCTTCCACCATCTTCTTCCCCGCAGCAATGTTTTCGAGGTTAACAGCAGTTAAAGGAGGGCCAGCTCCTTTTTTGTGTACCATCGACTTGAAACCTTGCTCAAATTCTTTATACCATCTATAAATAGTAGCCAATGATGGTGCGAGATCCCCAAATGCCGATTTTAAACTTTTCTCACACTCATACACGCTCAAGCCTTTCTTGAAATCATTATCCGAAAGTTCATTCTATTTTTCCGATAACAGAAGCTTATTCTAAAACCTCCTTACATGAATAATTGTAGGGTAATTTATATATTGTTCTAATAGCCCTTTTGTGTAGCACAAATATCTTTATGTTATGTTATGCAATAAGACATTGCAGAATAGAAAATAGAAAAATATGACAATCTTTTGTGTGTACCTCAACTTGCGTAACCCTATCGACTATATCAGATTCAAGCAATTTCAAGGATTTACCATGAAATCCGTAAAATTCCAATTTTTCCATCAACACCCTATACGACACACACTCAAAAGCCTTCGAGAGATCGCAAAACTGTGCTTTCAAATTCTGTGAATCCTCAAAAGCATCAGTAACATAATTTACAATGTGTAGCATTTCATTCAAAGTAGATATTCCTTTAGAAAACCATATAGTGGTCATGTGATAAAATGTTATTTTTTTTCTAAGTAGCTTAGGATTCTATTGAACAAGACCCTTTCAATAACTTTCCCTAGCACTGGTATAATTGCTATTGGTTTATAGTTTTCAGATTTGTCGCGATCACCATATTTATATATTTGGACCACCCGCGAATGTTTAAGAGAATCAGGAAAAACTCCTTGGTCAAAACTACTATTTAGTATAAATGCCAAAACATCACCTATTGAGTAAATCATGTCTTTCAATAAGTGTGTGTTCATCCACGTATATATATCCTTACTGTCCTTTCATTTAATAGCATGAGCAATACTGGTTAGTTCGTCATTGGTAACAGGACTAAGAAAAATGCTGTATCGCTACTCGTTCCTTTTTTAAATAATTTATAGACTTTAAATTAGGAATCTCCAACTTCGAAACTAAACGGTTTGCTACAGAAGCGAAGTAATTATATAATACGTCTCGTGAAGGACCAAGAAAACTACACCTACTGGTTTTGCTATATTTAAATTCAAATTATCGATGCGTATACTTTTTTAAACATAATTTTCTTTTCTTTTGTTAAAGCGGCGGTAGGTATTTTTCTGACTACCTACGAAAAAATATTTCATATAAACTAGTTTTAGATATTTCATGTGCGTTCTCAAATACTCAATATCTGTACTTGCAAAACGCATGTCAAAGATTTCGGAGTTACATTTGATGCAAAGCTTATCTTGTTTTCCTAGTCACTGCGTCAGCATTTCGAGCATTGGGTTTCATTATCCGCACCTGCAGAGATTTTGACAACATAGCTACACTCAAGTCAATTTATTATGCACTGGTTGTGACCAAGTTGGAATATACCGTTGTCGTGTGGTATCCTATATATAATTGCTATATTAATGTAATTGAATCAGTACAGCGCAGGTTCCTAAAGTATTTGTGTTATAAACTAGATGGATCTTACTCTCCTCGTGGATTTGACTATAAGTTGCTCCTGGATCGACATGAGGTTGGGTCGCTTGAAGCAATGCGACACCTAATTAGTGCTAATTTTGTAAAAAAATATCATTCTGTTTATGATAGGCTCTCCGGATTTGTTAGCAGAAGTTAACTTTCGAGTGCCTCGTCAAGCTCAAGGGTGAATGAGGCGCTTCTGCTTCCCACTGCCAGAACAAATATTCTGCTGAGAGCTCCTATGATGCATTCTGCCAGGAATTTCAATAACCTTGCTGATGCTATTTTTCGTTAGTTGTATATATTTTAATGTTTGTTGTTGTCAATTTTCACATATTGCTGTGACTGCAACAATGCTGATGAATAATAAAAATTAGAATAGCCTATTTATAAACTTATTCCCAACAGCATAAAAATCATATTTATATTTTTGTAAAGATTTGACGATCATTAATAACATTTCCACACTATATCAATATAGGGTGTATTTGAAATAAGGGGACAGAGTATGATAAATGAAAAGGTGCAATTATGTAGAATATAAATCCCAAAAATTGTGAGTCAATTACGACACGAACGCCAAAATTAAAAACCCCCCGAAAATTGTTTAATGTGCCGCCTATGGATTTAGCATGGGTCTATATGTCGTAGGTATCGCGCCAGACGTCGGCTGTCTGGCCCAACAGGACTGAGGTTCCACACTGGTTGAGGAGTCGTAATAAATAATATTTCCATCGAACTAAATAAACACGCATAGATATACGCAATAACAGCTGTAGACGTTATAAAAACCCCAATGATAGCATTGTTTACTATTTCTAAACAGGTGTTCATGCTAAGAGTTCAACAACCTTAATATGAAATATCAGCTGTGAAAAACTTGTGAATGGATTTGGGCAAATTTCCCAATAAAATTGATGCTTGTACTTTATTCGATTTCTTTTGTTCTCTTTTAAAATATCTTAGTTTTCCACAACGAGAATTTTTTTTATTGAGATGCCGACTGTATGAATTTTGTAATTATTTTAATATTTGCCAGGATTATTTAGATATTACGTTTTCTTCCGCTATTACTGTTGATTAAATTCAACGACTGTTTACTTCTTATTTCTCACAAAAACAGCTTTGTGTTGTAAAATTTGCCCAACTCTACTTGTGAGAAACTTTTATTTTAATTGGACGCAAGTGAATTAAAAAAAACATAATTTATTTCAGTTCGTGTGTTGTGTAAGCCACAGTCGAAACAGCCACACATAACAATCGAACGAGACTGACCTCGCACGCCTTCACACTCCTACTCAGTAACCCACCCTTCCATACCCTACAGTCGTATTGAAGTGCAGTGGCGCGACAAATATTTTAAAAATATATTTGTAATTTTTTTTCTTGCGTCAGCGAGGAAATATGTGCAAAATATTTTGAATTTGAGTCTAATAAAATTACATCTTTTCATTAATCATACTCTCTCCCCTTATTTCAAATACACCCTGTTTGTTTTACAAAGAAAAAAAAAGGAAAGCATTTGTACTCACTTCAGAGTTATAATGCCTGTAAAATACTTATAATGATTAATGATAACTGAAAAAATAATTATCTTTTTCCTTTAAATAAAAAAAAAAACTATTGATTCTTGATAATTTGTTTATTAATACGAAACCGACTCTAATCTCACCAAAACATACATTTTCACATAGTGCCTTGGTAATCTAGAACCTTGCGACGTGTATGCGCTGGAACTGGCCTATACTAATCGCTAGCTGTAAACATTCTCACATTGTGCCTCTGGCAGCTTAGCACCTGCCCATCAAATACATCCCTGCTTATTCGTATTTATTTTATTTGAATTTCTAAATTAAATGACTATATAGTAATTAATGATGCCCAACGAACTACTAAAGGCAAATATTTTCACATAGTACCTTCAGCACGTCTAACACCATTAACTACTCTTTTATTATTTTTGTGAAAACGAAATATTGTTATAAAACAAGATAATATTTATCTGATATTCCCTAAATTGAATTATTCATATCATAACTTATATCATTTCATCGTATATTTTGTCAAATTCTAACTTACAGATATCCTCCATCTTTAAAATTAGTTCAAAGAAAATTATTTAAAAGAAAACTAAAATAAATTGAACTCTAGATCTTAATATAGATTATCTAATTGTGAGATGATAAGTAGTCCATATAACCCCTACTCTCACTTTCACTATATCAAAAATTTTATTCATTTCCAAAATTAACGTCTTTACTGCTTAAATTTTAAAGTTCATCTTCCACAAGTCTATTCTTGTTTTCGCCTTATACACTGAAACAAAAGCCTATCGACAATTTGTAGCACCTCTCTTATCTAATTAAATTTTAGGTTGGCATTGATTTCAAAACGTTCGTGATAAAATCTTTTTACTTTCTTATACGTAGTATAAGGAAGTATTGTGATGATGAAAATTTTCGACCTCGAGATTTTTGCAGATGTCCACGTCTTGAGGTCCCCTGATACCAAAAAAGTGGTTTTTAAAAAATGTCTGTGTGTGTGTCTGTCTGTGTATCTGTCTGTCTGTTTGTCTGTCTGTCTGTGACCACGATAGCGCTCAAACCGCTGGAGATATCAATTCCAAATTTTGTATTTACGTGTATAATCTCCCTCTTGAGATCTGATTAGTTTTTCAGTAAAATCGGTAGACCGGAAGTAGCAGTTTACTTCAGTATAAAAATCGAATTTTGCCAATATTTCGTCAAATACTAAGTTTATACAAATTTATAAAGAATTCATATGTACTTAAAATTAAAATTGAGAACAATTTTATTTAAAAAGTTTTTCGAAATTCCTACCGGAAGTAGGTCTTTTACTCTTATCGAAAATCGGTTTTTTGCGAATATCTCGCAAGTCATGCTTTCTAGGCAGGTACATTACGAGTATAAAAGTATTTACATGAAAATTTTAAATACCTTTTGTATAAAAAAAATTTCAAAATTCGGACCGGAAGTACCACTTTTACTCTTACCGAATAGCGGTTTTTTGCAAATATGTCGTAAATTATGCATTCTATATATATTTATTAAGAGTACAAAAGTATTTAGAGTTGAATTTGCAATATTTTTTATATACATGCAATGTCAAAATTCGGACCGGAAGTAGCACTTTTACTCTTAGCGAGTAGCACTTTTTTTCGAATATCTTGCAAAGGATGCATTCTATAGCGATTTATTAAGAGAATGAAAGTACTTAGAATAGGATTTTGCATAATTTTTGTATAAAAAAATTCTAAAAATTGTATAGTTTGAAATGCTCATACGTATAAGAAAGTCGTGTGGTGGCCACACCTCATTTTTTTTCGTTTTCTTCAAGTTGTCATATTCGCATCAATACGCGCATATCGTGTTGACAGCTTACACACCAATGGCGACGACTCGAACTGTTTGTTATTATTGTTTTTCACCAACTTGTTATATCCCATCTTCAGTAATTATATTTTTCATTTCTTTTTCTTCAGTATAGTCCTTCATTTTACTTGTATATGAATGCATTGCCTTTCTCGTCGTTTGATATACATTTCCTTTTTCCATTAACTAATGCTATTGTAATTTTTCCTTTAGAAATTCTTCGATTTGGTAGTATGGGAAAGACGTTATAAAAAACAGGAAGATTGGTTGCTTTCGTCACACTGTCGCCAATTTCTATCCATGATCTCTCTTCACGTAATACGTTAATTTGCAGAATGCTGTGTACAACATTAACACTGTATTCTTATTTTGCAGGTTTTTAAACCACACATGACCATTTCCATTGTCTTTGAAGCCCTTGTGTTATACATACATGAACTAACAAGTGTATTTTTAATTCATGCTGTTACTATTTACATAAAACACTCTTATTTACGATGTGACAGTTCGCACCAGAAATATTTTGATTTATAAGTTACAGGTATGTACTATATTTTAGTTTTATCATTAAAAACTTTCTTATGAATTGGTACCATTATTTATATTGAAATTCACATTTAGCTGTCTAATGTGTATCAACAATTCATGTTTATTTTTGGTACCGCAGTTCCTCCTTAAATGTAGGCAACTTATTCTAATTACTATTACATGTTTTGACTAATGCTTAAATCTTAAATATACGATTTTAAAAATCAAATTAGTGTTCTTTTTCAATAACTAAACTAATTCTTAATATTATTATTTCAATAATGTGGAGGTCACAGCAATATGTATTATTTTTATGTTTTGTTTGTATTGTCTGTATTGGGGGACCTATTCGGCAAATTAATAAATATTATTAATATTATTATCATTATTATTATTATTATTATTATTATTATTATTACTTATTTTACCGCGCCTTTTTTCTATTTGTCAAGACATTAACTGTCTAGTCTCTTGTCCCTAAGATTTTTATATAAAGCCTACCTAGGCTATTGTGTTTCCTAATTGATTAGCATACTTTGTATGATTTACTTACATTGTAAATTTTGGAATAACGTAATCAAAATAAACTGTAGCGGGCCAGATTAATGGTGCTCGCAGTCTGGTGTTGGCCCGCGGGTCGTAGTTTGGAGACCCCTGGTTTCTAATATATTGTAGATACATTATAAAAGAATGTAGAGCGCATATTATTCCAGGCAATGATGTATGTTTTCGTTATCAAGACACCAAAAGCGACGTCGTTCTAATGGAAGGTAAACCAGTCTCTCGAACAATATTTAATCTGATTCGCCGAGGTTATGATGACGATGATGAGGGCGTACAAAATTGAAACAAAATATTTACTTTTAATCTCATAAAGTAAGCGTTTAACATCAAGATAAGCCGGTTACAAATTGTTATGAAAGAAAATTCGTATAAACATTGAACGTTATTATTCAAAATATGTTGGCGGGAGGATAATATATTAGATGTCGATATAATAATCAGCCCTGTCTTTGATAAAATAAGTTTATTGAGATTTCATATTCTATATTGATATAACGAGTGCTTGCAAGCGTCTTTGAATGAGAAGGACGAACACAGTTTTAAGTTTCCTCCTTACAGGTGTTTGGAAAAATTGTGTGTGTATATGTATATATACCGTATGTGTCAATTTTCATTAGGTATAGGGATTCAATGTTTACGTGCGATTTATACGTATACAAGTAATGCGTGGTAACATGGCACCCCTACTGTCCATCACCAATCCCGGCAACAATCGACATCACAACGATTTTCTCCGATCTTCCCACTTCTCTCCACCAGATTTTACATTCAATGTTTAGCTGCGAACACGTTGCGATCTAGTCTACAATAAAAGCCGTATTATTACTGGAACGGGAAACATCAAATGGCCGCCGCGATCTCCTGATCTAGTAGTTTATTATTATTTTCAGAATCCTTTTTTATTTACCTTATTTTTAATTTTATTAGAATTACGCTTTTGTTTGTGTCATGCAGCGTGAACGCAGCTTAATAATTCTCTGAATTTACTGAAAGGAAAAAGAAAAACAAATCCTTGCAACTCGTAAATATTATTTCTGAACGCATTACAAACACCCAAGCCGGTGGTCGAATAGTTACTGCTAACCACGCTAACTTGTATTTACGAGCATGCATCGGTCGTGCTGGCATTGGAAAGGAAAGAAGGGGTACTATGTTGCCACGTACTGTATGGATTAACCGCCTATGGCTAATGAAAATTGACACATGCTGTATATATTATACAGTCTGTCTTACGAAAAACGCACCACGCTATAAGGCCTAGCGCACACGCATCGATTTCGATCGTACGGAAAGATATCATATGATCAATTTCTTTTAGTAAAACAAAGAAGATCCTATGCTCTTACTAATTACGAAGTACGTAATTAACAGTCAAAACAATGAAAAAACGAAACTAACGTAAGTATGAATAGGTGTACACATACGATATATAACTTTATTTATCATGCCAAATATAAGGTAGATATAATAAATTTTAAAAACTTCTGACGCTCCTAAATTTATGCTGTTGAAAATAGGATATTTACGAGTTAAGTGGACTTTTTTTTGTGTCGTTTTCCCGTCAACATGTGAGTCAATAACAGATGTTGCAGTGCGCCATATGAATATTGCTTGAATAATGCTATTCAGTAAATGTGTGTTATTTACATTATTTCTTTGCTCCATTGTGACTCCGTCGTAGTTTAAACCTGGGACGTCCGCCTCCTAATTATAATGAAACGTATAGTTGCGCATGGTCGAGTGTTTTAGGATAGGCACTTTTATTTAATTAATTGTTCGAATTAGGAAGGTTAATTTAGCAGTGTTTTCTGATATTCGCCTTCAGCTTGCAAAATTAAAATTATATCTCTGTTTAATTTAATCTTTGATGTAACATTGTTTATTTCATTTTACTTTATTATTAGGGCGTGGACATGACCGGTTTAAACTACGACGAAGTTACAACGGAGCAAAGAAATAGTGTAAACAACACACGCTTACTGAATAGCACTAATTCATATGGTGAACTGCAACATCTGTTTGCGCCCGAGAAGTGCCCGAGAATTAGAGCGAAAAATGCACATAAAATAAGGAATTTATGAGTAAAATCCTTTTTTCATCGGCGTAGATAGGAGCGTGAGGGGTTTTTAAAATTTATTATATTTACCTTATATTTCACAAGAGAAATAAAATTTTCATTCATACTTAGTTTCGTTTTTTCATTGTTTTGACTGTTTGTAGTAGTCTGTTTAATACCGGTTTATTGAATCGACTTCTCCCAATTATCTAGACGTAAGTGTGCACTGGATTTCGTTTGGTTTCAATAACATATGCGTACATTTTTAGTTATCATTTATTTAGATCTAGAACGTTGTTTATGTTACTTTTTCTGATATGAAAATGAATTGTCAGTAATTCGGAAATTTATTACAGTCTGTAAAATATCGTTACAGAATGCCAAAATATCGCACGTTCGTCACTTAGCTTTACTAAAACATACACAGAAATAGTTTTTATGCAGAGAATGTCGATAGTTTACAAAATTTGTTGTTATTCCTTCAGGAACACTTTGGAAATTTGCCTAAACTAATCACATATTTTGAAAATCGAAATCTCAAATTAAAAGATGGATTAACCACATTAGATGTGGGCTATTAATAATTTAAAAAGTGTTCCAAGTGACTTCGGATGTGGCCTTCGGCAAAAGTTAGACGCTGTTTTTAATAGAAATCCAGATTTAATAACATTTCGGCAATTGTGTATGCTAAATACGCTGAAATAAAAGAATATTTCCAGTAAGCACCTATAACCAGTAGCGATGTAGAAAGGACATTTTCTATCTACAAGGATGTACTTAATTCAAAGAGAACAAGCTTACAGAAGAGAAAATGAACAAATAATAAGGTATTTTGTATTTAATAGATCATATAAATAAAATTAAAACCTCTTTAAATATACAACATTTCAATAGTGCGCCCATGGGCGATGAGTCATCAACCGTTCGTGTCCGCGTCCTATTTATTATATTACACTTCTGTTAGTGTTTTAATTGTTATCTATTACTTACCATGTTATTGATTTTGCAATAAAGTCATTTATTATTATTATTATTATTATTATTAATAATAACACGAGACATATAATTATTAATTATAAATTTTATGTTTCATTGAAGTAAATTTCACAATTAGTTTAATACACTAATAGAAACATCGTTAATAACTTACTAGTATGTAGGTGCATGCTCACGTAATAATCTACAACATGGCAAGCAAAACGTAACCTTTAATTTATTGCCTTTTCTATTTACTACAGCATGGAAAGTGGACATTATAAATTTAAAATCTTCTCATACAATATGCTCAATTAGTAAGGAAACCACTCTGAGTTGAAACATGTGAAAGTACATGCGAGCATGTAATAGTTGCAATTTAAACATTAGAAATCTAACGGTTATCTGAACATTAACGATAAACGGCCACAACAGTAGAATTAGCATTTGTGTAGACAATACCTAATGCTGTCTGACATATTATACCAGCAATTATTTGCGAAGATGTGATGTTCTTGCTAAGACAGTCTCACATTCTACTTCTATTACAAATTGATACGGCATGGTAATTAAGTATTTAGTGTTTAATAACGTGCAAGTTCAATTTAATTGGAAGGAATTTATGAAGTGAACAGATTACACGTCCCCGTAATCCAATGACTCATGATCTACTGATTTAAATACATACAATGAAAGAGTAATAAAGTATTTTAATTTTAAACGTTACTATGTAGTTCCACAAACACTAACATTCCAACAAAAAAATTATTTGAAATAGGATAATGAATGCACCATATTGCAATAATCATGTATAACTAAAAATAATAACTATTTGGTATGTCAATTATATCTTAGTAGCGATGCAACGAATATGATAGTAAAGCATAGACATACGATATCAATATGACTTCTGCAAAAATTATATTTAACCGACTGACTGTTTATCATACTGTTGCGTTTTCGGGTTCGAAATAAACAACTCGTGCAATTATTTATTTAAAACAGTCTGTATATTTATGTAACTTAAAATTATTTAACAATATAAAAATATATAACTAAAGTATCACACTTAAACTACTATTAATAAATAAAAATTAACACTTGTATTTATTTACTACTACTAATATGTCCGTATTTATTTATATAACAGTTCTATTTATATCACACGGCACTACTATATTTATTTTTATGGAACGACTTATATTTATCTCTTATATTTATTTTTTAGGCGCGTCGGCTATTTCTTACTGACTTTCTTATTCTGGAATTACTCCGCCAATTACTTTTCCGCAATGAATCCCGTAATGAATGAATCGGTGACACAGTCGCCTTATATACACATGCGAAGATTACTAGAGCATTCCTGTAAATTCCATACTTCTCCCGATGTTTTGAAGAATATTCCATAGACATTTGTCTCCGCTTCCGATACAGTACCATGCGTAAGTGTATGACTCACCGCTTTACGATGTTTACCAGCCGCGCCGAATATGATTTATTGCTCGCCCGGTCTGCCTCTTTTTTTGCGTGTGACAATTTAGTTTTTATCGCGCCGAGAGATCTGATTCTTTTATTTAATGTAACTCATTTCGTCTGCTGGTTTCGTTACAATACCATAGTTTTAGATTGACCTAAGAACTCTACCGCTATCTTTAGCTGTACGTAGACTTCATGCTTACATTAACTTTTAGGCTTATAAAATTTGTATAGGAAAGAAAATCATGAAATATTGCCAAATCCTATACATAGATGCTCGAAAACTTGTCTTGCTAATATAGAAACTGTTTCAAAACCGTTTTAAAACTGTTGCAATCGCTATGTGATCAATATCCAGTGTTACAAAAATGCATCCATTTTAAAATAGATCGCATAACACCCAAATTTTTTAACTTATGTATTTTCTTTTTCTGCAAAACATTTTTTTTTTTTTGATATAAGTTTGTGCTTTGGAATTTCGTTTATTTTTATTCTACGTCCTTGAGTACTAATGTTGTTTTTTGAAAACAAAAGAGGATGAAGGATGAAGGAAAATGAATAGTTTGAGGTTATATTCTAGCAGCCATACGCCAAACAAGTTTGAACCACGCCCAAAGATTATTTCAAAGCCAATCAAAGCTGGTAGAACCGTTGTCGCATACGATATCAAAACAGGTTGAAAACATTTCAACAGAAAAAACAATTCTCGTTTCCACATACTGGTTCGAGAAATGTCGATAAGTAGGACACTGTTTTTTTTAATTATTTATTTCTTACTTACTTTATTATCGATATTTGAAACATGTGTCTTTTGCAGATTAATAGAATAAATATTAATTATCCACATCCGGTAGTATAAATTACTTCTTTTTTTTTGCATTTTTATCATCAAAAAAAGAAAATATGCGCTGCAAATTTTGTTGCTGCCGTAAATGTGACCTTCCAGGATTGTATTTGTTTATAACTTTGTTAGAAATAAATCGTTCATCACATATCAATGTCGTATATAAGGCACAATAAGCGATTTGCTCTAAAAAAAGAAAGAATCTAAAAATTGTGTTGATTTAACTTTGTAATAAAACTTTACACCGATGATTTTTCTTTGTATATCGACAGAGCATAGCGCCAATTTTGACAAGGAAGACTTTCAAATTAAATTAAAGGTGATGTACTAATAATTTCAATCAATTGCATACACAGAATTATTTATTCCTTGATTACTTGTTTATACAATGGGATCAATTTCAAGTGGTGGTGGTATCTTAGAAATCCATAGAGTATATTTTCTTGTTAGACAGATTCATACAATTTTGTTATAAACATTGCAAATATAATTTCTCTTCATTCTCTATACTGATATATGTATGTGTCAAAACAACATATGCACATTTTTACGGCTATACATAGTGCCTATACAACATTACCAACTAGTCAACGTTGCCAGCATATAATTTTAGGCCACCCAAAATTCACTTGATTTTGTACACGCTGTATATACAACAATAAACCACTTTTCTAATACATTTAATTTAATTTTTTTGCATTTCGATTGCTTTTTTTTTGAATTTAGAATATGCCAAATAGAATACATTTGATATTGTATTGAATTACTCGTATAATACCAATTTTATAAGGAAAGTGATAAATAAAATATTATTATATGGTGGCATCTAATAGTTATTAGTGGACTACAAAGCGGATAATTTCCATACTTGAAGATTCCTATTATGGAAAATCTTTTTTTTGTTTCTTTATAATTAATAAATCTACTTTTCCATAGATGACGCTAAATGGAAAAATTATCAGGAAAGCATTTAATTTAAATACGTATATCTTATTTAGAACATTTATTGAAGGAAAGCTTGCAATTATTTGCTACTCGATTACTTTAATAGAATCATATATACAGAATACAGGATAGTTAATTTCCTATCTATATCATTTAATTACTTTTTATGGTGCCATCTAATAGTTATTAGCTGGACTACGAAGCGGATAATTTCCATACTTGAAGATTTCTATTATGGAAAATCTTTCTTTGGTTTCTTCATAATTAGTACCTAAAGCTACTTTTTGATAGATGATCGTAAATTTAAAAATTATCAGAAAAGCATTTAATTTAAATACGTATATCTTATTTAGAACATTTATTTAAGGAAAGCTTGTAATTATTTGCTACTCGATTACTTTAATAGAATCATACTTATTAACTACTTATTTCTAATTTCTATATACATATATACAGAATACAGAATAGTTAATTTCCTATCTATATCATTTAATTACTTTTTAGCAATTAAATATATATAGTATTTGAAATTTCTGTTTTGGGGTTTTCAATATGAAATATTTTTTCTTATATTTTGTCTTGCATTGATGCATTTTGTCAATGACAAAACTTTTGTTTCCACGACTAAATTTAAATATTTTATCTCTTTAATTTCTTTGCATTTCAGTTGCTTTTTTTAATTTAATATATGGCAAATACTATTCATTTGATATTAAATTTTCCGTATACTGACTATTTAAAATTTAGAACAAAATCTTTGATATAAATATTAATGCGTGTTGCCATCAAGTAATAATTAGTTTGGCAATGAACTATTTTCACAACTGAAGATCTCTTATTAACGTAAAACTTCCTTTTAAGTAGTAGAGCTGCTTCTTGTCAGATGTCTGAATTGGAAAAATGTTAGAAAGGTGTTCAATTTAAATTTTAGTTAGAAAAACCTATAATTGAATAATAATTATTAACTGCATATTTATAATTTCTATGTGTAGGAGATAGTTAAAGAGTGTCTAACATATATTATTTAATTACTTTTCAGTATTTATATGTTATGTATACATACATTTTTAACTACTAGCCTGATCTTTTCAATATAAAATATTTTTTTCTATATTTGTCTTGGCTTGATAATAGGTACTATGGTGGACTCCCCAAGGTGGACACCTAATGTACCCTGTGTAACAAGTACTTAGTACATTACATTGGTATAAGTCAAAGTGACACAACTGACTGAAACGCCACTAATTGAAACCATATTTACAATACATAAAAATAAAAAAAATACTATAGCAACTAAAAGGTGTCAACTTTAAAAAGTCCACCGTTGTACATACATCAATGTCAAAACTTTTACTACCACAACTAGATATAGATATTTTATTACTTTCATTACTTTATATATACGTTTCAATGTTTTTTTTTTAATTTAAAATAAGGAAATCAAGATACGTCTGATATTGAATGAATGGTCTTTATACTGTCAATTTTAAATTTATAATAATTTTATGTGATTTTGAGTAAAATATTTTTGTTGTGTGCTGACATCTACCACTCAACAATTTGACTTTGAGATTATTTCCACTTCTAAAGATACCTACTATCAATATCTACTTTACTTAGTAGAGCTACTTCTTGATAGATGTCGATGTATTGGATATATATACTATGAAAGGCATTCATTTTAAATATCTAGATATATCCCTTATTTGGAACATTTACTTAGAAAAGCCTACAATTATTTGATTACTCGATTACTCCAACTGATTCATAAATATTAACTGCTAACTTATAATATCTATGCATACGGAATATTTTAACAGTTTCTAATATACCTACCTCATGTAATTGCCTTTTTAGTATTTTAATTTTATATATATTATTGTTTGAACCTCTGTTTTTATTCTTTGCAATACAACACATTTTTTCTAATTTCTTTTCTGGCACTGGTAGATAATGAGAGACATTTTGTTTCCACGATTTTAAATTTAAATATTTTCATAACTTCCTTTAATTTGTCTTCATAACAAGAACGTATATTATTGTGTATAATGTATTTTTACATATCTATTATTTACAGAGCTGATTAATTACATTGTATATGAACTGGTGTACAACGATATCGAGTATTTCTTATTTACGTACCTACATATTATCATGTTGTACACATATAAATTCTTCAGCTTTTCATGTGCTCCTGATAGGTAAAAGTTAATATATACATATATACAATATATAAATATGACTACAATTGATTTTTACAAGTGTTTAACTACTCATCCGACCGAAGGGATCATGCGTATACATATATATATTCTACTATTCATGAATTTCATGTTCATATGCATACCAAATAATTCATAGTCACCAGTACGTAATAAAGTAACAGCCATACCAAATATTAGCAATAAATATAATTATTTCTTCGGAATAAATGAGGCGTTATAAAAGTATGTAGTCGTTTGAACGTTTGATTGCCAAATTGCCCGATTTTTCAAATAAAGGAAACAAAAAACTTTCTATTTAAATTCTTCTATTTATTGTCATTTAAATCAAATAAATTAATAAGTGAATTATCACATTTATTTAATGATATTGGTAATTGTTTTTGTTATTAATTCGGCAGTCTTCATTTTGTTTAAACAACTAAAATAAAAGATTGCAAACTTCACCTTTTACTTTATAATTTCTCTCTGGTACTTCCTTCTAACGTATTTTTTTGAGAACCTAGTGAACCTACTGCCATCCAATTGTTTATTTTATAATAAAAAAATAAAATGTATGTCAATAATATTTCGTCACAAATCTTAATGACGCAAAAATAATAGATAATATCAATATATCAAGTTGGCTTGATAAACAAGAGTTTAATATGACTTTTATTGACAGTTAAAGTTTTGCAATTGGTTGCGTTAACACGTGTTACAAATTAAATTTTCAAAAAGTGTTTATAATTTAGTTCGGCGGATGGTCAAAGCTGAAATATGTAGATACTTCCAATACTCGAAAATCAAAATATCATACGTTGGACCAATTATTGCTGATTGTAAGATATGTGTGAACCTCCTGAAATACGGAAGACCTAGAAGTTTTATTCGACCTAGAGTAAAACCAAATAATCGAGCATGGCGAAAGTAGGGTCGGAGTATCAGGTCTTTCAAAAAATACGATTTCTAGAGAGTTGTTCAGAAATGATCTAATTCGTGAAGGAAAGAAATGTCGGAAATACGCCGCAAACGAAGATTTCTGCCGTGCATTAAGACGAGCAACAGATTCATATTAATGGATAATGAAATACACTTTACTCTGAACAATTCTGAAATCAATTGAAATGATGGTTTTATACCAACAATATCGAAAACTATAATTAGAATGTTCTGTTTTTGCACTGATAATTATTTAACTAGGTAAATTTGATTTTAAAAATTACAGAGGCAGCTTTACCATTCTAGCATTTCTTAGGTGATTTTTATAGTTAGTATGTGCTAAACCTTTTTCAGATATTTCTTTTCCAGTTACATTCACTTCTCGTTGACATGTACACTATGTATTGATTAACTGGAACCGTAACATCACTGCTTGTTCTTTGTGTAGTCAATTTTCACTAGGTTCACATAGTTGTCTGAAGGACTAGAATTAAAGGGGTTTATTTGCATCACTCATGCCGGTTACTATTGTCACACTAAATTTTTAATAAAAATGTTCAATGGACAATAAACTTATGGTTTATATAAATGCGGGTATCTGCATTACCACTCATCAACATAAATATTAACATTTGTTTGAACAAGAAGGATGTAAACGCGGAGAAATTTCCTTTTTGATCCAAACGAGACTGGAGAATAAGTACATTGAAGGGTCTGGTTTTGTAAGTGTTGTATTGTAGGCATTTTCGTCGTTCTTGCACTAAACGATGCAAACAGTTCGTGTCATAACGTGGAATACAAAGATCATTTTTGATTAAAATTTAAGTGATCCCCTTTTTGCAGGAAGGTCCTCAAATGGTAGTCGAAGAATTTCTATCTCCGTTTTAGTGTTTTCGTCTGAATTAGTCGCCCAATGATGAAATCAAACGGTCGAAATTTGTATACACTAATGGGCGACATAGATTTCTTGCGTACTATCCTTTGACTATATTCGTGTTGTGAGTGCTGCTTTGTAAGATATGTTATTCCTCTGGCAAGTTCTTCCACAAATATTGTAATTGTAAGGTACAAAAAAATCAATCATACGTTTCTTTTTACTTTTTAATTAATATACAACAAAAATAATGAGTAATATGCTCAAGCGTAAGAAATACTAGTATAAGTCTACAGATCGGAAATATAGTTTTTTTTTGCTTAAATATGTTTTGCTATATATTTGTGTTTGTTAATACAAAAATAATACTTTACATTAGTAGTGGTTAACTCTTTTTTGAATGTCACGGAATGCTGATATTATTCTTTCTTTATTTTAAATAAATAAATTACATTTAATTTTGAAATTGAATGTATAGTATTTTAAATGACTGAGGAATGGTAGAAAATAATACTACGTCCTATAAATATATGCGGCTCGTGTGTCATAATCTTGTTCATAAATTAAATTTATTATTATATTTGTCTGATGTTCTACGAAAGATGCTGGCAAAAGTACATACAGTTATTACTTTCTCAGGCGCTGTCATGGCGAAAATGCTAGTTTATTTTATGTAGTTAGTTTCATTTATGAACTTAAATAATATTCAGTAATTGATAATTGGCACACAATATGATGAAATTCAAACAATAATAATAAATAAAATAAATATTATTGTAAATTATTATAAACATTGCAACTGTCATTCAAATCTATATGTACTAATTTAATAACATAATTTTATTATCATGATGACTTTCAATCTAGCTAGCAAAAGTTTATTTTTGTGATTAGTAAAAAAATACATCTGCTAAATTTTTTGCAAATATAATATTACCTACAATACATATTTTCATATTTACACTACGAATTTAACATATTATAATTACCACATACTTATTTTACTAATTTATAGTGCACATTTTTATAATACAAGTTTCCTGAAAAATTTTATTTAAATAGTTCTTTAAAAATTCCTAATATTTTTAGAAACCTTAGTTAATTCATTAATTTTTGCTTTGGAGTCTCCCACTTGTTTCATACACCTCACATTAAATATCATAAAACTATTTAGTGTCTACAAGAGAGTCCCAAAACAACGAAATTTTTTCACACGTCTCGGTGTTTGCTCAATATTTTCCAAAATCCATTTTATCTGAATTTTTGGTTTAATGGCATTTTATCCTGTCCTAACCTCAAACTAAAACTAAATATTGATTGACTACAAATTCATTACCGTATAAAATACTTTATACGATATTCAAGATCCATGATGAAAATAAAAAAAATTAACTACATAGTTATTTTTCGGAAAGCTCTGGACATCAGACCTTAAATAATTGAATCACTACTCTAGCAAAAGAAATGCACCTTGCAAATATGTCTCTTAAGTATAGAATGCCTCAAATAGTATATCATTTGTTGATTATATTGCGACAAATATACTGCCAAGGTTACAAGAAAGTCACAGTCTAATCCTTTCAAAACTGGAAGATGTTTGGTCAATAAGGGTTGTAGCTCAACATTATTAACATTGCTTTCATTCAGCAGACACAACAGTTGCGCAACTGTTCAGTGATCATGTCCAGTAGACGAGCGCTCACTCTGAACATGTTCAGGAGCGGTCGCCATTTTTGTGAGCGGAAAAATTCTATGCTCACTTAGTGAGCGTATTCTGTACGCATGCGCCATTGATTCATTCCAAGACCGACCTAATACATACTTCTGAAGAAAGTTACTAGAAAAGTAAGATACAGCAAATTAAAGGTATTGTGCAGTAATAAATGTATTATAATATTGGAATTCACTCAGTATTTTATTCGGGGTTGGAAAAACCAGCCCTTCCACTAGAAACTACGTCAAACCTTAATGCAGAAAAACAATTTATTATTATTGTTTATTCGGTTTAATCTCTATAATTTTAACATATGGCAGCAATGAAAAGTATCAGATGACAGACGATGATATAAAGGTGAGCGGTCCTGTCCAGCGAACACTCAACTGTTGTGAAGTGAACGGTTGGAGCGGGATCGGTTCCCGATCCGCCTGCTGAATGAAAGCATTGTCAAAAGTACTGTACAGAGGGTTAAAAAAGTAAGGAAGAAGACGCGAGTATTAGAAGAACAGATAGATCGGGTTGCCCAAAAAGTTGTACAGCTAAACATGATGATTATTTAAGGCAAAATCCATTTCAATACTAAATACGTAGTTAAGAAACTGTGCTAGTATTAAAAAGCAGATATTGACGGAAGAACCGAAAGAGTCTCGAATTATTTTTTGTTTAAGTTATATTCACCGGCCACCAAATTTTTGGAATAATGTAGTTTTTTATACAAACAAATTTTTCATCTCGCAATTCTAGCCACATACGTGTCTGTTGGCCAAGAAGTTGTAGCCAGTTGTAGGTATCAAGAAGATACGTAAATTATCGGAACAGAGTTGCACACTTTTCTGTTAATGTTTGGGACGTGGATAAGCGCCAAGGGTTCAGCTGTTTTGTGACCTATTCAAGGTCGCTTTAACTTTAACAATGTGGATAATTTTAGAGAATGATGATACTGTGGTCATCACACAGCCGTGTCTTAAATCCTCTAGATAACGTCTGGAGTTTAGTTATTAAGAAAATTTTTCAAAGAAATTTCACACCTTAAAACGCCAATTAGTCCTGAGCAGCAATTGAAGATTGCTGGGAAAAGTTCATTCATTATCAAAACTATTGGCAAAATCTCATGTCGTCTATGCCTAGAAGACTGAACAAAGTGTGGGAAGCTCAGAAGGCTCTAACTAAGTACTAGGTAGTTGAACAATTATTACAATTGACTGTATAGAAGAATATTTTTTGTTTTAATTTGTAATAAAAATAAACGTGTTTGTGATATTTAGTAATAATTCTTTTTCTGTAAACCCAACCTATTGAAAAAATAAACGTTGGCCAGTTAATACGAAAGTAATATACGTAAAATTTCCTAATTTTGTTTTGAAAATTTTATTTTTTAAAACGATCACTGTCCAATATTACTACAGGGATCTGAAATATATCCTCCTCAAGCAATTTAATCCAGTTGGAAGAAATAAATGCCTTCTTCTAATTTTTTTAAATGTAACTCATTATGCTACTGGTTTAGTATTCTTAAGTTTATTGTTAATTTATACCTCTAAAAAATATCGTACTACTATTAATCTCGAAATTTGATATTACACCAACATCCTAATATGAGAATTATTATGATTATAGTGTTCTCAAGATTATAATCAATTGTATTTATTTACAAATTGCAAATCTTAGTTTTCTTTATCCTGTATATACTCTTAAAATATACATTTAACTTCTATACACTACGACAATAAACCACTACAACGTTGTTTGGCCGCACAGCAACTTTATCAGGTGGATGAATAATGAAGAATATAAGTTAGTGCCAGAAATTATATAATAGACAAACATTACAAATTTAATGACAAAAGTGGGGAGTGACATAGGTTGGTTTGATCATTTAGCGCTAACCCTAATTTTGTAATTCTAGAAATTCCCAATGATTCTAGATCAAGTTTTTTACTTTTATCTTGGATATGAAGTATTTCAAAATTATTATTAATAGAAATAAAACACAAACAATTGTTTCAGATTTACACTATATTTAAATTAAAAACACAACAGCTGTTTCGCTACACTGTATATAGCTTCTTTAGGTGATAACAAATTCTAAATTATTACAATCAGAGAACAACTCTTATATATAGACAAATATAATGACAACATTAACAAATAAGTAATATTTACAAAGGGTAATTTAAATGTATTTACTTAAAGAGGACAGTTTTCTTAATTCTATCGGCAGTTTACGAAAGGGGACCTACATTATTACTAAAAGGATTAGGGAAAACCTAAGAACTAGAAAGATATAGATTTAATAAAGGCGATTGATTCAGATTTACTTTCTCGTTTAATAAATTGTCTGAATATTTCAATTTGTTAATTTCCATACATTCGAGTAAATCTAATTTTCTACCTTTGTTTTGTACATGAAGAATGTCAAATTTATCATTAAAACAATGGTCGTATTCAATCAAATGATTCGTATAAGCTGAGTCGTTGTTTTTATTAGAGTACGCAGAAAAATGATTAGCTATCCTTTTTTTAAAAGCTCTCCCAGTCTGACCTTATATTTCTTAGTACAAGATCCACAATTTAACCTATAAACTCCAGATTTATTGTCTCGTGTCGTTTTTTCTTTGTTGTTTTTAATGTATTTAGCTAGGTTGTTATTTGTTCTAAAAGCAATATTAATGTTGTTTTTTCTAAGTAAAATAAGTTTATCTTGTTCATCACCTAAATAAGAAAATGCTTTAAACTTCTTGATCGTATTGTCTTTGGTAGTAGGATACACCTCTAGTAACGTTTTATTAAACAATTTTTTGGTTATTAATTTGTTTATTAAATTTGGGTCGTACCCATTGTTTTTCGCAATTTGTTTTGTAATATAGTACTTTTTGTTATAGTCATCTATCGACATTGGAATATTAATTAACCTATGGATCATACTGTGATAAGCGGCTAATTTGTGTAAATCAGGATGATTTGATTTATAATGCATAGTAGTGTCGGTGTGTGATTCTTTATGGTAAATTGAAAAATCTATTTTGTCATTAACTCGTTCAAGTGTGAGGTCTAAAAAATTTATAATTCCATTAACTTCTTTTTCAATAGTAGAAGTAATGTTTTTATTAACTTAATTAATAAAATTAAAAAGACTATTTAATTGTCTATCTGTACCTGTGTATCCTACTAATATATCGTCTACATATTTAAACCAGAACAACACATTCCTAGTTAAACTTTTATTTTCAAAGATCTTACAGTCTAAATTATCCATAAAGATTTCGGCTAGTAGAGGAGAAAGAGGATTACCCATAATCAGACCTTCGTTACATTTATAAGATTTGTTATTGAATGTAAAATAATTTTGTTCTAAACAAACAGATAATAATTGTAATATCTCATTTTTTATTACGGGGTGAGTTCTATTAAATTCTAGCGTCTCTTTAATTAGTACCCTTGTTTTCCCCCGGTGGAACACTTGGAAACAAGTTTTTAACGTCAAATGAAATTAATTTGGTTTTACTCGGTAACTTAAGATCTTTAATATTATTAATTAATTCATAACTATTTTTTATACTATATTTGGGTTTAAATCTCGTATGCTTATTGATAATGTCTAAAAGGTGTTTTGAATTTTAACCGCTGGGGATGTAACATATAGGCGTTTTCGGAAAATGTATAGCATTAACCTGACCCGGTTAGAAAGTATCTAACAGGTTCAGTAACTTTACCCGGTTAAATGAAACATTTCCGAACGCAATTGCGGTCACGTTGAGTAACGTAACGTAAACGTCTGCATATAACCTTGTAAATACCTATCTTCATAACATGGTTTAGCTGTACTGGCAATACGACAGAAAAAATGGACCGGGGGGGGGGGGTAAAACAACCCGCATTACCCTACTCACTTACCAGGGTTATGAAAATCGAACCGGGTTGTTTAACCCGGTTACTTTTTCGATTTTACGAACACGGTTGTTTTTACCCGACTGAATTAACGAACGCATTCGTGCTAACCGTGTTGTAACCTCAATGACCGGGTTTAATTTCCGAAAACACCTTATGATACTACCGGTCTAATCGGGTAATTTTCTTTATGTAATTTAATTAGGGAATACAATTTTGGGGCTTGTGGGTTCATCGCTCTTAATTTCTGTCTTTCAAAAAAGTTACTTGTGTCAAACAGGCCCTTTGAGTTATTAATAGTGTTAATAATTTGTTCTTGGAACTTATTAGTAAGATCATGATTGAACAAAGTATATTTATCCGAGTTGTTACAATTTTTTTGTTGTAATTTATCCCTTAATGGATTATTTTAGGTTGTCGTGGAATACGTAATTTATTTTGGATTAAATTTATGTCATCTTCCTACTACTACTGCCATCTGGTGTAGATTTGCTTAAGATTCCTATTGCACGCGTTCTGCCTTATTGCAGGTGTTTGTAACGTATACAGGCATTGTCGGGTAGATGGCGTACGAGGTTTTATTTAATAAATTTGTTACTTTTAATTTTTGCTAATTTCGTTTTAGAACTTCTTTTGGGCCTAGAGTTATGTAACAAATTATTTATAATTATTTTCCATTTTTCTATTGTCATTTGAACCTGCATTTTTGTCGTACGTTTAAAATATCAGGTTGGTTCGTTCGGTCTTTTAGAGCAATTGTCGTGTTCCGTTTGATGGTCGGGCTTTGACGGGTTAGAGTCTTTCTCTTGCACGTTAACGGTCATCGAGAAAGGTTTAAATACCACAAGAGCAGAAGCATTTTCCTTAGCCTACTTGAGAATGTTGTAAAGTTTTGAAGTTTTATCGTTTGTAATCGCTTACAAAAGCGGATGTTATAGTACTTCTCAAGTGTTATTATTGGATTTTGGCGGTTTTGATTGAATCTTGCGAGGATATTTTCTTCTTGGCTAGGAATTGTTTGATTGCTCTGCTAGTGTTAGTGCTGGCCTAGACCTCATTTGAGCACCTTTGTTGGGGTTAAGATTTAAGAACCACGTGCTTGGTTATCGTACGGTTCCAAGGAAATTGATTGCTGGATCTTGCGGTGAAGACATAATTAAGGTACAGATCAATGGGATACTGTAGCCTTCATACGCTAATTTTCTGAGATGTCGTTAGCCGAAGATAAGACAGCAGATTTCTTGTAACGTGTGGATCCATAGAACGTATCATGTTTGGTAGCTGTGGATGTGACTTTCTTTAAGGTATTGTGACTGTGTAAATTTCTCTGAGATTACCCAGAGTGTAGAGTTTATTGATTAAACGGTTTTGGTGGAATTTATGTCAATATCGTGTACTTTGAATAGTAAATTTCAATTTTCCGGCCTAGCTAATTAATTAAGTCATCGTAATTTTCTTATTTTAACTTCTGGTGGCATGTGAGCCTTTATGTTTTGAATTAAATAAATTATCGTAGTTTTATTAATAATAGTGACTTCAATTTGGAGGTTACTTTGTCATTTTTTGGAGACGTTACGTAGCCTTTTTATTTTTGGATTCAGAAATTGAACTAAATTTTGGATGTGTATGGGCAGTGTAGCCTCACATCTGTCTTGTGTAAATTCTTAGATGTTATTTAATGCAATTAGTCAACGATTGTAATTTATTTTGTATAATCTCGTAAGAAATTATTGAATTTAATCTAATCACATTTTCTTATGTAAAGCATAGTTAACTAGCGCTAATTTTTTTTATAGAATTAGATACTTTACAACTTAGAGTCTGCACTCTAATGTCGAATAGATTGTCGGCTGCCTCTGGTATACAGAGTGTTTTATTTTTGTGTTGACGTGTTGCAAATCACGATCAAACTGTTCGACTTTGGAGGGACTTACGGCAAGTCGCCTTATAACTGTGTGCTTGTAAGATTATTGTTGGTTAATTATTTTTAACCTTAAGGTTGTTTCTTGTGTTCACCATTTTTGAATTTCTTAAATTATGTAATTGTACGTCATTGATAAATTTTGAGTTGTGGATCACCCTGGGTGGCCATTTAATGTTAATTAACCCTTCAGGAATTTAATATTGGCAACTGAGTTGCGCTTGTGATTTACTCTCCATTGTTTTTTTTTCCTTCTTTTGCTTTAAATATCTCTTTTAAGGCAGAGATCATATATATAGCCGGTTATGTACGGTGTTGTAATGAACTGTTGAGAACTGATTAAATTTCAATAAACTGTTTGTTAAGATTGAATGAGCGTGTGTTGGTCTTATTTTCTTATCACCTGGGGAGTTTTATATTGGATCTGGTCCGGGGTCTGAATATCTGTTGGGCTTAGCATATTTTTACGGATAGGCGCCCTGACAACTTAACCTTCGACTTAGTACGGTGTTCGAACTCGCCCTTCTCTGACTGTAGCTGGAGGCAGTGCTGACTCCCATATTCTACATCGACCCTTGGGGAAGTAAGAGGTAAGACTGAGTGTTATAAGTTGGTGATTAATTAATAGACAAGCGTCCTCTTTAAATTAAAATAGAAGGTTAATTACCGTGGTGGTGTCTAACTTACTACCTTCTTGGAATTTTGGGTACCGAATTTTGGTTAGGGCCTTGGCCATTTATAATTTATATTCAAGAGGGTAGCAGAGTCTAAGAAATTATCAGTTTTTGAAATATAGTCTTGTTTACTGATAGCAATTACCGTTTTACTCTTGTCTGCACGTGTGAAAATTAAATTATTATCTGCTGTTTTTTTGGTAATGCTCTTTATTATAAGTATATTATTATTAAAAGCATGTTTTTATTCTAAACAATGGTTCCCAAATGTGGAATCATCTTTTTTTATCCCGGTAACTTTTATTATGTTCGGACACTCTCTGGGCAAAGGATCTTCCAGTTTGGCCAATATAAGACATGTTACAATTACAAGTTAACTTATATACCCCCGAGTTTGATTTTTTGTTTGTTTTGTCCTTATTGTTTTTTAAAAAGTATTTTAAACTATTATTAGTTTTGTAAGCTAATAGCTTTTTTAATTAATATGCTAATTTTGTCTGCAGGTTTACCGACATACGTAAGGGTAGAATAATGTACTGAATTTTTACTAGAAATTTTAGCGTAAATTAAAGAACGAGTATGTGCTATTTGTTTGTTTCGAAGGAAAAACTAACTTTAATACAGAATTAGATAGAATATACACTATTGCTACAAATAACGGCTATACTAAAGATATGATCAATAAAATCCTTCCAAACCAACAAATAGCACATACTCGTTCTTTAATTTACCCTAAAATTTCTAGTAAATATTCAGTACATTATTCTACCCTTACGTATATTGGTAAACCTTCAGGCAAAATTAGCAAATTAATTAAAAAAGCCACTAATGGTAAAATACCTTACAAAACTAATAATACTTTAAAATGTCTTTTAAAAAACAATAAGGACAACACAGACTAAATATCAAACACGGGGGTATATAAGTTAACTTGGCCAAACTGGAAGATCCTTTGCCCAGAGAGTGTCCGAACATAATAGAAGTTACCGGGATAAAAAAGATGATTCTACATTTGCGAACCATTGTTTAGAATATAAACATACTTTTAATAATAATTTTGAAATACTTCATATCCAAGACAAAAGTAAAAAACTTGATCTCGTAGAATCATTAGAAAATTCTAGAATTACAAAATTAGGGTTAGCGTTAAATGATCAAACCAACTTATGTCACTCCCCACTTTTGTCCTTAAATTTGTAATATTCGTCTAGTATATAATTTCTCGCACTAATGAAAATTCTTCATTATTCATCCACCTGATGTGGTTTACTATAATTAAAATTTTGAAACTTTAAAATCAGTGTTTTATTTTTATTATTATTCGTCATGAAGCTTCAACAAGTGTGCCCCTCTTCAATTAATTTATTACATTTTATTATTAAATTTAAGGTTCAATCATAAATGTCGAAATTAACAAATATGTTTGACTACAAGGTAGAATTGCAAATTAAGGGAGGAAAAATTTGTTACATGCTAATGTTTATGAGTAAATTCAACTATTATAACAAAAGGAGCATGATAAAGCGATTTTGTCGCATAAATACAAGTTTTTAGATGACCAGTGACACGTTTTCTATGGTATTTTTCTATATTGCATTTTCATGCATTACAATTGTTTTTGACATCTGAAATCAATTTTTCTGCCATCGGTTCACAATGAAATTCAGATCAACACGCAATAGAAGAGTAATATTTACTTCTTATAATAATATATAGGAATCTGTATTGAAGATAGGGTACTTGAAATATCGAAATTGTTTACACTCCTTTTGCTGGTATCTTAGTGATATCGACACCAGTCATTTGTTTCACTAAATCTGGGACTTTGCTGACTATATCGATAACTTCTCCAGCTAATTTGGCAGCACCAATTTCTCCATTTCCACTGGACACCATAGTTATCTTCTTCGTTTCGGAAATCGGACCAGATACTTGTCGAATTACCTAATAAAACCATAAAGGCACGTTAAATGTAGATTGGAATTTTATGTTCGTCAATAGATCTTTTGCAATCTATGGCAGACATATTTTAAATGCAATTTGAACACATCAAGTTAAGATATGTAATATATTATTTTGATTTTAGTTTTATTGATTGCTCTTAATTCTAGTATGTAGTACATTATCTACTGCTACTTACGTCTGGTAGCACATCCATTAGCATGGTAACTGTAGCAGCTTTCTGATATTCATTCCAAGCTTCTGCTTTTTTAGCCATGGCATCAGCTTCTGCTTGACCTTTAGTGGCAATAGCAAAAGCTTCTGCTTCGCCTCTTAATTTGATCGATTCCGCTGTTGCTTCAGCTTCCAAAAGCGTTCTCTTCTTAAATGCCTCCGCTATTCTTTCGATTCTGTACTTTTCAGCTTCTGCCGGCCGTCTCACTTTTGCGTCCAGTTCCTTCTCCTGTCTCATAACTTCCTCGTCAGCCAAATGAATTTGCTGTTTCCTTTCGATTACATCGATCTGCAATTTTTCGATCGTGATGTTCTGATTGATCTTAGCCGCTTGCAACTCATAAGCGAGCTCCGCCTCGGCCGATTTAGTCGACACCTCTGCATCGTAGTGGGTCTTCTTGAGCTCGAAGTTGCGGCGTGCTTCGGCAACTTTGGTTTGATTGCCCAGTTCCGCTTCTTTTTGCGCTTCGATTGCAATGGCTGTCTTAATATCGGCGTCTCGTTTGGCTTCCGCTTCTCCTATTTTACCGTCCCTCTGTACCTCTGCAGTACGGGCCATGCCCAAGCTCTTCAAATAGTCCTGAAATGTCAATCAATCAATGTAAATTGTTGTTAAATTCTTATTTTTACAACAAATAAAATTTCTTGTCCTAATAGTGTAATTTTAGTAATGACTTTACGAAATGTTTATATAAAATAATATTACATCAACCATTTACGCTCAGAGAAAACATTTTTGAAAAAAGGCCAATTAGAAAAGAATGGCAGTTAAATCGAACAGTAAATAATGAAAATACACTCAATAATGCAACAAAAGATCTGAAAAAACTAATGCTAGAACATAAAAATTGAGGAATACAAACCTGCTTGGAACATTTTTCTCCGACAGAAGTACGTAAATGTTTATTCACTATGGAAAGCAACCAAGAAAATAAAAAGATCTAAAATGGAAATTCCACCAATTGAGAAATCTAATGGAAAGAGGGCAAAAACAAATAAAAAAGCTGTATTTATAGTACTCCAAGGTAGTGTCTTAGGTCCTACTGCACATTAAGTATATACAGCTGACATGCCAAAGACTAAAATGGGCATTTTAACTAATTTTACAACGACACATTAATACAATTCAAAAAAGGTTTGATGACTGGCGAATAAAAACTAATAAACCCACATAACATTCACAACAAAAATGAACGATTGTCCTGCAGTAACATTAAATGGCTAACAATTGAAACATGTCGTCTTTGTCAAATACCTTGGTATGCAGCTCGACAGGAAATTAAACTGGCAAAGGCACATATTTACAAAAGGAAACTTGAAATACAACTCAGTAAGTATTACTGCATGTTAGGCGAAAAATCAAAATTATCAATTAGCAACAAACTTCTAGTATACAAAGTCATACTAAAGCCTATATGGATGTACAGTATACAACTATGGTGAACAGCCAGCTATTCTGATATTGAAATACTCCAATGCCATCGAAATAAACTGCTATTCTTAATAGTTAGTGCACCGTGGTATGTCCCAAATTTAGTTATAGAACGAGATCAACAAGTACCTACCTTTAGTGAAGAGTGAAATTTCAAAGCATGGTCAAAAATACAATGAGAGGGTCAAAGTGCATCCCAACGTTCTAGTTAAATCAATTATGGAAGACATCACTGAACCATGAAGTTTGAGAGCCACTAAGTTGCTATCTAAATTTAGTTAGTGAATATGTTTTTTTCTATATCATCATATTCATCAGTAATATTTACATCTCCATCATACATATCCATAGGAGTACATACCGCGCGATCATTTAAATTCTAAATTAGAGCAGTTTGTGAAATTTAAATTAAGTTGGTATATAAGTACTAATTTACAATTTGAATTGTCAAAGTGACGTTTCAAAATGTTTGATTTAAACATTAGAACATAAGGTTTTTGTTACTGAAAGTTATTCTAAAAACGCCGAACGACAAGAGAATGGTGAATGGACATATTCAGTACCGCACTGCATCAATGATTTTCAAAATGCCTTCCCTAATTTTCCTGCGGATTATCAAAAATTAGTCCAAGAAGAAATTTACACTTGTGTGGCGAATTTCGTAATGTTGGAACTGTAGGTAGGAAAGCTGGTAGTGGCGCGCCCAAAAAAAGGACTCCTGACATTGTGGCAGATGTTGCAGAAAGAATGGAACAGTCGCCCAAAAAATCTCTTCGCAGATTAGCCCAAGAAATAAACCTTTCATATGGAACTTGTCAAAAAATTTTAAAAGAAAATTTAAATCTTTATCCCTATAAGATTAACTTCGTTCAAGAGCTATTCCCTCGAGATTTTCCTGTACGAATAGAATACTGTCAGTGGTTTTTGAATAATTTAAATAACAACAACACTTTGGATTTAACATTTTCTTCTGATGAAGCATGGTTTCACCTATCCGGTTATATAAACAAACAAAATATGCGTATTTGGTCTTCGGAGAATCCTCATGAGTTTATTCAATCGCCTCTCCATCCGCAGAAAATTGGTGTTTCGCTAGCGGTTTCTAGAAGGCGTATATTTGGACCTGTGTTTTTTGAAGGAACGATAAATGCTGAAAGATATCGAAATAATTTACTTGAACCGTTTTTACAAAATCTTCATGATGACGAACTTTTACATGGGTATTTCCAACAGTACAATGCAACAGCTCACAAAACATGGGAAAGTATGGCTCGAATTCGCGAGTTTTATGATAATCGAGTCATTGAATTTCCGCCTCGCAGTCTGGACTTAACGATTCTTGATTATTTCATTTATCCGTATCTGAAAAACACAGTTTACAAAAATAACCCACAAAATCTTGGAGAACTACAAGAGGCAATTTCTAATGCATGTAACGCTATAACCGTTCAGATGTTGGCAAATGCTTTTGAAAATATGAAACGGAGGGTTAACAGTTGCATTGCAACAGGGGGAGAACACTTTGAACACCTTTTGTAATTCACAATAAAACTAATTTATCTTGCAATGCTTTCATTTCCATTAAATTTAAATCGATTACACATAAGATTCACAAATGTCACAAAGTATAACATAATCAGAAATTTCAATTAATCAATAATTGACATTCTGGACAACCTAATAAAAAAAATCCCGCCTGCTATAATTTAGAATTTAAATGATCGCGTGGTACTTTGTGTATTAACTTCTAAAATTATGTACAGCTGCGGCCACCGAAATGTACACGATACTTTAGACAAATTTCCCTATTTTTCGGTAGATTGAATCTGGCTTCATCCATTGACTTTCGTGGATGGTGCACTTTTTTTAATCTTGTAAAAGAAAATCTAAATATATATATTAAATATAAGAAAATTGAAACATATAAGTTAGACACAATACTAATTTAATATAAGTAAAAAAAAAAATTATTTAACAAATGAGAAATTAAGCAAATTTGAAATGTTATAATTAACGCTTTTTTAATAACCTATAGCAGCGCCATTAGCTGCAATGACAAGCTCTAGCCGTCTTCTCATAGACAAAATTAGTGTCCGCATGTCATATTTCTCTACAAGGGTCTCCCAAGCATTTTCAACAGTGTCTTGAAGTTCATCTGCATTTCTAGGTCTAAAATCTGCAGAATATATTTCCTTTGTTATATATCCCCAGATGTTTTCTATGGGATTTAAATCCGGACTTCTGGATGGCCAAGGAAGTAAATCAATCCCATTTTCATCAATCCACCGTCTTATTATCCGTGCAGAGTGAACTGGGGAATTATCCTAAGGCAAAAACAAGTGTTTTATAATTTTATTGTTCAGCTTAAAATTAAATTACTTTTCTTGCCTGTTGAAAGACGAAATTGTTAGGAAAAGTATTCCTTACAGATAGTAACATGATGTTTTCCATTATTTCTCTATAATGCGCACTAGTTAAACGTCCATCTATTTTCCAGCATACTCCAGGTCCATGAACACTTATCCATCCCCAAAAATTAACCGAAAAGCGGCCAGAATTTACTGTCGAATGAGTATAACTTTCATCAAATCTATGATTTCTTGGTCTATAAACGCGTAATTTTCCACTATTACACGATTGAAAACATTTTTCGTCTGAAAAAACTACAGTACTCCAAAACTCTTCATCGGCATTTAAAAACTGATTAGCAAACTGCAGTCGGGTTTCTTTGTTTACATTAGTCAAATATGGTTTCTTCGCAGCTGCATAATTGATTAAACCACTGTGTTTAATTCGACGCCTTGCCGTTCTAACGGAACCTGGAAAACGAGTTTCCTCGCGAGCACTTACTGCTGTTGAAAGTGGATTCTGTCTGATAAAATTTACTAAATTTTCATCTTCGTCAGCATTAGACACTCTTCCAATTCCTATTCTAACCGGTCGTTGCAATCTATTTGCGTGCCAGCGTTTTTTCAATTGAAATATGCAACTTTTACTGACATTTAAATCTGCAGCTACAGCAGCTAAAGACCAGTTGTCCTCTAATTTCGCAATAGCTCTAGCCGTTTGCTCTCCCGAAAGGTGTCTTGGCATTTTACACAAATTATAGTTTTTCTGTCAATTAATTTGACAATATTGAAATAATGTTGACGTTTTTAAGTACGTCTATGATTTAAAGTAAAAAACAACTTGTAAAAAAAAATCGTATACAATTCAGTGGCCGCAACTGTACCTTGTATGAAAGCATATCATTTAAGACTTATCTAAATTATTATGTATCTTTAACATTAGAATGTGACGACAAGAAAGATTTCCTAAGTGTGCACATGAACATTTTTTGACTGATATGTGTTAAAACTTCAACTCTTAAGACTTTCGCCAATGCCGCTATTTTGAGTTGTAAAGTTTTAAACAATTTTAACTATTTATGAAGTAACTTTATTCCAGTCTCTGTAAGGGTTTTAGAAAATTCTTCCACATCAGTATTCATTATTTGCAAAACTTTGTTTGGCTAATTTATAATTTATTCTAGAATCAATAGAGTTTGTATGTTCCTAGATAAGTGTGCTGGCGTTATTACATTTTAGAATCACAATTTATCACATTTATTAATGACGATTTACGCGTTTACTATCTATGCGAACTTTAGATAGACAAGAAATACAGGAAAAAACCATTGATGTAATACCGACAGTTCATAGAACAGGATCAGAGGCACAAACTTAAAACTAATTTTAATTAACCAAACACATAATACAGAAATAAATAGAGCAATTGATTGAAAATGTAATTCTTTTTGGTTTAGCGAAAATCTAAATGGTGACTCAGAATTTAAATTTTAAAAATAAAATAGCTCATCTAATAAATTGTACTTAGATATATGATTGCTATCATCTGGAAATTAAACCTTTGAAACAATGTAGTCTAAATGTTGCTTTTGACGTCTTATGGGCTCATCCAAAAGATGTCGTGCATTTAAAATAACTCGTTGACAGAGTGCCACAGGGATGTCGGTAATTAGTTCTAGTATTCGGTTTTAAAGTCATTTACATTCACCAGAGGATTTTCATACACCTTACTTTCAAGGAAGACCACAAGAAGAAATTTAGTGGTGTCAAATCACAGCTTCTTTCAGATCAGTCAATGTTACCCCTACACGAAATTAATTTTTCATGGAAAAACATTATTATTGCCTCTAAATCTTCATTCGCAGTATGGCTTGTGGCGCCATTTTGCTGGAACTATTTATGATTATCTAACCCTTCAAATGCTTGTAATGCTGGTCCTGCAAAGTTGCGTCTCATCGAAGAATATCGTTTTGCATTTACTGTTATTGATTGTTCTTGATTATTTAAAAAAAAAATATGGCCCAATAATGCCTCTTGAAGACATTACTGCCCAAACAGTTACTGTTGGAATGTGCAAAGCGACTGCATGTTTTTCTCTTGGGTTTGCCGCAGACCAGTGCTGACAATTCTGTTTGTTTACGTCCCCTGTAAATGCAACTATGATTTGTTACTAAAAAGAATATTATCAAAATCATTAAACGCCTTCATCAAAGTAGCAAAATTCAGACGGCTCCGGTAATCATCAATCTTCAAGCCTTGAACCAACTGGATCTTATAAGGGTAGTAAAGTAAATCCTTTTTCAAAACTCTTTGAACACTACACCTGTTTAAGTGTTAAGCAAACGGTTGTTGTCTTATCGAACGATGTGGATTTCGGCGTACAGTAGCACTTACAGCTTTGATGTTGATTACATTTCACAGATCTTCTGCGGCCGCAGGGCTTAGGACAAACTGTGGAACCACTTACTTAGAATTTGCGCATCCATTGCTTAATTAAATTAGCAGATGGTCCTTAATGAGCATAGCGCAAATTGTAGTGCTTTCGAAACGCTCTCTGGACTTCACATAAGAATGAGCATTTTTGTTGAATGCTTTTACACAAAAAGCACGCTGTTCACCACTAAAATATTCCATTGGGAAAAAATTCCAAAAGATAATAATTAGAATGGTGGCAGTAAAAATAATCTGGCACTGACAGTTTCACCCAGATACAAATAACAAAATCGAATTTTATTCACCCATTAGTATCCGACATTTGTGTAAAGACGTTCTTATAATCCCTTGCCACTATTTGAGCACTCGGCAATCGCCCCGTTTGAAAATCTTTAGGTTCGATTAAGAAAACATACTCTACACACTAACTATTTTAACATAAAATGTGTGTGTTATAATTTTATATGCCTCAAATGACAATTTTAAATAAAAAACATCGCCATATTCAGATTATCATCAGATATTTTATTTAATTGTAGAAACAGTGCTAAATAAATAATAATCTATAACGAGACTACTATATTTACAAAATCTAATATATAAAATTCTCGTGTCACAGTGTTTGTTACAACACTCCTCCGAAACGGCTTGACCGATTCTTATGAAATTTTGTGTGTATATTCAGCAGGTCTGAGAATAGGACGTAAACTATTTTTCATACCCCTAAGTGATAAGGGTGGTCCACCCCAAATTTTTTTTTTTTGGCAAAATTTTGTATTTTTTTTATGATTCGGCATTAAAAAATACATACAACCCTAAATTTTCATCCTTCAACCCCTATTTTTTAATAGCGATATTAGCACTTTAATAATTTTCTACTCTCGGCGGTCGATAATTGATCAGTTACCACTCGATCAGTTATTCCCGCCAGGCATCTACCGGGGTCACTTCTCACCCCGTAAACAGCACAGAGTAGGGATGAGAACGAAGCCGGTCTCCTGTCTTTCTCACACAATAAGCTTTCTCTCTCTCACTAAAGTTTAGGGCCTAAACCGTTTTCGGCCACTACTATTGATTGTGCGTCGATCGTAACAGTGACGCTTATACTTATCATTTTACTTTCTCAGTGCAACTCTCATATTAAGTATCTTCTCATCAAGGTCAAACGATGTCTGTTTGTGGTTTAGATTTGGGTACATCGTGTTTTTCACACGGACAATTACACGTGACATGTTCTCGCGTGGGTAAACCATCCAGTTTGTTTGTGTTGGCTAAAGATGGACTCACTAAAAATATCGCACACTCCATTGCACTAAGAGATTGATAAAGTTTTTTTGTTTAATTGTCATTATTTGTGATAGAGGTGTAATTAGAAATTTATTAGTTAAGATAATAAAAGTACAATGAATTCAAAAAATGAATGTTTGGTGTTTTGTTATTTTTATAGGCCGTCATCGTTCACAGCGCTCCAAACCTTTTTCAGTCATATACCACATCCCCACACACTTACAATAAGATACTTATTTTTTATTAGACTACCAAAATATTCACTAGAAATAATTTATATGGCAAAACAACGTTTACCGGGTCAGCTAGTATATTTATATAATCTAAATAGAAAATAACGTATAAAGGGTAAAATTAAGTTACCTGATCATCCCAGATGTCTTTGAGTGTGTAAGAAACGATGCTCATTCCCATGTTAATTAGATCGGAAGAGGCGACCTTAAATACGTTTTCGCTGAATTTCTTACGATCCTTGTAAATCTCCTCGACCGTCATCGCGCCAATGATCGCTCTTTGATGACCCTCTAGGGTCGCAAGAGCGACGTTCCGTATTTCCTCCAGGGTCTTCCCGAGAAATTGCTCACAGGCCGTCAGAAGCATATCATGATTCGAACCCTGTATTCTCACCTGGAACATAACGCCGTCAACGTTGCGTAAGATAAGTTTTTATCTACGAAATAGACGATTCATAATTTACCTGAGCTATTCCAGTTACCGAGAGTGGAACACCTTGCGATGTATAAACTCGGGGACTTTCTATCTGTAGCGTCATGGTGTTCAGGCATATACTGAAAATGAAAGTGAATATAATAACGATAATAATAATAAAGTTACAAAAATGAGGTATGGGCACCACAAGATTTTTTTATACGTATCAGAGTTCCAAAATGTGTATAAAAAAGTTGTACCAAATTATTTTATAAGTCCTGTATCTCCCTGATGAAATAAACCTCTGAGTAAAAGTGAATTTTGAAATTCTTTTTATACAGAATTTGGGTATTCCAAATCCAGCTCAAAGTACTTTTATTCTCTTAATAAATCTCTATAGAATATATAATTTGAGAAATATTTTTAAAAAACTGCTCTTTGATTTGAGTAAGAGTATTTTTCCTGTCCACATTTTAAAAAATTTTGTTTACAAAAATTGTTTCTTGAGCTCTAAATACCTAGTTTTGTATTCTTATTAAATCTGTATAGAAAGCAAAATTAGACAGGTATTTGCAAAAAAAAAATGATTTTTGGATAAGACAAAATAATATAATAATAATAATAATAATAAATTGCCTTTATTAAACAAAGTAAACCATCACGTTTATGAAGCCTAGCGATGTCTAGCTATAGCTATTCATGCTCAACCCGAGTCCATCAACAAATACAAGAAAAAATAAAGATTGTAAATAAGTCTACAACAAGAATTTTGTAGTTTTCAATTTGCAACTTATCCCGTGCAACCAAACATGGACCATAAAAAAAATCACAATAGCTATCCAAAAATAAGATGTTACATTTTTTGTTTGAATCCTATGCCATCTCGTGTGTGTGCGACTGATTATGCTATAGGTAGCATTTAGAATGTCTTTCTGTTTAATGTGGTTATATTCCTTACGTCGCGTCGATGCATAACTATCTGCGATTATTTCTATTTAATTATTTCTTTGTTTGGTTCTTATTAATCTGTCCCTTACCTATTAAATATTTTATGTAACAATTCACTTTCATAACCCGGCCACGTGTTCTTGTCATTTTTCATTCTTCCGTTATGGATTGAACTATCTAGTTGGATTTAAAAAGCGATCCAATTACTTCATTCAGTGCTGACTGTATAATTAATGGACTGGATTTGTCTAATTACCGTACAAGTCACACGTTAAAATCGTGGATGTTTAACAGCGGCAATATATTTTTGGTAATTACTTAGTTTTTTTGCTGCATTACTCAGGATTTAATTAGTTTGAAGTACATATATATGGATCGCTTTTTATTCAATGTCGTACTGTAGTACACATTTTTGTACGAATACGTTTGTGGGTTCCGGAAGTAACGCTGCCATTACGTTAACCTTTCTTCTACTAAGCACGTGGGCATTTAAATATATATTGGAATTGTTGAACCATCCACCGCCTTTGTGGGCAAATCTACCTCATTTTGAACCCAGAGTTAATATATTTCTATTGTGGATGCCTTATTGAAAACCGATGCCCCGTGTGGATCAAATGCACTGTTAAGATATATATATATATATAATTATTCTTATTTGGAAACCTATTTATCTGTTTTGCTTTAATTAATTTTATTAGAATACGTTGCGCTTCTACCTGTAAATTCATTTTCATTAACGTTTTGAGTAGCTATCCAATTTAATTGCTAGTTAATTTCCGTCAGGTCAGTAGCCTATTTTGCAGTTTTTAATTAATTTTTGTACTCATAAGTGTTATAGCTAGTTAATTGTGTTTTTTTCAAATACACATCTACAGCATGTAATGACTGCAGGGGCTTAAATGTAAAGCGACATCTCGTTCCGCCTTAATTTCTTTTGTAAGTTAATTAATTAATCTGGATTTGAATGTATACAAGTTGTTTTTTTAAAAAGAAGAACAATTTTTCTTAAGTGCTCTCTTACGGTTGCCAGATCTGAATTTTCAATTTTTAAGCGCATTTATGCTCTTTTGGCGTTTTATAGCTTATTTAAATTTTAGACAGTTGATTATTTTCAAAGTTAATGTAATTTAATAATTCGCTGTCGGAATAAGTAACTTATTGGAGTGGGCCTGAAATAGAATGACAGCTGGCACCTAAGAGTCATCCACCTTCAGTATTCTGAGTGACCCATCCCCTAAAACCGAGAGTTAGAGGCACAGGCTCCACCCTATCTTTTCCAACGCACACTAGGGAAGTAAGGTAAGGCAAGTTGAAGGTGGTACACAATAAATTTCGGAAACTTTCATAAATTTATTTGGGCGAAGCTACGGGTGTGAAACTCCGACAAACGGGCACATCTCTAAATTTCGACCGGATGACATTATTCTAGTTACCGTTAACGTCATATGTGCCTCCCTTTCTGCCAGGACAATCCTAGGAGACGCGGGTGTAACAAAGACCAAAGATTCACAAAGTCGTCGCCTCAAACATAAAGTTAAAATATGCCTATTAGCATAAAACACTCTCAAAGATCCGTAGGACTTCTTTTGGTAAGTAGGAAACAAGCGAAGTCCAGTATCAACAAGTAGCCCAAAATCTTTCACAACATCGACAAAAGGTAAGCCATTATTTGAAATGTGTAAATGTAAGTTTGATTTTAAAAAAATCAGCATGACATTTAGAACCAACATTCAACACATTAGTCTTCTGCGAATTAAGAAGCGAGTTATGTTCAATAGATAATTTATTTATCTTAAACAAGTGCGCATTAATATCATCAGCCGCCCTTTGGTACTCATGAAAAAGAAATGAATGAAATAACTGTGTGTCTTCTGCATAAACTTGGACATAACATTTATTAACAGATGATAGAATGTCGTTAGTATAAAGTATAAAAAGGAGCGGACCTAGGATTGAACCTTGTGGAACTCCAGGTAAAATAATAATAAGATTTTTGGATAAGACAAAAAGACCTACTTTCGGTAGGAATTTTGAAATTTTTTTTATAAAATCCTTCTAAAATTCACTTTGTAGTATTTTCGTATTCTTTAGATATTTGTCTAGATTTAGTAGTTAATGAGATACTAGTACATTTTGATGTTTTTTACTGAAGTAAACAACTACTTCCGGTTTACCGATTTTACTGAAAATTTAATCAGATCTTAATATTGCATTAAAGTAATCGTCGCAGGAGGGTATAAATAAATGCTTCTGCACTCTTCTCCGTTAGTATGCAAAGGTCAACTTTGTAATTAATAATGAAGACTTGCAATTTTAGGGATCATCCGAAATGGAAACTCATACGAATTGTATGAGCTTCGAGGCGCAGCAGAGCACAACAAACTTGCTAAAATATTTGGACTAATCTAAAAAATAATTTCTAGTTGAAGCATTCCTTAGTTCAGATAAGGTTTTGAATTTTTTTTTTTCTTTACTTCTAAAACATTCTTACCTATCTACTTGTTGCCAACAACCCCAAACAAAAGAACGTCCACCGGGCACCACCTTGGGTTTCGAATGACAGCATCCTAAAAACAAATAACCATATTAAAATTAATTTCCTTGTTAACAACATTTTAAATGAAGCTTATGAAATGACTTAAAAAAAATTTAAAATATAATTACGATCCAAAAGTTTACGTACTAAATTTATGTCTTTACTTAAGAAGGCTCTGAAATCTAATTATTTTATACATATATTTTGTGTTGCAGTTGGAAAGCATAACATGCTGAAACAAGTTCGGTACTAAATCATTTAACATCTCAATCAGAAAATATGAGAAAATTGTATATATCAAATAAACGCATAGAGATTACAAAAATGTATACAGCAATATAAGAGGAAAAGAAAAATAAATTGGAGGAATCAGTGGAATTCCACCTGCTAAAAAAACATAAACCAAAGAGGCAGACTGAAAAAATTTTATTTCTAATATTTACGAAGCGATTCTATAAAAATTGAAGAGGGCAGAAAAGCAAATTATAAGATAGGTACAGATGTCTAATACTAATAGAAATATGTGGACTAAAACAGGGTGAGGCAGTGAAACTGGCGATTTTGAAAAAGATGAGGTGGCCCAGGTAATATAAACAGGCGATTTTCTAGGCCACTGTCGCAATTCTCGACTTAAAGCATTTTAGTAGCCAAACCAAAAAAACTAGGAACGGGCTTCCACAGTGGTCAGTCCTTGCCCCGCTTCTCTTTGGCCTGTATATTGCCGACATGCCGGAGACAGGTGACTGGGTACTTGCAACAAGGAGCAGCTCTATTGAACAATCAGGGGAGACCCTAAAGACAGATCTGGAAGTGATGGGGAAATATTTTCGCAGGTGGAGGCTCCAACCTAATGCCACCAAAACAGAAGTCACCTGCTTTCACTTAAATAACAAACTCGCCAGAAGACAACTCAACATACAATTTGAACACACCCTACTCACCCACAATAAAACACCTAAATACCTAGGCATAACCCTTGATAGAACACTATCTTTCAGGGAGCATCTATCGAGAACTGCTGAAAAATTAAAGACAAGAAACAACATAATCCAAAAACTGTGCGGCTCGACTTGGGGAGCGTCGCCTTCCACTCTGCGCTCCTCTGCGATGGGTCTTGTCTTTTCGGCTCCTGGGTACTGCGCTCCAGTTTGGTTAAACAGCCCTCATGTACATAAAATCGATGCACAGCTAAATAACACCATGAGAATGATTACTGGTGTCATCAAACCAACTCCCAAACATTGGTCCTAGGTCACATCCCACCCCCACAACTGCGACGAAAAAACGCTCTTATGAACGAATACGAAAAGATCGTGAACAATAGAAATCTACCCATCCATAAGGATGTCGAAGACGCCAACCTTAATCGACTTCGGTCTAGACGACCCCCAACCAGAACGGCAAGGGTGGCTGTGGAAAGTGGGTTCAATCTGACCGAAGCATGGACTCAAGAATGGACCGCACAACAAAACAATGATATGCCGTGCATCACACACAAGCCGTCGGGTTTCGATCTACCACGTAAAACATGGTCCACGCTTAATAGAATTAGAACCCAACATGGCAGATTTGCATACTCTCTACACAAATGGGGCAAGCAACCTTCTCCCCTCTGCGATTGCGAAGAAACCCAAACCATCAGACATATCACAGAAGAATGTACCATACGATCACTCAGTGGAAGACCTGAGGATTTCATGATAGCGACCCCAGAGTCGATAGACTACATAAATAAATTAAATGTTCGTTTGTAGCCTTTTAAATTGTGTCTCATACTTTATGTGTATATATTCTATGTTGTACTGTACTTTAATGTATCTAATAGCCATACGATAAATAAATAAATAAATAAGTAGCTAAACCATCGTTAGACTAACAAAAGTTGTCCAGCATCGTTTTCGCATTGTATCTTCCGCATGATGCATGAAAATGTTGAAAAATTTGCTTCAACAAACAAACAAAAAGGCGGGAAAAGAGTAAACCGCGAACTCTCGAAAATATCGAACGTGTGAAAGTCGTATTAGGAAGAAGCCTTAGGTGGCAACCGGACGGCTTTTTTTTGCAAACGATCTTTGGCCATGGCTGTCCATAATTTGTGGATAAGTGATGTAGCAGACTTTTAACTTTTCGGGGTACTTTAACAAATAGAATTTTAGGTACTGGAGCGACACCCATCCCTGCCAAGTCCATCAGCAATCTCTTCATTCTTTTGAGGTAACGGTTTGGTGTGCGATTTCTTCGTCTGGCATCGGCCATTCTTTTTTGAAGATGAAAATAAACGCGGAGCAAATGTGATGCGAATTCTGACTGCCACACAGAAATGTTCAGCGTTTCCTGTACTTGGTGAACCATCAAACCTTGTTCCAGCAAGGCATGGAGCAATTTCATGGTTCCCTTAAAACAAAGTCTACTATCAACGACCAACAACACTGAAACAAAAAAATATTTTCCAAGAAGTAGCAATAATTTTCCAGCATATATTACGGAATATCATGGTGAATTTTCAGAAACGCTTTGATGAATACTTGTGTAGAGTAGGACGCCACCTTGCATATATTATCTATAAAACTTAAATAATGAAAGAAACTTTTCGTGAATGCGTTTTTATTTACTTTAATTTATATATGGTATAAATAAATTTGTAAAACAAGTGCTTGAGGCTATTTTGTAGTTATTTTAAAATTGCGCGTTTCACTGCCTTACTTCCGTATATGTAAGTCCTACATTATATAATAATAAAAATTCGTTGTTAGTTAAAATTTTCATATAAACATTTACCTATTAAATGATGCCCGAACCAACATGTCGTGTCACACTTAATAACCGTTTTCAACATTAGAAAGAATTATTAGCATAGGCATTCTATAGGTAATATACATGAAATTAGTTATGGTAGTTACCGACGAAACACGGAAAGTTGCAAAAATTGACGATGCATTACGCAAAATCTTAGATGGTAATAAGGAAATGCAAAGAACAACAAAAAGGATATAAAATGGTATAAAAAGTATACAAAAAAAAAACACTTAAATGTAAGCGACGAACAAACAGAGAAAACATAAACCAACAGTAAATTAACATTAGAAATATGAAGAAGACACTTACATTAATATAGCATTCTTTTCAAATTGAAAAAGAAATAAACTTATCGTATAAAATATCAGTTATTAAAGATTAATTAATAGTTTTCAATAATTATATATAAAACGTAAAGTATCACATTTTCACTACCATTATTATTTTGAAAGATGAAATTGATTGACTAGTTAGAATCTGTCAAAGATAAATAATATTAAAGGCTTGAATTTATTACCAAGTACCTATTTTGGTATATGAAGCGAAATTAAGGAAAGTAGACTATAATTATTTGTCATAATATGTTATACAGTAAATATAAAGGTTAGTCGGGAAATGATTTAATTCATTATACATTGCGAAAACAAACATAAGGTTTGAAAATCAATTAGGATAATTTAAAGATGCAAGTTTGTAAATATAGTAAGTCAGTAGACTAATTTCATGATTTTTTTTAGAAAAACAGAAGGTTTATAAAAACATTTTGGATACAAGAAAAAAAATTACTATTATTGTTTTTCTTTAAAAAGATATAACAGATATATTGTCTACAATAGCAAGTTGTTATTATTGTCTTAAGAAAATAATAACATTATTGAGTGCTTTTTAAGTTAAAAAAAGAAGATTTTCCAATCGGTAATTAAGAAAAGAATATTAAAGATTATAAATTATCTATAGAAGAAATAATATAATTTAAAGAGAAGTTATATGCGCATAATTGTCATTTTTTAACAATTATAAAGAAGGTGTAATACAGTTATATTTTGTATTAGATAATTGAGAAAGATTTCAATTACCGAGAAAAAAGAATTAATTGACAGAATTTTTAAATTTAAGTAAGACAGACTAGATAGACAATATATACAACAAAAATTACAATCAGAATTTCTGAAAAATATTTACGTGTATCTATACTTTACTATACGATTTTGACTCTCGAGGCTTTCCGAGTGTGACAACAGGTGTAATTACATTATTAAGAAGTATTCAAGAGGAGTTAAATATACTTGGAGTATCGGTGATGTGGTACAAGATCAACCAGATGTTTCAAAGAGGGAATATTTAGATGAGATATATCCATGATTAATTTTCTTGCATAATACTTATATTGTTAGATGTTTTCGAATATTTTATTGTCAAAAATACATTTCTATATATATCTTAAATAAGGTAATCAAACTTTCATTACTTATAAAAATAAAATTATCATCTCATTTATAGAAAAGATTAGAATAAGATAGCTAATCATACCTGTCTAAGCTACGCGATATATGTCATTTTTTATTTAAATTTAAACCATAAAGTTTACATAATTGATTTCTTTAATTATAAATATGATACTGTTTATAAAAGAGAGCATTAATATATTTCTTAATATCAAAATCCGGCAATTGGTTCGTAAATAACCATTATCTGAATAAGACTACTAATATAGTTAAAATAAATTGATCAATTAAATGTACTTAAACTGAGATATAAATTGTTTCATACTGACATAAAAATAAATTTATATGTACGTAGAGCATTAAAATAATAATCCCACGTCAGGATATATGCTATTTACAATGTGCAACTAAGTTTCATATAAAATGTCAAAATGTTAATCAAAGTACTGTTAAATCTTTAGGTAGGTATATATAATCGTTGGTGCGTCTGTATGTTATTCAATAACTTTTTAATGACTGCACCAATCTTCTTGAGATCATATTTATATCGTCAATGCGCGTAAAATAGGTTATCAAAATATTTGATAGGTGGCGCTGAAGTTAAGTTGTTAACAAATTCTATATTTATGGACCAACATGACTTATAATCACAATATACGTTTGTTTAGTGACAAAAAAGAAAATCACAAAAGTTGAACACGATGGGTGGCGCTGTGGTTGAGCTATTAATAAATTTTATATTAATAAACTAAAATGATGCATATTGTGCAATCGCACTAACGACCTCTTCTGTCCAGACTTTCTTATACAGGGACTTCAACCAATTCAAACTCATTGCGCCACCTACCTGATAAAATAATATTAATAATAATCCCACGTCAGGATATATGCTATTAACAATGTGCAACTAAGTTTCATATAAAATGTCAAAATGTTAATCAAAGTACTGTTAACTTTAGGTATATATAATCGTTGGTGCGTCTGTATGTTATTCAATAACTTTTTAATGACTCCACCAATCTTCTTGATATTCTCAGACCATATTTCTATCGTCAATGCGCGTAAAATAGGTTATCAAAACATTTGATAGGTAGCGCTGAAGTCAAGTTGTTAACAAATTCTATATTTATGGACCAACATGACTTATAATCACAATATACGTTTGTTTAGTGACAAAAAAGAAAATCACAAAAGTTGAACACGATAGGTGGCGCTGTGGTTGAGCTATTAATAAATTTTATATTTATAAACTGAAATGATGCATATTGTGCAATCGCACTAACGATCTCTTCTGTCCAGACTTTCTTATACAGGGACTTCAACCAAATCAAACTCATTGCGCCACCTACCGGAAAGGACAGAACAATGTCTGCCGCGGCAGCCAGTCTAGTAATATTTGTTTAATTTCTCTTTTCGATACCGGAAATTGCACTGAATTTTTTAAATTAGATGAATATTTGCTATAAACCTTAATATAATGCAGACACTTTTCATAGAAAGAAGGTCTGTGTAAAGGGATACTCAGCTCACCACCATGTCTAATTCGTACAGAAATAATTAAGGTAATGTGAGTAAATTTTAATTCAAGAAAACTGTTGTCCAAATATTAACAATAATAATATTCAGTCCAAATATTGTTCTCAATTTTTCCCCCAGTAAGGTGAATACCCGGCTCGCGATTGGTAAATGCCCCTGAACGCTATACTGTAGTGAATGTACGATACATACAATTGACAAAAAATACAGTGTGAGCAAGATATCCTTCAAAACACTTAACGTACAAAGCCTAAAACACAGTTCAATAGTATACGTTTCCTACACAGATAAAAAAAATCATTTGAATCAAAAAAATATGGAGTTGATCTAAACAAATATTGTTTTGATATGAGCCAAACAAATTCAATTTTTGAAACAAATACATGATTTATTCGGTTCAGCGTTTCTATTTTTAGTCAACTCAAATATATATTTATTTGATCCAATCTACTTAGTGCGTAGTATTTAGTATTCAAAACAAACTAATATTTGTTTGGTTCTAGTTATCATCGTGGTTGCGATTCAACGGTTGCATTGTTTGAATCAAATCCACAATTTATTCGAACGAAATATATATTTATTTCTCGTTTATTTCTTATTTGTTTGGCATCAATAAATATTTGTTTGATTTAAATACAATATTCGCTTGAAATAATTAATTAATATTATTATTACTATTAGGTATTCTTTTGTCTTCAAATCCAAAGGGCTGCTTGTGAAGGAACAAAAAGTGTTCTTCCCAGCCCCTTGGATGCGAAGACAAGAGAATATCTAATAGTAATAATAATACCAATAATATTAGCATTAGTTAATTATTTCAAGCAGATATTGTATTTAAATTAAACAATATAGTAACAGTAAAGGATAATTGTTGAATATATATACAGTGAGTTAAAAGAGAAGTGACAGATTTCATTATAAAGTGATGGGACTTGTTAATATACTGAAGGTAGTGGGTAAATTGCCGTATCATTATTAACTCTAAAAAATAAAAGTTATATTATTGGTGAATATATTTTATTATGAAAGTAAAAAATTAACAAATGTTTCTGTTTTAACAAGTATAAAATAACACAATAATATTTCTTATAACCGACAAACATAAAAAACAACAAATGAGCGCTTATTTATTGATAACTTAAATAACAGATTTTCCATCTCGTGTGTAATGAACACTAAGTAAATACGGACTTTCCAAAGACTGATATGAAAATACATGTGGATTGCCGTTATTATCACGAATTTCAAATGCTCGAGCCTTATGTACAATGACAAGGCTTGCAGCGTGTAATATTAATACCACAAAATTAATTTTATTTTCGTTTTAAACTACAGTTTTTATCTTTCCAAAATGCGGAAGTACCTCGTTATTCAAATATATAACTAAACCTGGCTTAAATAATATAATACAATAATAATAGCTAAATCTTTGTTAGCAATGCTGGCGGATGACTCCTCGATATCAATTATATATTCTTCTTTCGATTTTCCTGCATCTTCTGTCATTGGTGAACAACTTAGTTTAAATTTCTTTGTCGCAGGTTCATTATCAGGGCTGAGTCCATGTAACTAAATGGAAAAAATAAAATATCAAAATTGAAAAAAAAATTGAAAATATTTCTAAGATATAGAACACAGTTAAAAATGTTGACCTTCTGTCACAAAACTGATAATGAGTAACTATTTTGTTGATAAATTGATAATAAAAAAAATTACCATATGTCAAACAGATTTGAACACAGCATGACGAACAAAATGAATATTTCTTAATACCTTTCTTAGCTCCGCTAGGCCCCTCTTTAGTCTGATCTTGTCACCTTTAATATGATTGCTAAAAAAATCTAGTTCGTTCATATCAAGACCATTTAGAACTTCGACTTCATCAATTTTATGTCCTGGAAAAAATACAAAAAAAAAACAATCATTTTTATGTGGTACTTTTCATTCAGTACATGAAAATTCTTTTAGAAGTCTTTTCAATCAAAACTTCAAACTAACTGCTAAATTGTTGATGTTCATATATATCGGGCGAATTTTTAAATTTTCGAAACGTTACTTATTGTCCAATTTTAATAAATAAAGTATCAAATACTATGGCTTTTAGGCGACTATAAATTGTTATACATGCATATATCAGTGAATTTTGGGTTGAGTTGGATTATCTTATTTCAAATCGTGGGGACTTTTTCTAATACAAAAGTAATAATAAATGTAATAATAAATGTATAAATAAAAATATATATATATAAAGTTTTACCAAAATAATGTCTTTAAAATAAATAAGGAAAACCATATATCACAATTTAAAATAAGAAAATTAATCACCCCATACTTACATTACAAATGTTCTATGTCAGTTTACAGTCTCTTAGACGCCCTTTCATTTGATGTAAAGCTCGGTTAAGACCTGATGGCACTTGCATGGATGACAATTTTAAGACTAAAAAGGAGAACGCAGCATGAAACGTGAGAGATATAGATTTCGCTACATATGAAAAGTTAAAGACCGACTTGAAAACATTAGTCGGTATATAAATTTATTGCACTTTGTCTGTCGTAGTGTATTGCTTTCGATACCTACGTTTTTAACGCACATGATACATATTCTAGCCACGCCTCGCGCATCCTGAGTGGCATCAGCTATTAACCGAGCTTTAGTATTTATGTGACCAACGTCAATCTTGCCAGTATTCATCAATATTGTAAAATGTTAATGTCTTGGATAAAATTTGCATTGCATTTGCGTCATGTGGCCTTTAGAACACTCGAGCAAAGTGTAAATACTATAGAGCTAACATTATGCCTACATGCCCCTTTCCTTTCGTGTTTTAAATGCCTAACAAGAAACATAATACACAATAAATAACTATTATTCAAGTCACTGTCATTACAGAAATAATTAAGTATATTTGAAATAAAGACTATAATATAATATATATTTGAAAACGAAACTGGAAAATGCATGAGCAATACGCACATCAAGCAGTATATTAATATGCCACAAATATACATCTATAAGTAAACTTCAAATGTATGTATGTATTCCTCACGGTAATTCCCATACTTGAAATGGGATAAAACCGTTTTAGCCCAAGGACTTTAGCAAACAAATAAAGCAATTATATTATGTTAACTTGTATTGAATTTTTAACTTGCATTTTTGAGCGTGTTTACACCAGAACCATCTCGTCATGCTGGCGACATGTCCTTGACCCATCCCACATATATGTATTATACCTTTACGTATATAATATATAGATGTAATTTGTGTTATATTAATAAATGTTTGAAAGAAAATCATAATGTAGTGATTTTAGAATTTCAGATGAAGTTATAGATAAGCTTTCCCGAATAAGAGTATTGCTGTATAGCTTGGTACTATTAAGTAATAAAAGAAACGGTAGGTACTAAATATTAGCTGTTAATTTGACACCAATACATATAGGTATAAGGGCAGCCATTACCCAGTTATGATAGAATATGTACACGTTCCTATAAGTTAACAGTTTGGATATATAATTCACACTTACCTTGAAATAAAGGCCATAAATGAGGCAGTTTCCACTTTTCCAATGATGCTTTTATTTCCATTTCGGGCAAACACAAGGAACACACGCACTACGCCATAATACATTGGCGTCTGTTTACATGCAAACTGTATACCACGCACGCGCTGAACATCAACTCAGCATTTCAAAACACCACTTATTTGCTTCAAATAAACAGATATTTGACCCAAAACATTGAGATTTCGATTGAAGAGTACAAATAAATATATATTTAAATCAAACTTGTAATCGTCAAACAAACAGCAGACTTGTTTCAAATAAATCAATTTATTCCAGTTAAACGAAGTATGTTCAATTCAACTAAATGTTGTTTAGTTTAAATAAATAATTTCCAAACAAATATTTATTAGAGAAATCAGAACGGATTTTTATCTGTGTACTAAAACCAATACACAAGTCTTGTTATAATTCAACATTAATCTATTCGGGGTAACTAAGCATTCATAACAAAGACCCTACTCACACTCGATAGCCTCGAGAATTGTTTGATGCGATCATATAGTAGACGTATTATTAGCATATTGCACTAAGTTTTTAGTAGAAAACAACGAGAAGCAGCAGTACAATCGAATCCTTGTAGTTTCGTGTCTTACTTTAGCCTCGTCGAATTTACATGGTAAACAACCAAGTACACTACAACCCGGTATACTATTGAACAGAAGACAGCGCGGTTCATCAGGCGGTTCCTGATATACTGTGCTGTCTTCTATTCAATAGTATACCTGAGGCAAGCGTGGTTGTTTAGTCGTCATTGCCACCATTGTCATTTGGTTAGTGGCATTGGTGGCAATGACGACTAAACAGCCACGCTCGCCTTGTCCACCGAAGAGAGAAAGACACGCATTTGACGTCTTTGTCGCTTCTTGATGATTGTTATTCTTTGGTTACTATCTGGGAGACTGATGTAAAGATCTTTAAAATAAAGTAAAATACAATAATGGTCCTAGCACGAAACCTTGTGGTACACTTGTGTTATTGTCACTGACACACATTGGTTTGGAGGTTGCAAAGGCTAAACTATTTAATATAAAAAGAAGGGATAGGACAAGTAAAGAAAAAATACGAAATAGATGCAAGGCACAAACGCGTAATAGACGGGAAAGCATAGAAATGAGGAGTGGCCACCACACGACTTTCTTATACGTATGAGCGTTTCAAACTATTGAGTTTTAAAATTTTTTTATATAAAAATTATTTAAAATCCTATTATAAGTACCTCTATTCTCTTAATAAATCTCTATAGAATGCATACTTTGCGAGATATTCGAAAGAAAGTGCTACTCGCTAAGGGTAAAAGTATTACTTCCGGTCCGAATTTTGAATTTTTTTTTATACAAAAGATATTGAAAATTAAGTTGTAAATACTTTTATATTCGTAGCGTACCTGTCTAAAAAGCATGACTTGCGAAATATTTGCAAAAAAAAGATTTTTGATAAGAGTAACATACCTACTTCCGGTATAAATTTCGAAAAGCTTTCATCATAAAATTCTTCTCAAATTCAATTTTGAGTACATATGAATTCTTTATAAATTTGTTTAAACTAGTTGTTGACAAAATTTTGGCAAAACTCGATTTTTTCACTGAAGTAAACTACTACTTCCGGTCTGCCGATTTGACCGAAAATGTAATCAGATCCAAGAGGGAGATTATACTTGTAAATATAAAATTTGGAATTGGTACCTATAGCGGTTTGACTACTATCGTGGTCACAGACACACACACACACGCACATACACACTGACACACAAACACACAGATATTTTTTCAAAACCACTTTTTCGTTATCAGGGGACTTCAAAACGTGGACATCTGCAAAAATCTCGAGGTCGGTCGATTCATCACAATACTTCCTTATACTACGTATAAGAAATTAATATGGTGAGGAATAGCAATACAAATATAAAATGAGGTGTGGCCACCACACGACTTTCTTATACGTATGAGCGTTTCAAATAATAGAATTTTAAGAATTTTTTATACAAAAATTATTCAAAATCCTATTCTAAGTACTTCTATTCTCTTAATAAATCTCTATAGAATGCATACTTTGCAAGATATCAAAAAAGTGCTCCTCGCTAAGAGTAAAAGTGCTACTTCCGGTCCGAATTTTGAAATTTCATATATACAAAAAATATTGCAAATCCAGTTCTAAATACTTTTGTACTCTTGATAAATATATATAGAATGCATAACTTACGACATATTTGCAAAATATCGCTATTCGATAAGAGGAAAAGTGGTACTTCCGGTCTGAATTTTGAAATTTTTTTTTATACAAAAGATATTGCAAACTATGTTTTAAATACTTTTATACCCGTAACGTACTAGTCTAAAAAGCATGACTTGCGAAATATTCGCAAAAAACTGATTTTCGATAAGAGTAAAAGACCTACTTCCGGTAGGAATTTCGAATAACTTTCTAAATAAAATTATTCTCAATTTTAATTTTAAGTATATATGAATTCTTTATAAATTTGATTAAACTTAGTAATTGACGAAATATTGGCAAAATTCGATTTTTTCGCTGAAGTAAACTGCTACTTCCGGTCTAACGAGTTTACGGAAAAACTAATCAGATCTCAAGAGGGAGATTATACACTTAAATACAAAATTTGGAATTGATATCTACAGCGGTTTGACCGCTATTGTGATCACACACACACACAGAGAGAGACACACAGACACAGACATTTTTTAAAAACCACTTTTTCGGTATCAGGGAACTTCAAAACGTGGACATCTGCAAAAATCTCGAGGTCGAAAATTTTCATCATCACAATACTTCCTTATACTATGTATAAGAAAGTAAAACTGTTATTCTTTGATGGTCAAAAGGGGTACAAATCAAAAGTCAAGAAAAATACTACGTGTTTAATAGTCAAAATAATTTTGATATGTTATTTATATTTATTTTGCAATCGAGTCTAAATGTTTTAAAATTTGCATTATTCGAATACCGCATATCTGTGTTAGAAGTTTGTAGTATACGCTTATTCAGTAGAATAACGCTTAGATTTCTTCGTATAAAGTTTTATGTAATTATTCGCTGTATTTTCCAAGAATTTATAAGTACACAATGTGTTACGATTTTATTTCAAACGCAATGTACATTTCTACACGTGATCGTTTATTTATTACTTTGAATATAATACTCTGAAAAGTATTATTATCACTAACTGAATGTAAAATTCTTACATAAATTTACATATATATTGAATAGCACCATTAACTTATCAAGATCTTTAATTAAAGTTATATTAATTTTGTAAACTGTTATAAGTTTAAATGAATGGTTTCTAGTTTAATTTTCCTTTCTCAATTTGGATCTGTTACATTCTCCGACGCTAAGATTTTCTGTCTACGGCTGTTCGAGAATAATTATGAATTGAAGATTGAGTTTTGTATACTACAAAAATAATTGAAATTACTGCTAGAAATTAATATTAATAACAATACTTATACTTGCACAACATGTACACGTTATGTGGAAATATCGAATGAAATTGATAATCTTTAATTAATCAATATAATCAAATACAAATTAAATATTTAAACAAATTTAGAATTTTAGGACGAACTTACCAAACCAAAGTATTCTAGTACAAATATTAGATATTGATGAAATATGAATCAACGAAATATCGACGTAGTATTTTTAATGCAACATATGAGAAAAATCGGATGAAGAATGTGTTAGTTAATAAATTACGAATATTTAATTAATTACTACTATATATCTTGTCTGAATTGAAGTAAAGCAAAGTTTTATTGTACCTCAATACGTATGTATATAATATAAGTATATGATATCGCTATGAAAGGAGCTTGTTCTGTAATTTCTGTAGACATCGATTAAAGAAAATTGTTAAACGAAGATTGATTTGAAAAACATGTAAATTAACACTTAAAAGGAATTTAAATCATACGCTGTAAGAGATACAGGTGTATCAGGAATGATTTATATGCATATTGAAGAAGTACTTTTACACATATTACAAAACCTGATTCTAGCATAACACAATAAACAGTTTCAATAACATTCACATGTGCGTAATTGTTATTAAAAGGAATTGCACACTTATGTTTGATATGTTAGGTTATTCTTAGTAGGAAAAGTAAATAAAAATTGATTACCACAAATAATGTTCGTAGACAAGGTGTCAAAAATGTATCAGAAATTGGTGGGATGGTTTCCGAGATGTGGATGATTATTTCTTTTTATAGCATTTGGGCATTATTTTCCTTATCTCAGTATTATTCGTTAAAACTTGCGCTTTCTTATCGAAGTCGACAAATATTCTATGTAACAGACAGTTTGTAGTCGACATTCAGTTGTTAGTGCACAATTTTATGACTTTTGTTATATATATTTACTCCAACTTTGAATTAGCATTTCGTGTCGCAGTAACGGAAATGCCAGAAAAGCTCTATATCTTTAAGTTGACGTTTTCTTGTAGAACTGCGCCAAAGATGCGTGTTATGGACTCATTTGGAAAAGAGTCCCATGATTTCAGGAGACCAAGGTCAGTGTTCACTTCTAAAGCAAAAAAAGGAATTTTGACGATGATACAACAGGATCCGAAGATAAGTTTGCAGAGAATATCAGCCAAGAGAAGAATTAATGCCTATACCAAGTACAGCTGGGCAAATTTCTATATTTTTAAAGGGAAATTTTGGTATTACTATTAGAGATACAAAAAAATTAGTCTTCAGCTTTGATCGCTTTTTTTTAAAGAAAAATTCAACAGTGAAAATCAAATTGGTTATCTTCGAGTTACTCGTCAAAATGCGATTCTTCCAACTTTCGTTGAAGAGATGGTGGGTAAGTTGGCTACCATACTTTGTACTATTTGGCTCCAGGTTCATAATAATAATAATAATAATAATAAGAATCATAATCATCTTTATTTCAAAGCTATATACAGTATTACAAATAACAAAGGTATATGCTAGAAACATGTCAAAGGTGAGTACATGAAAAAATCATGCCAGAATTATATAATACAAGTAGTAATAACTAAGCAGTCCTTATTCACTAATTACATTGTAGGTTTGCTGAGCAAGCCACTTATGAATACCCTTTCAACATAACATAACCAAATCCTCAGGATCAATAATTCAGATAGTCATCTATAGAGTAGTAGCAGTTGATTGCCAGTAAGCGGCTTCTTACAGCACCTCTGAAAAGCTTCAAACTCAGTGACTGTTTGCTTTGTGAGAGGAGCTTATTAAAAAGGTTGCATCCCATAAATAGTATATTTCTCTGAAAAAATGCTGTCCTGTGAGCATGTGGTAAAAGATAGTCTGGATTTCTCGTACTATATTGATGAGAGACACCAGCAGCAAACTCCGATCTAAATCTATATACCAAGCTTAGCAGTTCTAAAATGTATGCGTCGTAAAACGTTAACAGTCTTTGATCAGCAAATAAGTTTCTACATGAATCACGGAAATTGAGGTCAAAAACAATGCGAAGTGCCCGCTTTTGCATTAAAAATACTCTATTACATCCTATACAGTATCCCCAGAAGCTAACACCATACGTCATTTTGGAAAAGAAATTTGAGAAGTAGTATACCTTCAACACACTTTGAGAGCAAGATCCCATTAAGTTGCCAAGCGCATATCATACCCTAGATAATGCACTACAAACATCATCAAGTTGAGTGTCCCACTTGACCTTGGCGTGTAAGACCCTGTGTATATTGGGGACGGAGGGATCCAAAAAGCCAGACGAAACTCCGTCAGCAAACACAATACACTTCGTTTTTTCTTCATTAATTAACAGTTTATTGACTTTCATCCAATTGTTTACTTGTGAAAGTATAAGATTTAAGCTGTCAATCAAGTTCCTTAGAGTATCAGAGCAAAGAATAATATTAATATCATCAGAATAAAGCGAAACAGTTGCCGACGAATGTAAAGTCCCGGAAAGATCATTTATGTACAACAGGAATAGGGTAGGCCTAAGAACCGAGCCCTGTGGAACCCCAATATCAGATTGAAGTGTTGTTGACTCATGCTCCCCTATAGTCACTTTTTGTGTTCTACCATTAAGGTAAGATGTGAACCATTCAAGAGCAACACCACTTATACAATATCTCTCCAGTTTGTGTAGTAGGATGGGATGGTTGACACAATCAAAAGCCTTGGTAAAGTCAATAAATAGGGCAATACTTAAGGTCTTTTGGTCAATACCACAGCAGATTTCACTAATAAAGCAAAATAATGCTGTATTGGTAGAGTGACCAGCCAAGAAACCATGTTGACATTTGGTAAAAAGTTCAAACTTAAGCAAGTAATTAATTAATTGGCTGTTGACAATTTGTTCAAAGATTTTGGAAAATGTTGATAAAATTTATAGGATTAAATAAAATAAAATAAAACAGTAAGCATAAAATAAATGTATTTAATGTATAATGTATGTATATACATACAATTCTCTATGTTACCGATAGGAATATTTTATCTTTGGCGTTGGTAAATGTGACGAGAGCGGGAAGATAGAATAAACAATAACGATATATCAAGGTGTATAAAAGATATACGATAAAGCACTTCAAAATCAAACTCTATGAATCCTTAAAACGTACTGCAAGAACAATCACCACTCTATTTTATCATTATTACTTATTATTAATTATTAATGAATAAAGGAATCGAGGAGTTGGATAGTAGTGGGAGGGCCCTTTCGTGTCGTAAGGTGTTCAATGAGTCATTACTAGTATAAATATAAAGATTTAACACAGTCGCGTCAGCAGTCTTTGAACTATCGTCGACCAAGCAACTTCTAAACTTCTAAAACAAAGTAAAATTCCTTACAAAACAAAGAAAGTTCATACCATACTTAATACCGGGCTGTTTATCGAAGTCACCATTCCAGAACTTGTTAAACATGTCGAGAAATTAAGAATGGAAGATGCTTGACAGAAGAAGACACAACTAGCAGAAATGACTGGACTATCTGATATAATCATTTCTGTAATTCTTGATGATCATCTTGGCATGACTAAGGTCAGAGCAAGATGGGTGCCGAAAATGCTCACGCCGCCACAAGAACAACCGCTCGTGGAATGTTCCCGTGCTTTTTTGGATTGTTCTAACGAAAACAGGGATGGTATATTGAGTTGAATTGTTCCTGGGGATGGAACTTGGAGTCCAAACAAGATTCCCTGCACTGGCATAAAAAAGGCACTCCACTACTTAAGTTTAAGGTGTCACAGTCGGATGAAAAACTCATGGCTATTGTTTTTTGAGAGTCAAAAGGTGAAAATATTGAATTATAAATATAATTTTGTATTTTAATTTTCTCTCCTTGTCCCTATTCCACGAAATGAAAAACGTTCCCTTGTATATTTGAGTGTGAAGTAATAGTTTTATATCGGCTGAAGCTATGTTGGCAAAAACATAGCAATACAAAACAAGGTTTTGAATTTTTTTCCTAAAGTTCCTTTACTAGTTATGCACTATATTGGATTTTGATTTTTTTATGAGATGTTATAAATATACCTGTTGTAATGGTACAGCCCATTTCACTTTATTAATTTTATAAAATTTTATTATTTTTTTAAGGATTTAATTAAGTATATTTTTTTATTAATATTTTGAAGGGAAATAATATTTAAAATCAATGAATGTGTTATTGTATTATTAAGTACATATTGGTCATAGGTTTTGTATATATTTATGAGTAAAAAAAGAGGTGATGCCGAAAGCTTATATTAACGTGATAAACACTCCAATAGCAATATACAATCCCGCGGCTAAATGAACGTGTATGTGCGTGTAAATGTGAATGGGAACCCCTGAACTTTGTAGAAAGCGGGGAACCCCAGACATTCTGATATAAAAGGGAAATACGCGTGAGAAAAGAGAGAGTCGACAGCAAGATACGTTAAATATCGTATCAAAAGGCTAACTCCTAATATTAGACTACGCATAAGAGTCATTGTTACTATAACTTCAATAAATAATTTACTACCGAGAAAAAGTAGTAAAGTAGTGGTCAAAGTTGCACCTAAGAAGTAATTGTGCGACGTCTTATATTGTTAAAATAAAGATTGTATTTCGAGTGGCAGAACAAGCAGATGATGCCGTTGAAAACATCGTAGAAATAAAGAAGATTTCGTCGATAATAAGCAGCCCGAAGTTCCTGCTGGAAACAGTACAAAAAAGAAGATGAATAAGAAGAATTTAGATAAGGTATTATTTAAATGATTGTTGTTTAATGACTGTAAGGTTTTACGTAATAAAAGAGGAGAGACTGTAAAAATAAAAGTTCAAACAGAAAGTAATTAAATAAATATCGTCTAACAAATATATGTGTAAAGTAACTTGATATGTTCACTAGTATCGATATAAACACGTATAATATAGAATGTGCATTGTATGTAATAAATTCTGGCGTTTATAGCTTACGATTGAATCGAACAAAGGACCTACAGAAATGTTTGTGTTAGTTTAATGTTTGTAAAAAAAAAAATTATTAGAATTGCTTTTTAAATATATGTTACTTTGTGTTGTTTGTAAAATCATAGATACAGGATTCATTGATTTTAATATAAGAATTATTAAAATTTTAAATAGTATTCTTTATTAATGTACAGGAACTCCTTTTACTTAATCATTTAAATTAACCGAATCGCCCTGAGATAATTTGAGTTGAGCTGGCAAAACAAATAATTTTACATTTTATTTCTAAAGTTTAACTTTAAATTAAACATCTTAATTTAGAGACAGGGGTTTCTCTACATTGTGTCACCCAACAATTGGGGTGGTATCTTTACATTCTTTACACTGTATTTTTACTACATTGTTGGAAACCGACTAAAGCCAAGAAATAAAGACGTTTTATTTTTCCACATTATCTGTATTTCTTTCCCGCATTGTCTTCGGTCTTTATAGCACAATACACCTAACCCTTAGTTTCTTTTTTTTTTGTTTGCTTATAAGCGCCAGAAAGCTGGCATAAAAAAGAAGGAAAGAGCAAAAACCATTATTACAACTTGTTCTGGCATTGTGTTACAATGTAGGTATTGTTGTTTAGCTAGGCACGTATATAAAAACAGATTGAAATCTCACGAAAAGAAAAAAGGAAAAGAATAAGACACACGAGCAGAAAGGAAGATGAAGAATACGCAGGCACAATAAAATTATCAATAATGTTGGAACAATTATGTGGTGCTTATCATCGGTGGAACGTAGTATTTTAACAACGGGCGGTTAAATATTTTTTTTGATTAATTTAATACAGTGGATTTATATCATTCAGCATCATCACGTTACCGGTTGGTGCTTTGTTGTTCTTTTCTGGCGTAATAATGTATGCTCCTGTTATATTATATGAAATGTTAATAACTTAAGATTAATTATGCCTGTATTAGATACTCTGAAATCAAATCATTTATGCGTTCTTTTAGCAAGAGAACAAAAATCGTTAGAGCAATTTACAAATGGAAAAAATAATATTCATCAATAGATATAAACCAGTAATTTTAAATATTGTTTAAATGTCATAAATTATTGGTGATCAGTGATAGCGATACGTTCTCTGATGCAAATTTTTAATTGTCGTAGATGTGATTCAGCAAATATGACAAGCAGTTGTCGCAAATTATTATTACGCTTTAGAAAGAAACCTAGAATAATTCTTCCACATTTGTATCCCTTCTAAGATTTTTGTATCCCTTCTAACATTTTTAGAATTTTGTGGATGTTTTGGCTACGAAGACCATCGAATAGAATACAGATAAACTATTTCACATTTTATTGCGAAATTACTAGACAAACCGCGTATCCAAGCAGAAGATTGATCAAAAAATAGATGTAGAAACATTTTTTGATAAAATTGCATTTCTATTCACTAATTTTACAGTGTATGTAGTATCATCGAGTACTCCTCTATACAGGGTGTTTAAAATGATGCGGCAATATTAAAGGGGTTGATTGTCCAGGTCATTTTATACAAAAAAGTTTATAATAAACAAGGTCCGCAAACGCTTCGTTACCGATCTACATCGTGTTGAAGTTTAATTAAAAGAAACAGTAAAACTTAGATTTCTCCAAGACGGCATTAAAGATCATAATGAAATTTTAGGCGTGTTATTTTTCAAGAAAAAAATAGGACGCCGCTGATTTCTCTAAAAATAAAAATATGTTTCTATTCTTTGTTCAATTGTGAAGAAAAAAGCTCTCTTAACTTTTTATCGTACGACGTAACGATTTTAGGTAAAAAAAAAAACACATTTTAGTGCATGTACATTTATCGTGCTTACAAAAATATTTTTAAACAGTCCTGTTTTATTCACTGACATATTGAATGACATATGATTAGTAATTTTGTATGTGTCGAATTTGTTGAATTTCCTTATCATGAATCGCTATACAAATGCAAAGATGACCGACATGCACTACATTTATGGACTTGCTGATGGAAATGCATTAGAAGCTAGGCGGTTGTATACTGAAAGATTTCCTGGCCGTATTGCTCCTGATAGAAAAACTTTCGAAAGTATTCATCGGCGTCTTTATGAAACAAGCACATTAAGACGAAATGGAGGAGCAGGAAGGCCAAGGACAGCAAGAACAGTAGAGCTGGAAGAGGATGTGCTAGACATGATTGAAGAAGATCGAGATACTTCTACTCGAAAAATTGCTGACGCTTTGGATGTAAGTAATGGGACTATTTGGCACATTCTGAAGGAAAATTTGTTGTACCCATTCCATATACAACGCGTTCAAGCATTACTTCCTGCTGATTTTCCTCCTCGCATTGCATTCTGTCAATGGCTTTTGCAGAAAATGGTTCAAATCCCTCAATTCCTGATGTTGATTCTGTTCACCGATGAAGCGAATTTTTCAAGAAAAGCAATACGCAATTTCCGTAATAACCATGTATGGTGTGACGAAAATCCACATGAAATTGTTGAAAATCGCTTTCAACATCAGTTTTCTTTGAACGTTTGGCTTGGGATTGTGGGTGACTGCCTAATTGTACTGGTTTTTTTTACCAAAGAGATTAACCGGAGAGGTGTATCGCAACTTTTTGGAAAACACGCTCCCTGGATTTCTGGAGGACGTACCATTAGCAATTAGAGATGCAATGTGGTATATGCACGATGGCGCACCAGCCCACTTTAGTCAAGTAACTCGTGATTTCTTAACACAAGCATACGGAAATCGCTGGATTGGCCGAGGTGGACCACACTTATGGCCTCCACGATCCCCAGACTTAAATCCCCTGGATTTTTTCCTGTGGGGCCATTCGAAGTCATTGGTGTACGCTACTCCATTGGAAAACGTTGAAGACTTAAGAAATCGAATCATTGCTGGGTGCAACTCAATTGAAACCGATCCTGTTGTTTTTGAGAGAGTTCGCCAGTCAATGAGGAGAAGATTGGATTCTTGCATCCGAGCTCGAGGTGGCCACTTTGCACAGTTATTGTAATTTTTGCTTGCTAAAATTGTTGGTATGGTAAAATATTTGTTTTTGCCCTTAAATAAAACCCTTGTTATTTAAAAAAAATTCTGTAATAAATGTACATGCACTAAAATATGTTTTTTTTACTAAAAAACCGGTACGTCGTATGATAAAAAGTTAAGAGAGCTTTTTTCTTCACAATTGAACAAAGAATAGAAACATATTTTTATTTTTAGAGAAATCAGCGGCGTCCTATTTTTTTCTTGAAAAATAACACGCCTAAAATTTCATTATGATCTTTAATGCCGTCTTGGAGAAATCTAATTTTTACTGTTTCTTTTAATTAAACTTCAACACGCTGTAGATCGGTAACGAAGCGTTTGCGGACCTTGTTTATTATAAACTTTTTTGTATAAAATGACCTGGACAATCAACCCCTTTAATATTGCCGCATCTTTTTTAAACACCCTGTATATTCATGTTGCGTCCAGTGCAAACTTAAGACGCCCGCGAAATTCGAAATATGTTACATTTCATATTGGTGGTGTAATAGTATTCATTGCTAGAAAAGTAGACCATGTACAAATTAGAAAACTTTGGAAAATCGATGTTTTAAAATCAATTTTAACAAAATTTAATTTAAAAAAATAGATCCAAAACCAAAAGCCTACAAATATTTGTCAAAATTAAGTATGTCTTAGATATTAGTGCAAGTTACCAAAGTATCTATTATAATTGTTTAACTCTGCGAGTAAAGAATAAAACAAGAAAGAGTCTCCTTAATAATAATATTTGTCCAAATGTGGCAACTCAATATGGCCGCCGCAATGCCTAGGCGTGCATAAATATTTTGTATAGGGTATAAGTACACTTCCTGTGTTCTCGATAATCATTTAAAATAGGTTGTTAGTCCAAAAATAATTAAAGAAATATTGTGAGTGTATTATGTTTTCAATTCTTTTCTTCTTTTTAATATATTATAAACGGGTTTAAAGGAAATCTGCGTCAAAAATATAACAAATATTAAATGATTTGGATATATATGTTATGACACTGAACACATAATCAGACATGTCAGATATATGATAATTTATTTAAAATACTTCTTTTTAAATTATTATTGCCTATGTTGAATGCCAATGAAATAACTTACCGATGAAGAGAAAAATTAATATTCTTTGTTCTTGCCGTTTTAGAACAACCACAAGCCACACAATTGACCATTATAGAAACACTAAAATGTCATTTTTGACATAACCGGACATAACTGACCTACCGAAAGTGGTAACTCCGTCTAAATAATACCTATTTCCCCACTACGTTATTATCTCTCCTGTTCTATTCTTTACTCGTAGGTTTAACTAATAAACATTGACGATATAAATATATTAATCAATACAAAATAAAATTTATAAATACATTTTACTATTTCCCGTACGTAACAAGTATCAAAATGCAGCCTACATACAGTGTAGTACCTACAAGGAAGTAAACGATTTATAAACAGTAGTATCTTATTTTATTTAATTAAGATTCGCCATACTATGGAACCAAGACAACAGTCGAAGTATGTACGACATTTCCCAAAAATGTGCTTGGTGATCAGGTGGATTTAGGGCCTTGATTCATTTTATACGAGAGCGAATCAAGTATGAACCGGACTTCTCCTATTAACGCTCCCTAGTGAAGTGAGTAACATGACGTGACGATGTAAATCGATAGATTCAATATTTTGCTCAAAAACTATTCAGCAAATAACCAAGTCGTGTTCCTGGTATCCTGATATAAATAAAAAAGTTGCCCTTCCTGGCAAAGATTGGTTTGCAACGTTCCAGATAGTTAGGACGTCACGCAAAATTCGGTTAATCCCTAGTAATTATTCTGTTTATTGATTTGCTTCGGTGTTTCAGTCTTCGGTCATTTTGATACTATCAGTCTCGGTGCTTGTTGGAGTTTGCCTTTTAGCTGCATTTTCAATTTATTACTTGTTATAATGGCGGCAAGTTCATAGCGAAATGCATTCGAATTGTTTGGATCAGACTCGGAGGAACAAGAAAGCAATAGAATGCACTTTTAAATATGTTCAGAGACAATATATAATTATTAAATTTGCATGGTTTAGGTTTTTATTCATTTTAGATAATGTAGACTTATCAGTCATTAAAAATCACAGCAAAGGAGCTAAAAATTTATCAAAATCCTTCGTCCGAGTCAGCCAAAAATTGATGTACTCAATTCAGAGGGCAATGAAGCAAAAACTGAAGGGCGACGGAAAACATTTTATCCAAAATAGCAATATTTGACAATAAATATGCTAAGAAGAAACCTCAATCAACTTTAAATATTACGAATTATTAGACTAGAATTATAGAACCAAATCATTTAGATCAGAAACAAAAGATGTCGTTGTTTATTTTTTATATATAATTTTGTTTTAAGTTTTCAAATTCAAATACATCATTATAACATAAATTCCAATTAGTGCTTTATTTGAGCCGGCGTATACTTACTACAATTTGTACCGTAATTTTCGCTAAAATTCAATAACTCTCGCATCGCTTCACTATAATATCATATTTGACATCTGGCATCCCTGCCAGAGCAAATTGGCTGTTAGTAGTATCATGTCTGAGCAAGAGGTGTACACATCTGTTGAGAAACGCGTTATTATTAAGCTTCTGTAGCGGTAAAGCGTAAAACCTGCCGAAATTTTGCGTCGACTAAGTGTCCAGTTCGCTGAAAAAACGCTTACATCGACCCAAGTCTACGACTGGCACAAAAAAATTTCCGATAGCCGCGGTGAGACCCATGCACCAGTGAGACGAATATTCTTGCGATCCGTGAGATGATTGAAGAAGACCACCGCCTTGGAATATGGGAATTTGCTGCACACGTTGTAATATCGTATGAGAGTGCTCAATCAATCATTTCAGATAATTTGGGTTACCGAAAAGTGTCGGCAAGGTGGGTTCCTCGCCAGTTGACGAAAGATCAGAAAGCAAACCGTCTTGCCGTGTGTAAAAGACTGTTGGTACGATATCGAACAGAGGGGGATGATTTCTTGAGACACGCATTATCACCTGTGATGAGACGTGGGTGCATCACTACACCCGTCGTCTAAGCAGACACGCACGGAGTGGCGAAAACATGGAGAAATAGCATCGCGGAAAGCCAAGAGCCATTCTTTTTACTCGAAACGACTTTTTGAGATTGCAGAGGCATAATGCTCGTTGATTTGCTTCATGATCGCCGTACAGTTAATGCTGCCAACTGCTTGATGAAGTGAAACTGACCCATCGACCAAAAATGCGAGACCTGCCTATTCGAAGTGCGATTCTGCTCCATGACAACGCTCGGCCATACACAGCTGCATTAACCCAAGAAAAAATGGACAAAATTCATTGGATAACACTGGAACATCCCCCCTACAGTCCTGATCTGTCGCCACGTGACTACCACATGTTTGGGCAACTCAACGAAGAACTGGAAGGTCATCACTTTGACGACGACGAAGGTGTGGAAACAAACGTTCGTGCGCAATTGGTTACTGTCGCGACCAGATTTATTCTTTGATGACAAAATTAAAAAACTTCCGATTCGGTGGGAAGAATATGTGAATAAAAGAGGAGATTATATGGAATAATGAGGGGTATTCAAAATTTTGTTTACTGTGGTCGTAGATGTTCTAACACAAAAGTCCTGTTCATATTTCATTCGCCCTCGTAGGTTGGACAATGTATCATATTTTTATAAAAATAAGCGATACCTATAAAAGCTTCAGAAAAAATGATCTCCCACTTGCGATGGTTTCTTTTTCGAGAAAAATTTAATGGTGAAACCGAATTATTCGCAAAAAATTGTTTTTTCAGTTTGCTATATCTTCCTTAATTGGAAAAAGGAGGAAAGTAAACTCCATGTTCTTCAAGACACTTTCGATAAGAATGCAGTGGCGTAGGTAGTTATTTTTATAAAGTTCAAAGGCTTAAACTTATTTTTTTTCATAAATTAATATTCAAATATAATTTAAAAAACAATTATTACTGTGCGAATTGGTACACATACAAAAGGGATGTTATAATAATGGATCGGAAGAAATGAATAATGTAACAGAAGTTGGGCACAATAATAACACTAATACAATAACAACAAACTGTTGCGGCAAAAGTAGATGACGTGGAAAGACAGGCTTTTACGACGAATGCTTTTTAGTTAAATCGTATGCGCGTGTGTATTGTTTAATTTGATTAGTTACATGTGTTCTATTGCGTAAATATCTCCAGCCCACATCCGTCGTGAGATTATGTTGAAAAGTGGATAAGAGATTTGCCTGCGCTCGAATTTGACGGTATGCAACAGCTATACAAAATTTGCAATGTACTACTGTCGTGGCAAGTGAAAACCTACGTAGTAAAACGTGTGTCGCCCGATACACATAAAACATGTATTACTGGTTTTGCAATTGCTTATTTACGGCAGAAAAGATTCAATTTGGATCTACTTAAAGTACTAATAGTGTGTAACTGTGCGACATTGCGTGGAATACGATGAATCATCCTGGGTTTACTTAAATCTTACAAGATTGTGCTTAAAGTAAATAAAGTGACTTGCGTGTGCCCGAGGAATCTACCAAGAAATGAGAAAGATAAATAAAGTATTGATGTTAAAATTAGATTTTTAATAACTAAGATTGAATATCTCGAAGGAGAACTCTTTTGTGAAAAATGGCAAAAGCAGGTCAATATTTAATCCAAGGGGTGGGGGCACTTTTGCATCATATACTCAACTGTGATACGTCATTTTCCTCCCCTCCATCACTCTAACTATTACAATTTAAATGAGGAAAGTACTAAGTATGTAATATCATTGAAATGGTAATTTTATGGAAAATTCAGCAACGTGATTGTTGGTTGCGTTACTTTTGACTTTTGCGCCCTCTAGCGGGATAAAAGATGGTAACGTGACACATCATTTGAAAGATAATTTTCTTAGTAATTCTATCCACAACTAAAAAAGAAATTAACTAAAATAAATCTACTCTGTCCTAAATAAAGTAAACAATTTTATGTTTTCTTTATTAAAATTTGATTAGTCTTAATGACTTGACATACTTGACAATGATGACAATTAGAAGCCAACAATATTACGTATTTAGTTGCTGATAAAATTAGCTTTCAAATAATGTGTCTCATTTAGGAATAAGTAATTGTTTTTTATCCCGCTAGAGGATGTTAAAATCAAAAGTAACTCAAATAGCAATCACGTTGCTGAATACTCTACAAATTTTTCTTTTCTCTGTAATATCATACTTAGTACTTTACCTATTTAATTTGTAATTGTTAGAGTGATGGTGGGGATGGAAATGACGTATCGCAGTTGACAATATGATGGGAGGGAGCCCCCTAGGATTAAAAATTGACATGTGTTTTCGTTTTCTCATAAAAGATTTTTACTTTGAAATATTCACTACATAATAATGCTATACGAAAGAAATTCTTGCAAACACGTAATTAGAAAGAGCACCTAACTTCAACAATATACACCCTTATATTAACATACGGCCCACCAAACTGGGTTGAATTGGGTCGGCGAAAAGAATATTATGAGCAAATTATGGTGATAATGAATTTATGTCCCAAGGTCTCCCAGTATTTGCATAAGAATTACAGGGATGTTTGAAACCATGAATAATTATTGCGCATCTCTGGTGCGACCTACGTTGATGTTTCCACAACAAAACCTATATTCACAATTAGAGAGAATGGTCTAATTTCTTAAGGGGGGGTCGTCAGGGCAAAATTGAGGTTAGCTTTTATTTAAATTTCAAATCTATTGTGTGTATGCAAATCAAAAGATTGCTTAACCAAATTTGACTCATTAGCTGGATTCTATAAGTTGAAGGGGCGCAAGTAACTTTTTATGGGTTATTGCAAATCTTTTTTTTCCTTAAATTCCCGCCAAATTGGCATGTTTTTTGTAATACAAATATTTCAAAATTTAGCAAACTATTGCCACTGAAAATATTATACGCCCCTCATAGAAACATGACGTTTCACAGTTATGTACCCAATATTGCAAAAAGTGTTCAATTATTATTATTAAATAAAATAAAGTGTAAATATATTTCCATCTCTCTTTTACTCGCGTCCCAATATATTCTATCTCTTATAACCTTCGTGTGCGAGTTTTGTATCTAGTTCAGCTCATATTACACAGATGGTGCAATTATTAAATAATTATTGCGTATTATATTTAGTGCCTATTTCACATATAAATAGTTTCAATAATGATGAAAACAAATAAACTTCTAACCCCATATTGTTTAACTGAAGTTTTATAAGTTATATAATATAAGGGTCAAAAGTAGTCAAAGTGCGACAGGAAACTTAAAATTTAGCTCTGTAATTCGTCCAATGACTTCAGGGGCTAGCCATGAGCGGTTGCGGTTAATCGGTTCCAGCGCCGTTCGTAAAGTATATGTCCTGTACGTAAAGAATGATTAATACCTCGTTTATAGTACCGTGGCAACCCTGTACGTGCTATTTATAGATTTTTGGATGCGGGTAAAGCAGTAAAGCAAAAGTGAAAGTTCCTCTCAGAGAGATTCTTTCTTCGGTTTCGTCATTTCGTTATTTACACGTGGCCAGCTTAATATAACAAAAAATGAGGTGTGGCCACAACACGACTTTCTTATACGTATGAGCGTTTCAAATTATAGAATTTTAAGAATTTTTTTTACAAAAATTATTCAAAATCCTATTCTAAGTACTTCTATTTTCTTAATAAATCTCTATAGAATGCATACTTTGCAAGATATTATCAAAAAAGTGCTCCTCGCTAAGACTAAAAGTGCTACTTCCGGTCCGAATTTTGAAATTTCAATTGTACAAAAAATATTGCAAATCCAGTTTTAAATACTTTTGTACTCTTGATAAATTTATATAGAATGCATAACTTACGACATATTTGCAAAAAATCGCTATTCGATAAGAGTAAAAGTGGTACTTCCGGTCTGAATTTTGAAATTTTTTTTATACAAAAGATATTGAAAATTATGTTTTAAATACTTTTATACCCGTAACGTACTTGTCTAAAAGCATGACTTGCGATATATTCGCAAAAAACTGGTTTTTGATAAATAATAAAGAGTAAAAGACCTACTTCCGGTAGGAATTTCGGAAAACTTTTTAAATAAAATTATTCTTAATTTTAATTTTAAGTATATATAAATTCTTTATAAATTTGTTTAAACTTAGTAGTTGACGAAATATTGGCAAAATTCAATTTTTTCGCTGAAGTAAACTGCTACTTCCGGTCTACCGATTTTACTGAAAAACTAATCAGATCTCAAGAGGGAGATTATACACGTAAATACAAAATTTGGAATTGATATCTACAGCGGTTTGACCGCTATCGTGGTCACACACACACAGAGAGAGAGAGACACACAGACATTTTTTTAAAAACCACTTTTTCGGTATCAGGGGACTTCAAAACGTGAACATCTGCAAAAATCTCGAGGTCGAAAATTTTCATCATCACAATACTTCCTTATACTACGTATAAGAAAGTAAAATAGACTACTGCTATTTTGTAGTACATATATGTTAATGAAAATACTGATTTGTTCGTTGACAAAATCAAAAAAGATGTGCAGCTCTGGAATAATAAAATGCTGCCGAAGTTGCAAACATTTTATTTGGAAAATGTTTTACCGGAAATTATTGGGAGAAATATTTCCAAAGGACTAAAATGTAAAGATTCTCCAAGAATAATAAATGCAATTAAAACTCAACAAGCAATATTGCAGAACTAAAAATGAGGTGTGGCCACCACACGACTTTCTTATACGTATAAGCGTTTCAAATTATAGAATTTTAAGAATTTTTCTTTACAAAAATTATTCAAAATCCTATTCTAAGTACTTATATTCTCTTAATAAATCTCTATAGAATGCATACTTTGCAAGATATTATCAAAAAAGTGCTCCTCGCTAAGAGTAAAAGTGCTACTTCCGGTCCGAATTTTAAATTTCATATATACAAAAAATATTGCAAATCCAGTTTTAAATACTTTTGTACTCTTGATAAATATATATAGAATGCATAACTTACGACATATTTGCAAAAAATCGCTATTCGATAAGAGTAAAAGTGGCACTTCCGGTCTGAATTTTGAAATTTTTTTTATACAAAAGATATAGAAAATTATGTTCTAAATACTTTTATGCCCGTAACGTACTTGTCTAAAAAGCATGATTTGCGAAATATTCGCAAAAAACTGATTTTCGATAAGAGTAAAAGACCTACTTCCGGTAGGAATTTCGAAGAACTTTTTAAATAAAATTATTCTCAATTTCAATTTTAAGTATATATGAATTCTTTATAAAGTAAAAAGTACATACTTCACATTACAGCATGTTGGCTACAAACTTATTATTATCACTTCATACACTAGTTGTATCTAATTGTATGTTTTATGTTCTTCCAACTTCTTATTTGGTGTAATGTGTATTAAATAATTTTGTCTGTATTTGTGAAAAATCAAAAAAGTAATTTCTCATAAGTTTCTTGTGAGCAGTAATAGAAAATCTCGAAAGCAAATATATTAATTTACCCATCAAAAAATTGTTTTCTTTTAGTTAGCCCCAACACCTGTAAATAAATGGTTAGCAAATATAACACTAGTACTTTTTCCAAATATTAAAATGTCAGAATCAAGTTTAAGACTGTTAAAAATTTCTTGTTTTCTAATGAAATGTTTTTTTCTCTAAAAAGTATAAGATTACTGAAATTACATATATTTGTGCATATTAATAATTATATCATACTGTTACAAAAATAAAGATAATACTATTATAAGCAATTCCAAAATGTGCGTAGGTAAAACATGTATTTCAAACACATACCTACTCAACACGCTCTCACGTGTAGTATTTTATGTTTGAGATGTATATTTTGTCACCACATGATACAACACAACTTTTAAAATCGTATATTTACCGCTCATACATATTTTTGCACGCATGCGTATTAGTTCAGACCTCTACAATTTTAGAGTCGTCTAGTACCGCTTGCTATTCTTTGAAATAAAACGTACATAATTACTAATAATAATTCTTTAATAATGGTACCATCTGTGTAATTTGAGTTGAACTATTTTGCCTTACCGACCCCGCGTTTAAATATGTACTAGTGCTGCCACAACGGCCAATTAGCAAATTTTTAACCTGCCGACCTGGCCTTAATACCTGTATTTTCATTATAAATTCTAATGAAGCTAACGGTTGACCAGATATCAGTCAAATACAGGGTGTACAGGTATGTAAAGTCCGAACAGAAAAAGGCCAAAATATACCGCAATAACGAAGAAATTAAAAATTAAATTTTCTATGTTGTTTTTTAGATAAAAAATTACATTACGGACCTGGCACAGAATATATGTTTATAAATACACGTAAGAATGCTCATTTGTAAATAGAAACGAACACGCATTCATAGAAAAATACGCTTTTATTTGTATAAAACGGGAAAAAACGTTAAATTGTACTCATTCATAATAAAACATATTTTTTGCCCGATGCGGGGCGACCCACTTTATTGCAGACAATAAAAGATTGTTTTTATTTTTAAAATAGGAAGGTTGTTGCTCTTTAATGTGTTTGTAGTCGGAAACGCCTGATTATTATTATTTTAGAATATTCAATCAATCCTAGTTTTTCTAGCCTTTATTACAGTAAATACCAAGAATGTAATTATTTTTTTCTAGCAGGTGTAAAATTAAAGTAATTAATGGTTTGATATTTATGTATTATGAAATATCTATTCCTCCTCTTTTCTTTAACACAAGTAATATGGTGGTCCTGAAAAGGACCGATTGTGAAAGTGAAGCAGGTGGATATTTAGTCCAGGGTCGGCGTAAGGCTAATTGAATTCTTTATTATTTTTTTTCTGCCGTCTGCGCACGAATAAAGACTTGATATTTTGAAGGTACGTTTTTACACAATCTAGCTTCCGATTTCTGCTACTTCGTCTTTTTATTTCTGGGCCATCCTGTATAAGCAAATCATATGTAAGATTTTCCTACTAGAGAAAAATACAATTCGCTTCACACAGACACAGATACATAAAGGAAAGAATGTTATTCAAAAATCCCGAAATGTGAAGATTTGTAAAAATCTCTATATCGAACAATTTCATCATTACACTTTACTATAATGGCTGTAAGAAAGCAAGAGAGAAAATCACTTTGTCATGTGAGTTATTGATATCACGAGCAGGTCAGTGTTATCCAATATCTAAATATAAATACTCCATAAATGTACACAAAAATAACAAAACTAAAACGGATAATTATAGCATTTACAACAACACACAAGAATAGAAACTTCTGCTGCAGAAATAACCTTAGATAATTTAAATCAATATTATATATAGCGCTTTACAATACATTATTAAATCCATACATTGCACAATTTTCATACCGCAGTCACTAGTATATGTAAATGATTTAATATTCTAACCTGATATCACTAAAGCTTCGTTAGGGCCGCATGTCACAAAACCGAAAACCATGTTTATACAGTATAAAACAATACGGAAAACATGTAAAGGCACTATTTTCAAAGAATATTTTTCAAACAACTTAGGATTAATTTTAACGTCACTATTCACATATATTTATACCTTGTTTAGACTATCATAAAAACATATAAAATCCGATAAGATTATAGGTAATTATTCTCGATAACGCCAACTTCTTTGCATATCTATTTCAGTAAAAACAATGCATTAAAAATAGTTTATATGTTAGTCAGTATTTTATTATTAGAAGAATAAGAATAAATAATGACATTTCGGAGTTATTTTAAGTATTAAGAATTGTGAAGTGCGTAGCCATAGAAGAGGCATCGCTACTAGCAAAAGTTTTTGCAACTTGTAAATTTTAATTAAATGTATCTAATTATAGCTATCCGAAGCATATAAACTAACAAGGGATACTTGCCAAATAGTCATTAGAATAAACTCCACAACATTGCAGACAATTGCCGGAAAGTTCCGTTTCCCATTTCGGCGAAGCTCCATGTTTCGGAAGTAAAATCGACCTTACCAATTTCATATCATGTGGAAAGAAACAGGGCTCAAATTGTAGATACGAGGGCGTATTTTTATGTTATCTACCTAGCCATGAAACAAAAGAGTGACGATGTCAAACAAATTATTGAAAAATTGCTGTCACTTTAGAAGTAAATGTGCTAAGTTGTGTTTAGTTTACGCTGTGTATAGAGATTTGAAACCGTCCGTCTTCTTCAAAAATTTAAAAAAGCACATCAGAGGAAAGCGTTTTGCTTCTGGTGAAGAACTTAAAGAAGCAGTTGAAGAAGATTTTGCGGGGTTACCGAAGCAATTTTTTTCTGACAACGAATAGACTTTGTAGTTCTTATACTTTATGTATACAGGGCAATCCAAATTAAGTGTTCACCATTGGTAACTTTGTTATTATTAAAGATACAAGATTGTTTAAATTAGCAAACTTGTAGTACTTTTAACGCTCTTTAAGATGGAAGAATAAAAAAAACAAATGAGCAACGCGTTTTCGAGTTTTGCCGAAAAATATTTTTTTTTCAAATGGAAACCCCTGTATATTATATCATTTTCTGCTAGAACTTTAATTTTTAAACAAAAAATCTTATAAGAAATTTTTTACTGGGATTAAAAATACTTGAGTTATAATGAATAAACGAAAGCAGCTAGGTCAAGTGCATTTCTATGTATCTATGAAAACGACGATAAGTCTTTCTACCAAACGTCAAATATTAGTACAGTTTTATTAGTTTTTCACTCATAAGTTTCATTGTGATAGTAATTAATTTGACAAAAAAATGATTTTTACCCATTCAGAAAAGTGTGATATGTTAGAATCTTATTTAGTGCGCAGAAAATCCTCTAGGAGGGCAAAAGAACACTACGCTGAATTATATCCACTCCGAACACAACCACATGAGCAATATTGTCTGAGACTTTACCGAAAATTTAGAGGCAATGAGAGTGTTTTTGCCAAAACAAGGACAAAAAGGACTTTTATAAAAAGCGAGGCCACGGAAATTGCAGTTATCGCATATTTTGAGGCCAACCGTGAGAATTCCATATTAGATATTGTCAATGAATCTGATTTGAGTCACGGTACTGTGCATAGGATTCTGAAGAAACACAAATTCATTCCTTATAAGTACAAACCAGTTCAGGTTTTTTTGCCAGGGGATCCAGAGGGAAGAATGTTTTTTTGCCCCTGGTATCTTAACTTTTGTCGCCAAAATGTAAACAACTTTCGTTATATTTTATGGACCGATGAATCGAATTTCTCAAATTCTGGAATGTACAATAAATAAAATCATCATTACTGGTCAAAGGAAAATCTTCTTTTAGTAAATCCAAGACGTCCACAAGTCCGTTTCAGTTTTAATGTTTGGTGCGGTTTAATCGGTTCATGGATTGTTGGTCCTTTCTTTTATGAGAGCACTCTAACTGGTGAAAGGTACATAGAATTTTTGACTGAAATTTTGAATAATTTCTTAGACGATCTGGATCTCATAAGTAGACAGAATCTGCATTTTCAGCAGGATGGCGCACCTGCGCACAACTACAGAGATACTCATCAACTTCTAAATACTATTTTTAACACTTCATGGATAGAAACAAATGGTCCTATTCAGTGGCCTCCCCGATCGCCAGATTTAACGCCGCTTGATTTTTTTTATGGGGTTATTTAGGAACCAGATTTATAAGCAAAGGTACGAAAACATAAACGCCCTAAAGATTGCAGTTAGTGAAAAGATAAACCAAATAGATGGTAGGACCATACTGAAGGCAGTTCGAGAAGTTCGGAAGCGTGTACAAAAATGTATTGAACTACAAGGTGATATTTTTGAACATCTTCTATGAAAAAATCAGTGATTTTTATTTTCTTTTAATGATAAGTTTATGTATAAAATAAAGTTTATAAAACTAATTTAGCTGTTTTCGTTTATTCATTATAACTCAAGTATTTTTAATCCCAGTAGAAAATTTCTTATAAGATTTTTTGTTTAAAAATTAAAGTTCTAGCAGAAAATGATATAATATATAGGGGTTTCCATTTGAAAAAAAAAATATTTTTCGGCAAAACTCAAAAACGCGTTGCTCATTTGTTTTTTTTATTCTTCCATCTTAAAGAGCGTTGAAAGTACTACAAGTTTGCTAATTTAAACAATCTTGTATCTTTAATAATAACAAAGTTACCAATGGTGAACACTTAATTTGGATTGCCCTGTATATGAGAGGTGTTAGTAACCTTGTGTGCATGAGATGTTCTCTAATTAGGAAAAATATTTGCAGATAAATTTGTCAAATAAGTGCCACTTTATCTCCATCAATCAGATGAGCAGTAAGTAGTACGAAATCGAGTATTGCTTAGATGCACAGAAGCAAACCATTTTTGATTGTCAAGGTGTTCGACAGTCAACAGTTTCATAGGATGCAATTCGCCAGTGTAGTTTTTAATAAATTCAACATCCACCGTATGGCTTTGGTAAAGATTCTAGTGCTTCTAATTTCCTATTTAAACAATATCTTAGAGGACGTCGCTGTTATGATGATATTAAATTGCAAACACCTAGAATCCAACATCTTTAAGAGAATAACTTTGTCTTACAAGGGTGTAAAATTATTAATTAGCTCTGGTATGGGTTCTAGTGTTTTTAATTTCCTATTTAAAAAATATCATAGAGAACGTCGGTATTACAACGATATAAAATTACATTCACGTAGGATCTAACATCTTGAAGAGAATAACTTTTTCTTACATGGGTATGAAATTATTAATTAGCCTTGGTATGGGTTCTAGTGTTTTTAATTTTCTATTTAAAAAATATCTTAGAGAAAGTCGCTGTTACAACGATATTAAATTGCAAACACCTAGGATCCAACATCTTTAAGAGAATAACATTTTCTTACAAGGGTATAAAATTATTAATTAGCTCTGGTATGGGTTCTAATGTTTTTAATTTCCTATTTAAAAAATATCTTAGAGAAAGTCGCTGTTACAACGATATTAATTGCAAACACCTAGGATCCAACATCTTGAAGGAAAAATTTTTTTCTTACAAAGGTATAAAATTGTTTATTAATCGTTGTAATGAATGCATTGAAGTTATATTAAAAAAATAAAAAACCGAAGATTTGCAAAACTTTACTTTTTGAATGACAGACCGAGAACATATGGTGCATACTTTGTATGTTGTAACATGCGCTTAACATCTTCAAGCCAAGTACATAATTACCATGAAACTAAAAATACCAATACACAAGAATGTGCACAAGAAAGACGAATGATTTTGCGAAACATGTTCAATGACTACATTGACTGTATCGTGTATGTAATTCTCGCAAAAAAACACACCACTCACTAATGTTAATTATAATTATTATTATAATCAGCCGCTGCTCCTTAATTAATGCGGTTAGGTTACAACTGTGCGTAAATGTTATAATTTAAAATCATTTTCTCCTTGCTATGGTTGCCGTCATCGTGGACTATCATTAAAGGATTACGCTAGTCAGTCGGAGTCGTTCACTCTGTATCTAAGCAGACCGATTCCTCACTGACTTGCTGTATCCTTCTGTTTTTCACCCTTCTCTTTTTTCGTTCGGTCGTGTTCGTTTTTTTTCCAGCACGGCTTTGGAAATGGTTACGTATTGTAACCGGTCATTATTGGGCATCGGCGTTTAATACAAAAATTACAGGTTTTACACTCGAGAAAAGTAACTATAAGCCTAAATTAACGTCCATCGAGATAAGCGATGTCTGTGTGAAAAAAAATTTGCGAAATTACTAGTCGTTCTTTCAGAGTATGCCAGTATGTATTATTTATTATATGTACTTATTAATTAAATATATTTCTTCCTCTACAACGTGTTACTAAACGATCCCCGAGCATTTGTGTGTGCAGATGATACACTGATTTAGTATATGTGCAATTATAGTCTAAAATATAGGATGAAGTCTGTTTTAACTATTTTAATATTTAACTTAACCATAATAAAAATGAGGTGCGATGACCACATGACTTTCTTAGGCGCATATGCGGTCCTAGTTTTTTTTTATACAGGAGCAGTTAATAATAATAAGAATAATAGTCTTTATTATCCAACAGCAAATAATGCCAATTACAGGATAAAGAAATTACAGTTGAATAGTATACCATACAACAAACATACATAAAACAATATGGAAAGCAACGATTCAATAATTAAAAAAAAAAGGAAAATAAGTATATAAGTATACAGGTGTTCTGCTTCAAATGTAGAAATATATCTATCAAATTAGAAAAAATGAATAATAATTCAAAATTTGAATCGATACACCGACCAACAACACCAGCAACAATATTATAGGTAAGGGTAGCAATCATTTGAAAGATTGTTAACATCAAAATAGGAATCTATCAATACAGTCATAGATAATGCTCTGGAAGGAAAGATGGAAGGGAATCGAAGTGGATGTCTGCACTAGGGAAAAGAAGATTGCATTTGGAGGACATAACATTAACGGGGGATTTGAAGCTGGCGATAGTCCTGAGAAATGGAAGATAAAAGGCAGAGGAGGGATGAGAGAAGAATTGCGGAAACAGACAGTCTAGGAATGTTAATAGTACAGGTGAGTCGACCTTAAATATCAAGCATAAAAACATAATTTTTGGAGACCTCAATGCTCGTATAGGGAATAAAGTAATTCCTAATATAAAACAGCAATATAATGAGCCAACTATCAACGAGAATGGCGAACTCCTAATCGACTTCTGTACTAGAAAGGAGATGAGAATAAATAATACCTTCTTCCCACATAAGGAACAACATAAATACACATTCTGCAATTCCAGAGAACAACGCTCCATGATAGATTTCATAATAACAAACAGAGCAGTTATCCCCTCACAAATATTAGACGTGAGAGCCCTAACATCAGCTAACTTAGGAACCGATCACAACCTTTTATCCTATGCAAAATAATAATGGAACAACCTACAAAGTCTAAGAAGGTGCCGATATATGTGGAGAAATACAACTTAGAATCACTGTCACTGGATGCTACTCGAAAACTGTATGAGAGCAGGCTAGAACATAAACTGCAAAACGCTAATATAACAGGCCAAACTGATGTGGAGAGCTGCTGGCAACAAATTAAAACCTGTATAGAACAAGTCGCCTATGAGGCTATAGGTAAACGTAGAATCAATATAAATGCCACAAACCATACCAAACCGTGGTTTTGTGAAGAAGTTAGAGAACTGGCAGATAGAAAAAGGAAAAGTTATTTAACCTACAAAAGCTCACCAACAGAAGATGAACGCACCAAATATTTGGAAATCAGGAACAGCGTTAACTCAAGAATCAAAATAATTAAAAGAGACCACTGGCGCAGATTTACCAGCGACATGGATCATGACCTGTACGGAACACAAAGAAAAATATGGCAAATGCTTAAAAACAGGAAAAAGCCCGTAAATGAATACGTGCAAACAAAACGCATCCCACCAGAAACATGGGAGGAATACTTCCGACAACTATACATAGCGGAGGAAGCATTGGAATTGAAGGTATATGAAACAATGGAGGAGAGCACAATCAGCGAAAAAGAGCTGGAGGCAAAACTGAAGAAACTAAAATCAAAAAAGCAACGGGAGGTGACAACATACCTAACGAGTTATTGAAATACGGAGGCAAGACACTCCTGGCAAAACTTACAATCTTCTTCAACCTAGTTCTGAGCTCACAACAAATACCAGAGGAATGGCACAGTAGCATTACAATACCTATTTTCATAAAGGAACAAAAGACCTGCCCCGGAAACTATAGGGTAAAAGCGCTCGTAAATCCAACAATAAAATTATTCACAAGCGTCCTCAAGGAGAAACTAGAAGCGCAGATCGAAACCAGAAAAGAACAACAAGAATTTAGAAAAAATAGATCAGCTACTGACGCGCTATTCATCATCAAGCAGCTAAACGAAAACTTAATGGAATTCAACAAACCCCTCTACATCTGCTTCGTCGACTTGACAAAGTACGCCTGGAAGATATAGTTAGATTACTAATTAACAAGAAAACGCCATCCAATATCGTAAAAATAATCCGACTAGTAAACACGGGCAACACAACAAAAATTAAAGCAGGCGAGCACACAACTGCCAATATCCCAACGACGGGCGGAATCAGACAGGGGGACAGCCTGAGCCCATTCTTGCTTAACGTATTAATGGACGAAATTATACGGGCGGTCGCGTCGTTGGGCTATAGAATGAGCAGGAACAGAGTCAGTATGGTGTGATACGCGGACGATGCAGCAATCCTAGCGAAAACAGAAGACGATCTACAGAAACAGCTCTTTAAATTTTATCAAACAAGCCAATAGCTGAACCTGAATATATCCACCGACAAAACAAAAGCCATGACAATCGCTAAAGAACCTATTAGATGTAAACTTGTGGTGGAAGATAAACCCATCGAGCAAGTCAACCAGTTAAGATACCTAGGACTTGACATCTCCAGTGGCCATGACCCAGCCAAAGACCTAAGGAACCAGATTAATAAAGCGACATCGCTATCAGGATGTTTAAGAGAGATAGTTTGGTCGAATCAATACATGCGAACAGACAGCAAGATAAGAATCTACAAAACCTGTATAGGCCCGTCATGATTTATGGTACAGAAACGCGCGAAGAAACAAGCAAAACCAAGAACATGCTAAGTGTTGCTGAAATGAAAACACGAACTATCCTTGGCAAAACCAGAAAAGACCGTATAAGAAACACCGATATCAGAGGACAGTGCGGGATAGTGGACGTGGTGAGATGGGGGAGACAGAGGGGATGGTACGATCACGTTAGGAGAATGGACGAGAACAGATTGCCACGCGTAGCACTAGAGGAAAAGCCGGCAGGGGATCGAGCACCGGGAAGGCCACATAAGCGATGGAAAGACAGCTGCAAATCAACATCACAGGACAAACCATAGCTACAAATTCAGAAATTAACAGACCAATAGGTCTAAAACAAGAAGAAGAATAAGAAGAAGAGTCGACCTTATCATGCAGTAGCTTGTAGAGAAAGGTGAGGCTATTATAGAGACGTCTGAAAGAGAGGGAAGGGATGTCAAAACGAGAGAGGAGTAGGAAATAGTCCGAGCCTCTAGGAGTATAAGCACCATCAACTTTATACCATAGGAATTTGACAAAACGACGTTGCACAAGCTCCATGGGGCGCTTCTGAGCAGTATAATATGGATATCAGATAAGGCTAGCATACTCCAACTTCGGCCTCACCAGCAGTGTATATAAAGTGGTTAGTACCCGGGTGTTAGAAAATTCCCTTCTGTTCCGAATGACAAAACCCAGTACTTGTGTAGCCTGCCTAGTTATGCAATGAGCATGTGCGTTAAAGAAAAGTTTAGCATCGAGAGTAATTCCCAAGTCTTTGACTATCTGAACTCTTTCCAGCTCTACATGACCTAGCAAGTAACAGTAGTGAGCAGGCTTCTGCCTTATGGAGAATTAAGAGGTAAGTTATTTATTGAGCACCAATTACGTACTCTCTCCAAGTCGTTCTGTAGCTGATGGTCATCGCCAACGTTGGTAATATCCCAAAACAGTTTCAAATCGTCAGCAAACAGAAGTATATTGGACTTATGTTGACTACAATATCACTAATGAAAATATTAAAAATTAGAGCCCCGCGGAACTCAAGAAGTGACTGTATACGGTGTGGAACCATATCCACAACAGAAAACTCTCTGAGGCCTATCGCGCAGATAAGAAGCAAACATCTGAATTAACTGTTCGTTAAACAGTTTGCTTCAGGTAAGTTTGAAGAGTGTGGGGATATTTGTTTGTGAAGTATGGGTTTGGCAAAGTCATCTAATTAATATTTGTGTTATATGCTTATTAGTTCTCCTGTATGGATTATTTTAACACAAGGGTAAGTAAAATTATTTTCGGTCTCTGGACTGTCGATTTAATAACAGTTTATTGGTATCACACCTGCGATAATTTCTCTTTTTAGTCCGAAACGCACACATTCATCTCATATTGAACATATCCTTTTATTTTGATGTGAATTATGTATGTACCTTTTTTATTGTATGCCGAGTATGTAATAAACAATTCTGTTATTGTTGAAACAAATACCACTGTAGTTTTCTTGTGACAGGCCTCTAATTGCGTTTTCGAGTTAATTTCAGCAAAGCAGATCGCTTTTAGTGAAAACTCGTGGGGCAAAAATATCTTATGTGAATGTTATTCTCAACTTCTCCGACAAGAGGTAAACGTGAACTAATCATATTAAAACATTGACAAATTACAAGAATCTTCAAGGATTGCTGAACTCTTTCCGGGCCTGAAGGCTATAAGTTCCTAATTACGATTCGCAAATAAAGTTATCTATTTTTTTTAAACCCAGCGGTATTGTCGTCGTTTTCTTAATAAGTCTTATTGAAGTTGTAGTAAATGTGGTTTTCCACATGAAAATCCTATATCTTGTAAAGGAAGTAAATTATCAGCAGCGATGTAGTTCTGCGGCAACTTCGCTATAAATTTGATTACTTTTTCCTCGAAAGCAGTATGAAAGGAACGTTGCTGAAGTGCTGATTATTAACCCCTATGGTCCCACAAACTTTTTTTTCTCAATTTTGAATAATTATATTGGTGAAATTACATTTATAGAGCAAAAAAGCTTGTTTTTTTTGACAAAATTGGATTAGAAAAATATACGTCCTCAAACGAGTACAATAGGCATATGTGAGGGTTTGAACTATAAAATAAAAGTATTTGTTGTCCGTTTCTTTTTTGCTGGGAAGTGGCCGCCTTCGTGTTTTTTGATGCTGACTGGAACAGATCCATACGGCGTGATTTTTGATTTAGTATATTTTTCAAATCTTCTGAGATATGACGTGTGATGCTTCAAACAAACGTGAGTAAATCAGTTTTTTTCTCCCACACTAAAGTTTGTATCATTCACCCATTTACGAATGAGAGCTTTATCATATGAGTAAAAGGAGGTCACGACCATTTGTTTCCTTGAATACTGATCCTCCAGTTGGTCACAGCTTGATATCAAAGATCAACTCCTCCCATCAATGTATTGTATCTTGAAAAAACTGAGGTTGTGGCACAACAATTTTTAATTTTTTTGTTGAAGATCCAAAACTACTTGAGAATCAAGCGGTAACGCAGACCTGATTTTATCTTGCTTTACCTCAGTGACTATCATTGGTACTGCTGTACAATACGTGTCAAAATTATAACAATAACCACTTGACCTGCACAGCATTCAATCCTTAAATCCAAATCTTACGGTTTTCCTTCGGATAAATTGTTTGAAACATGGAAAATTCCCCACTGATGGAAAAGCAGAATTAATATGAAAATTTTCAACTCCACCACCGAAAGAGAGAAGGTGCGTGCGGTTGTTTTTTTGACCTGCATATAAATGTGCTTGTTCTATGATACTTTCCAACAATTTTGTATCAAATATTCAAAAATTTCCGCTGGCGTTTTATTCATCATTTTATTTTCAGCTTATCCAGACGGTCAATATAACCACAGCTCTCATAAATTTTGAGGTCAATTGTGTTCTTTACCAAATTTTGCACATTTTGTTGGTCAGGACACAACTCGCAATGCCGCTAGTGGTAGGTTATCTTCGCTACCGTGACTGTCATCTTCATGAAAATCAATGTCAATCTCAAGCACGTAGTTTGGTAAAGACAAAGTAGGACAATTTTCTTCATTAATGTCTTCTTCGTCAGGTTGGACATCTAATCCGGAGGAATTACAGCGATGTCCACATTCTTACAACTGCTACTTGCAATATCGTCAGATGCATCACAAGTGTATGGTAATGCTTACCATAGTATGCACTGGAAGAGAAACGTGGTTTAGGGGCATGCAACATATTCTAATCATTTCAGTACATACCTGGGAACATGAAAAATCAAATAAAACTAGAAAATTTAACAAGAACAACAAAAAAGAAGACAACAACTTTCAAGAACAATCTCTCAAAATGTCGTCATGATAAAAACTGTGTGTGACATATTCTAAATAGCTCGATTTTTGAAGAAACAACAAAACTTACTTGTTGTAATATCTACTGCCACTATTACACTGATTGCAATTTTAGTTAAGACCACATATGTCGTCACATGTGCAATTTTTCATTGGTTTATAACTGTACTGGGACAATATGGGTTAAACAAAAAATGGCAGCTAGTAGTGTTTATAGAAAAGCATACGCTAGCACATGCTCTCTATGTTTTCAGGTAACTCTAAAGAAGAATTTTAACAGGAAAAAAACTTGCATATGCGTGTTGTGCTTTGTTTAGCGTGTATAAATTGAAATAAAATTTTGGATCCACTTTTGTAGATTCTTCAACTTTAAAGTAATAAGCAAAATAAGCGTTAGGAATATCATCTAAAGACCACGAATTCTATTAAATTTTGAAATGTGATATAAAATTGTATTTTCTTTTTTTGATAAGTTATTATCTTTAAACACCTTGTGAATGTCTTAGTAAATAATTATCATAATGCAATAATCTCCACTAAATGTTAAAATATGTCACCTAGTCCACATTTTTGGCTCACCAACAAAAAATAGGTAAACACTAAAGTACGGTTGCTTTAAATGTGAAAAAGTGATTGATATAAGAACTTGAAAATCTCACTTTGTATAAAATCGATACAAAATTGTGAAAACTAAAAAAAAAAACATAGTGAAATCTTGAAATGTTTAATTGAAAAGCATTTGCTAATATACGCAATTAGTGAAAGTTCTGGCATATTTATTTGAGCTAAAGTTTCTGTACACATACTGCTGTAGACGTAACTTTGCTAATGAATGATAAAATATTGTAATAGTTTATTTATTAACTTGTTCCTATCAGCATAAAATTTTAAATTTTCTTATGAGTTCTTGCAGTGATTTACTTCTTATATTCTGATTCACCTCTTACTTAGTTTTGTTTGGGATAAGATCAAGAAATTAAACAAGATGTCTAAATCTCATATAAAAAAATATATATATATTTGGAAATAACGGTTGTTAATAACATTGTCATTTTATAAATTTTTGTTCTACAATTTGAAAAAAATTAATACTCTCTTTAGAGTCATAATGTTTGTCAAATACTTATATATAATTATAGCTGAGTGAATATTCACCTTGTTCTTTTAACTTTCAAAATATTATTGATTCTTGTTAATTTGTTTATTAATACGATGCCGCCACTATTTTACCAAAACATACATTCTCACATAGGGCTTTAGTAATCTAGAATCTTGCAGCGTGAATGCTTTGAAATTGGTTTATACTAATCGCTAGCCGTAAACATTCTCACAATGTACTTCTAGCCGCTTTGCCAAACACATTCCCGCATATTCGTATTAATTTATTCTAATCACTAAATTAAGTGATTATTTAATACTTAATGATGCCAACAATCTACTAAAGGCAAATATTCTCACATAGTACCTTCAACATGTTTAGCACCATTCACTATTCTTTTTACTATTTTGAAAGACTAAATATCATTATTAAACAAGAGAATATTCATCTGATATCCAATAAATTGAATTATTTTATCTCATGACTTACTTCATTTGATCGTACATTTTATCAAATTCTATTTTATTGACATCTTCCATCTTAAAATTAATGATAAGAAATGAAAATTAATTGACTAAATTTGTTTAAAAGAAAACTAAATTAAAAATTGAAATCTAAATCTTTAATACAAACTATCAAATCGTGAGTGCTTATAGATCCTACTCTCACTTTCGCTATATCAAATTTGTTAATCTTCTTCAAAATTTACGTCTTTACTACTCGAATTACAAACTTCAAATTTACAGGTTTTATCCTGTTTTTGACTTTATATACTAAAACAAATGCCGATCGACGATTTAGCGCCTCTCTTATTCAATTAAATTTTAGGTTAGCATCTCTTTCAAAAACGTTCGTGATGAAAATCTTTTGTTCGTTTCTTTATGTTGTCACCCTTACACCGATACGCATAGATCATCTTGACAGTTGCACACTAATGGAGACACTTTAAATTGTTTGTTATTAAAGATTTACACAAATTTGTTGCATCTCATCTTAGGTAAGTGTATCTTTCTTCTCTTCCTCTTCAGTATAAACCTTAATTGTATTTGTATATAAATACATTGCCTTTTTCATCGTTTGTTACATATATCTTCTTACCATGTACTAATTTTATTCTAATTCTTCTTTTAGAAACTCTTCGATCTGGTAGTAAAGGAAAAACGTTATATACAACGGGAATTTTTCTTGCCGAGCTCAAACTGCGAAGAACGGTCGCCTTCGTTACATTCTCCCTGATCTCTAACCATGCTCTTTCCTCAGGTAACACGTCAATTTGTAGAATGCTATAAACAACATTAACATTGTATTTTTCTTTTGCAGGTTTTTAAACCACACATGACCATTTCCATTGTCTTTAAAACCCTTGAGCTACCCATACAAGAACTAAAAAGTGTATTTTGAATTCATATTGTTATTTACACAAGATATTCTTATTTACGATCTAACACTTCCCACTAGAAATGTTATAATATCCTTTTTTTCTTATTATAAAGTGAACGTATCTAATATATATTTACCTTTATTATTATTATCTTTCTTATGAATTGGTACCAGTATTATGTTCAAAGTTATATTCATTCGTTCAAAAACGTGTTACCTTCTCGAGCACGTCTTGTTTTGTTTACATTCACATTATGGCATTTAACATGTCTTTTAAAATCAATAAAGTGCATTGATTTATTTAGTGTTTGTATTATGACTAATATTTATACTTATCTAACTAGTACATACCAACAACTTATACATTTTGACAATAGAATTTGTCCTTAAATGTTGGCAACCTATTCTACTTACAAGTATCTGTTTTTAGCTTATACCATAATTTTAAATAAGCAATTTTAAAATAAAATTAGTATTCTTTTTTAATAACTAAACTAGTTCTTAAAATTATTAATTTCGATAATGTGAAGGTCACAGCAATACGTCCAATATAAGCATGAAAGCATCATTAAAAGTACATAAATACATATTTACATAATAGTACTTACACAGCTATTACTTAATTAAGGATACAGATACTTTCCTAATCAGTTAAGAGGAAATCAATTTTTTCTACTCCTCCGCTTTCATCGAGTTCGCTAGAAGTTTTGACTGGCAATAACATTTTGCGCTTTCCTCTTATTAAATTCTGACCGGCTGTCACCTAACGAAAGACTTCACAGATTAAAGTTTCATTTTTCGTTTTCTCCTTTTTTTTATTTTTTCTTGCCAACTGCGGCCGTGCTTTTTTTCTTTTTTACCTGATTTGCGACTTTTTGCAGGAGAGTTTGCCTGACCTTCGACATCACCTTAAAAACGAATCAATAATCGGTTCACATTGCATTAATAGCGAGGAAAATAGATGATTTCAATGCCTAGATATTTCTTGAAAAATGGTCGAATTATGTTTGACTATTCCTATAGGGGCCTCAGAAGGTCGAACTTAAAAAAATTATTTAATTTTGGAAACGAAATAATGACATCATGAAAAATGAAGGTGGTTGATGGATCAGAAAGAAAATAACTGAAATTCGATTTTTCAAGAAAGCACGTTTCAAGGCAGTTCGAAAGCTTTCATTTATTCAATCGGTTGACCAAGCCAATGTGAAATTAGCCCCCAACAGTTATTCCAGCTTGTTTCAAGTTTATATTAAATTTCAAAAAGAAATAAATATTGGTCGAAAGTATGAATTCATTAAAATTAAAATTTTAACGGTTTTTCAGGTTGTTCTAAGTTTGTTCTAAATATTACAGCAAGATATCAAAACCGTTTCTGTTATAGACAAAACGATATTGTCAAAAAACGAAATCTGAAAGTGTAGAATTAGTTCTTCTTTTCTCAAAAATCGAAATTCTGTTTCAGGTTGTTCTAGGTTAGTTCTAAATTATTTAAAAGTATTTCAAAGAAAATATCAATACCGGCTGAGATAATAAAAAAAATAATTCTCCAAACCACCCATTTTTTGGACGTTTGTTCTCAATTGTTCCAAAATATCTCAAAATGGAAAACATAATCGATCCAGACAAAATAAAAACACACATTTTTTCATACAACCCCAGCTTTATGAACATCGAAATTCTGATATATGTCTTGCGTTCGTCTATTTGTTTTTAATATTTTTTCCCAAAACTCAAACCAAAATAAGAAACAATAAACAAAAATACATAGTATACATGTTAGTGTGCTCCAGATGCTTGTTGTTGTATATTCAGTAATGGGTTATTGTTATGATCCTTAATTATTGTTACATTTATAATTATTAAAGCGCAGAATTAGATTCTCCAATTATGTATGGCTCTTTCCGAACTTTAAGGTAGTCGAACGTTTTCGTATGATGTAGCTCTATAACCAGACGTAAAAAATAAATTCAATAATTCGTATTTGTGATTTAGAATAAACATCTAATACACATGCAGTAAATATATAATTTTCCAAGATAAATAATCTTCATTTATTTTAAAACGATATTGTTACCAAATCAATAGCATTTCCAACACTCCTGCAATCCAGAACCCCTGAATTTTTTTTGAATGAAATGCTTTGAAACTATGTCTAGAATAACTAGTATAACCCGGAATTATCTCCAGAATTTATATTTTCGAAAAAATGGGGGCGGGGTAAAAATAAAATGCTTTTATCAATTAGCTCGGCCAATTTTTCTTTTTATTTTGAAATACGTTTGAACAATTTAGAAAAAACCTGGAACAAGCTGAAATAACAGTACATTTTTTTTTCAAGAAAGGGGGGGGGGGAGGAATTTTTTTCATCTCGGTTAATTTTTAATAGAGTACTTAGGAACACTGCTTAGAATAACTAGTATAACCTGGAATCATCTCCAGGATCTAAATTTTTAGAAAAAATGAGGGGGCGCGAGAAAAATGTCATTTTTATCAATTATCTTGGCCAATTTTGATTTTTATTATGAAATACTTTTGAATAATTTATAAGAAACCTAGAACAATCTGGAACAGTAATACAATTTATTATTTTCAAGAAAAGGGGGCCTGGGAAAAATTATTTTTTTCGTATTATCTCAGTCAATTTTTAATGAAACGCTTTGGAACAATGTTTAGAACAACTGGTATAAATCGGAGCCACCTCCAGAATTTCAATTTTCAAACGCAAGGGGTCTGGGTGCAAAATCGTTTGTTTCAATTATATGGGTCAATTATGATTTTTTTTAAATACATTGGAACAATTTAGAAGAAACCTAGAACAACCGTCAGATGCTCAATTTTTAAGAAAAGGGAGACTGAGAAAAGTCACACATTCCGATTATCTCGGCCAATTTTGAATTAAATTCTATGGAACAATGTTTAGAACAACTCTGTGGTCGGCGGTTAAAAGGTCATAAGTCGTATTTTTAAGAAATTAAGCTTTTTGGCTAGAAATGTTTAAGAAAGGAGATTCTTTGGTCTGTTAAAACCTGGAATCATCTCCAGGATCTAAATTTTCGGAAAAAATGAGGGGGCGCGATAAAAATATCGTTTTTATCAATTATCTTGGCCAATTTTGATTTTTATTATGAAATACTTTTGAATAATTTATAAGAAATCTAGAACAATCTGGAACAGTAATAAGATTTATTATTTTCAAGAAAAGGGGGCCTGGGGAAAAATTATTTTTTCCGGATTACCTCAGTCAATTTTTAATGAAATGCTTCGGAACAATGTTTAGAACAACTAGTATAAACCGGAGCCACTTCCAGAATTTCAATTTTCAAACGCAAGGGGGCTGGGTGCAAAATCATTTGTTTCAATTATATGGGTCAATTACGATTTTTTTTAAATACATTGGAACAATTTAGAAGAAACCTAGAGCAACCGTCAGATGCTCAATTTTTAAGGAAGGGAGACTGAGAAAAGTCACATATTCCGATTATCTCGGCCAATTTTGAATTAAATTGTTTGGAACAATGTTTAGAACAACTAGAATAAGCCGGACACCACCAAAATTGAAATTTTCGCTCAAAGAGGTGCTGCGTGAAAATTTCATTTGCTCAATTATCTCAGCTAATAATGACTTTGTTTTAAATACTTGGGAACAATTTAGAGGAAACTTAGAACAACTTAGAAGAACTGTCGGATTTTCAATTTAAGAATAAACGGGGCTGACATCACACAGGAGTTGACAAAGCAGCTTTTCTCAAAGCTTGCATATGTATTGATAGGTAAAAACTTTCTTTTCTTTCAGACTTATTTCGAGTAAAAACATATTGGGGTTGTATATGTTTTTGCTTTTTATACAAGTACGTATAGTGTAATCTATTTAAGATTTCAAATAATGAATAATTTTAATAATATTTGTGAAGCTGTTTAATATATTCTGATGTACACTCCAAGCAACAACTCAATATTACGGTAAAACTGATAAGTTTTATGTAATTTAATCTATTTATAAGCATTGTTTTGGACATATATCATATATATCTTTTTCTACTCCCATACTTTAATTGTATTATTAGATATGCCGAACCTGTACTATAATGGTGTTCATTACGATACAGATTTTCATTATGTTACAAGTTTATATCCAATAGGAATACAGATTTTTCATTACGATACAAGTTTATATCCAATAGGAATGCGACATTTCAATATTCAAACAATATTCAATATGGCGACTGCATATCTGACACATATACAAATTAAATAAATGTGACAGTTCTCTGCAATTTACAAGTAAGTACTTGAAATTTGTGCTTTTTTGAAAATATAAACGGTAAAAATGAGGGATAATGACAGTGAAATGTAATAATTGACTCCACCAGAAATTATGGAACAAGCCTTAGTAGCCACGAACAATTTATTACCAGCCAAATTCACAAAAACGTACGGAAAATTTTAACCTCAATTTATGAAATGGATTGTTCAAAAAATATGTTTTATTATGGGGTCGTAGAAAAAATAGTGTATGCAACTCGCATTTAATGGCTATTAAGACACTCGTATTCATTACAATACTCGGCTTCGCCTCGTATTGTAATTCTCTTACTCGTGTCTTAATAGCTATCATTAAATGCTCATTGCATAATATACTATTCTAGTCCGTTAAAAATACTAAATGTAACAACTTTATAATCATGGCTTGGTTTAAAACTCAAAAGAAATAATACATTACTCTTTTTACCATTTTATATCTCCCTTAATTTTTGAGATATTGAATGTAAATATTTACATTCAATATCATATTTAAGTACAGATATTACTTATGGTATTTAGGTGCTGTATCAAATTATCTACAATTATAGAATATTAGGTTTTTGTGAGAGAAAAATGTTATTTGTTTGACAGGTTTACCTATGTTAGCATATATATTGGTCTGTTTGCTTGAGTTGCGTGTAGAATTATATAAATTTTAAATATAATAATTTTAAATTCGGCATATTTAATTTTTTTTAATAACTTCAACCGACTTTTGAACTAGGTATAGTCTGCCGCTAGACCAAGGTGACTGCAGTAATGCGCTTACGGTGCTAAACAAATTGATATCTTATAGTGAAAAAGTATCGAAACAATTTGTTTATTAATTCTAGTTATTTAACTTTAACCCTTTCAGCATATTCAATCAAATCTTCTTTCAGATCTGCTTCAACATAATCCTACTGAGAAATTTCCAGAAACCATGTATTTATTCTTTCTCGAAACATACGGATAATGCATAATGTAAATACAAAGGACGCTACGACAACATGACAAATAGGTTCATTATATCTTCTAATATCGAAATTCCGTCGTCTTGCGAAATATATTATTGGTGATGGTATTCAATGAGGAAACATCAGAAATACCACACCCCTTATATATCAACGCCTTTGCTCCGTAATATAAAGGACAATATTTAACAAATTACTTCGTGGGCGACGCTAATTTAGAACTATCCGTTACTCATTACACCGACACAGCTAACAAATAGATACGTTTTATGATACTTAACGTTTGTTGTCTTATATATGTTCATAAGTGTCACTCTAATATGGAATGCTCCATCTAATAATAAGAGAGAGATAGTATAATTAGATAAGAAGTGTAAGCCGAATTAGGATCAATAACTTTAACATTTGTAAGATAGTGAATGTAATAAGGCTACAACTAAAAAAAAAACTAATTGGAACGGTTATCAGTTGACGATCGTATCGAGAACTTATGGCAATGAAATTATAAAATGGTAGATATATATTTTATAGAACATCTTAATGATCCTCAGCTTCAAAAATACACGCGGCAAAGAGTATTTTAACCCACTAAATCTATTAAATTATTTTAAAATTAGTTTTTCTGTGTTGAAAATTCTAATTAAAGACTTGAACTCAGACACCCGCGGTAGCGTAATGGTAGAGCAACCGACTAGAAATCGAGAGATCGTGGGTTCGAATCTCAGTAGTGAGTAATTTTTAAAAATTAAAAATTTATATAATTAAATACTTAATTATCAAAAAAAGCAGAAAATTGTAATTAGAGTGTTCATACAAATTAAATTACCTACCTATATAAATATTTTAAAACAACAAGGAAGTATAACATTTTAACTTTAGGAGAAAAAATAGCTGAGCACAAACGTAATTTCTAGTCAGTATACAAGATTTCACTAACTTCACTAAATGTAAGGCAGCAGAGGCAAAAGTCTTTTTCAATTTTATTCAACTAGCAACCTACATAAAGCCAAATCAGAATAGATTGGTGACGAAATTCATTCGCATCTAATTTTATTATCCTAAATGGTGTTTAGTGTTGTCTAGGATGCCCTTAGAGTTCGCTTTTCATTTCTTCTACGAATTGAATTTCCTGAAAACGACAAAAATAATTATTGTTATCAAGGTATACATTCAGTTTCCATTTTTAATATCAAAACTGCAAATGATATGTTAAATAAAGCTTCCGTGAGGATCGAAATAAGTACACGTGTCTTTGGATATAATTACAGCATTTTTCAAAACCAACTTTTCGATTTAATGTGGGCAAATTTAGAAAAAATACTTACAAAATCAATGTCATTTAATGTTTATTGGGGTGCGGGTGAAAAATGTTCGGCAAAAGACAGAAAATAGATATTTTATCAAAAAAAAAACACTTTATTGTTTCCCAAAATATTCGCCTTTAAGTTTTAAGCACTTTTGCATTCGAAGAAATGGGCATCTCCAAAACATGTCATTTAAATGCTTCAAAGGCTTCTTACGACGTCAAAAATCACTCATCACGCAATTCGTTTTTGACAAAAGAGGGAACAGGAAGAAGTCATTAGGTGATAAGTCAGGCGAATACGTAGAACTACTCATTGGTTCAATGTTATTATACTATAAATAATTGACTGTTCGATGCGTTGCCGTTGTGAAGGATAATGCGCCGATATTTTTTCTGATATCAGCGAAGACTTCCGGCAAACAAATTGTTGTATACCAATCAGCGTTCACTGTTTTTCGAAGAGCAACGGTAGCAACAGACCCAGTTTTACGGTAGAAAAAAACAATAGTTTTTTCTGAAACGTTTCGTGAACGAAAAACTTTTGTTGGTTTTGGTTCGCTTTGGAACACCCATACAGTTAACTGTTGTTTTGTTTCTGGTATAATATATTCAGATTTCGTCATCTGTTGCGATGCTGTATACGTTGGCAGAAGCACCGCGATTAAATTTTGAAGCGTTTTTTTTCGCAGCAACTCACACGAGTTATTTTTTTCACTACTAAATGCACTTGCTAAATCATTTGTATTTAACTTTTACCAATGTCTCGTACAGTTTGGCTGAAAAACATCAGTTGATAGACGACCTTTACGAAATTAGTCACACACACCAGTATCACGCTTAAATTCTGCAAACCAGTCATAAGCTGTGGTTTTGATTGATGCTTTATCACCAAAGGCAGAATGAAGTCGATCGAAGTATAGTTGTTACGTTAAACCACATTTGAAGTCGTAAAAAATCACCGCACGAAAATCTTCACTAAAAATGTCAATGGTGTTTATCATACTAAAGGTCAAAGTTTAAGACGGGTTTGCGGGTTACTCTCGTATCACCATGTCCTTTAACACATGTGATTCAATGTAGAAAAATAACGTTCTTTGCTTCAGTAAGAAACGACTCTTTCTACATTTGAGAAATACATTAATAACATAATCTTCCATCTTACATTAACTTATAAAAGGAACATTGATGTTGGCTATTCTGGTAAAAGCATGGAATGAAGTTAGCCTCTTAACTTCAGTTAATTAAAAATTTCAACTGCATTTATAGTATGAAACAAGAAGTTGGAATTAGTGTAGGACCGTGTAGAACACTAATGGCGAGACCTTTTGAGAAGTGGGTCTTATTTTGTTCCTAATTTCTTTTAATACCACCCAGTGGGTCACTAAATTATTGGTGTCATTTGAAAAAAAAGGCGGAGGGGATAAAACGTAGTATAAATTATTTGGAAACACCAAAAATTTTTAAATAGTAAAGCTTCTCTTGGTTCTCACTTTCAAAATCCTCTAAAAAGGTTTACCGTTTCTCTTTGCTTTACAACTTTTACTTATGCAAGTGATGAGCAAAAAATAAAGCTCGACATCAAAAAGTGATATCAATGATGACAGGTACCATGAATTACAACATTTATTGAGGGAAACGAATATGTGGCCCGAACATTGTTAACACAGCATTGGCAAGTTTCTTCATTAGTATAAAGTTGTTTTGTAAAGAATCCCATAGACGTTTAATATAATATTTTCAATTTTTAGTGTGAAATCTGGTTAACTCCATTGTTTTAAATTCTATTATGTATAGATGCAAAATAAAGTGAAATGTATTTTGCAAACTTGATTAAATATTTTCTAAAAGTTTTTCTACTTCCTGTGTAATTATTAAATACTTCTTAATTGCATTTTCTGAATTGAATATTTTAATATTTTTAAACATTATTGATACAATTTGTTTATTTTCTATTCAGTTCTTCGAAATGCTGAGTTGTGTCATATAAGAACTCACTTTACCAATCTATATTTTGAAAATTCGTCAGTTGTATTGTTTGTTCAATTAAAAAGAGCTATTTCTTTTTATAAAATTAACAAACTGATTAATAACTTCATTATTTTATGTCAAAATCCCAGAATATTGGCACTCCATTTCCTCTAATAATTGATCAAATTATGGTAATATTTTCGATTGTCTGTTCTCTCATTTATGATAAATAAGATAATAAAAATCAATGTGTAATTTAAAAAGCTTTCATGGGTCAGTCTGTCTTCACTAGTCACAGTTTGGCCACCACTGGTGGAGAATAAGCTTTAAGTTCTTTGTAAAGCAATTTCTCAAGGAGCATCTATTCTATTCACTAAATGAATCATTACTAGGGCGCGGACATGACCGGTTTAAACTACTTCGAAGTTACAATGGAGCAAGGAAATAATGTAAACACCACACGTTTACTGAATAGCACTAATTCATATAGTGAACTGCAACATCTGTTTACGCCCGAGAAGTGCCCTACAATGAGAGCAAAAAATGTTCATAAAATAAGGAATTCATGAGTAAAATCCTTTTTTCATCGGCGTAGATAGGAGCGTGAGGGATTTTTAAAATTTATTGTATTTACCTTATATTTCGCAAGAGAAATAAAATGTTCATTCATACTTAGTTAGTTTCGTTTTTTCATTGTTTTTACTGTTAATTACGTACTTCGTAATTTTTGTAATAGTCTGTTTAATACCGGTTTATTGAATCGACTTCTCCCAATTATCTAGACGTAAGTGTGCACTGGATTTTGTTTAGTTTCAATAACATACGCGTACATTTTTAATTATCATTTATTTAGATCTAGAACGTTGTTTATGTTACTTTTTCTGATATGAAAGTGAATTGCCAGTGATTCCGAAATTTATTACAAAGTCTGTAAAATATCGTTACAGAATACCAAAATATCGCACGTTCGTCACTTAGCTTTGCACAGAAATAGTTTTTATGCAGAGAATTTCAATTGTTTACAAAATTTCGTTTCATGTATAAATGAGATGCTCGAAGTATTTCTGAGTGCAAGGAACTAACACAAATCCCAGATTTAAAAAATCAGTTGTTATTCCGTCAGGAACACTTTGGAAATTTGCCTAAACTAATCACATATTTTGAAAATCGAAATCTCAAAATAAAAGATGGATTAACCACATTAGATGTGGGCTATTAATAATTTCAAAAGTATTCCAGGTGACTTCGGATGTAGCCTTCGGCAAAAGTTAGACGCAATAGAAATCCAGATTTAATAACATTGTGGCAATTGTGTATGCTAAATACGCTGAAATAAAAGAATATTTCCAGTACGCACCTGTAACCAGTTGCGATGTAGAAAGGACGTTTTCTATCTACAAGGATGTACTTAATTCAAAGAGAACAAGTCTTACAGAAGAGAAAATGAACAAATAATAAGGTATTTTGTATTTTATAGATTACCAGGCACTTGTTATCCAATTATATAAATAAAATTAAAACCTCTTTAAAAATACAACATTTCAATAGTGCGCCCATGGGCGATGAGTCATCAACCGTTCGCGTCCGCGCCCTAATCATTACTTTAATATTTACACTGTGCCATAGAATGCCTTTCCGGCAAAACAAATTTATTTGTTTATTTTGTATTTCTTTAATTTATAGTTTTTAGAAGAATTGTCATTTTCATTTACATTTTGAAACTCCATTTTTTTTGGTAAATTATTACAATCACATATTCATATTGCTGTGACAACATAACTATTTGGAATATGATTGGCATATATTAGGCTTTGCTAAATAAATTATGTTGTGTGCTGTTCCAGCAACATAAATAATAAAGATGATGATAATTTTTATTATCCTTAATGTATATTTTATATATACATATCTTAACAGCACGTACTTTATAAGTATACGTGAATTCTTCAGTGTATCTGAATTTCTTCCCTCTCGTCAAATCTCTTGTTTTTATTAAAGATTGGGATAAGGTTATAGCTTATTTAAAATGAAAAACCAGAAATCATATAAAACATAATTGTCGAATTTATTTAATATTTATTACATAAAAAAAATATAGCATCGCTATACTGTATTCACCATATATATTTTAAAAGAAACATAATTATAAGATAACGTTTGTACCTCGTTCTAGGTTGTAACGTTTCTTTATGATACGAATATATTTTCTTATACTTAATTAAATAGAACTCTAAAAACATTTTCCTGTTTCTCAACAAATAAATCCAATTAACTTTTGTATATGGTTTACATTTTCTGCTAGTTCTATTTTCACCAGATACATTATATTCGCACGTAATGCCCTGATAAACCTAGAATTTCGCAATGGTCAATGTTTGGAGAAAAGCTTGAATCTGATTACTATCTATAACCATTCGCACGTGTTATAGCTAGCACTTCAGAGTCCGCTACCCAGAAACACTTTCCTTATTTCAAATCTAATCTTAAATCATTAATTCATAATCAAAATTTTATTGTAACTATTAATGATGCCAAATACTGTGCCAGAAAATATACATTTGCACGCTATATCCTCTTAACACTCAACACCATTAATTATTTTATCTCTTTTAAACTTGAAACTAAAGAATGCTTATTACTATCTCAGGAAAATATTTATTATCCCTGTTGCATGACGTTATATTGAATATACGTTCGCACGATATATTTCAATACTCGTATAGCCACATTGATAAGTCTTTGCCTCTAACTTACTTTGAATCATTGAAAAACTTTTCAAATTCGGCCATTTGCATCTCCATTATTTTTACAAAATTACAAAAAAACAATTAAACAAAGAGAATAAAAATGAATGAAACTTGAATGAAAATAAAATTGACACGCTAAAACAAAAGAAATCAATATGAATCGTGGTGTATCTAACCCTACGATTTTAAGTTTTATATAACCAGCTAATCTGTGAATCAATCAATGAATGACTCTTGTCGATTCTTGTTTTCCATTTATATTCCCGGGGAAAACACGTGACCGTTCTCAACGCCATCTGCAGAAACTACCATTTGAGTTGTCACCCTGCGTCTCTAGTGAGCTCTTGGCCTCTTCAAGTTGCCGTTGTGATTTGAACACCCACACACACGCACTTGTTGTCCTTTTGACAGTTCCTCACTTCAAAATGTCAACACTCCAAGAATTGTCCGTTTATAATTTAAAAGTTTCTTATAAATTGTCCAGCGTTTCTCCAACGTAGGTTTACTTGTTTTAATATAAATCTTCTTTATATTTGTTTATGAATTTATTCTTTCCATTAGCTAACACAAATCTTATTTTTGTTTTATGTCCAGCTCTCGGCGATATTGGAAAAACATTGTAAATAACAGGTATTCTTTTAATAATATTACTCGTACTACTATGGTCTATTTGGTTTGCCTTTTCGTCGCCTCCTTCTATCCAGGACTTCTCTAACGGTGATATATCTATTTGTAATAAACTACAAACCAAGTTTACATTATATTTTCTTTTTATTTTGTAGGTCATCAAAAACCGTACAAACCTCTCTACAGCTTATGAAACATAATACTACATATACAAATTCCTGAATGTATTCTATTATTACCAGCTGTCGTTTATAAAAAACACTACTGCTGATTATATCTCTCAGAATATTTTTATTTATATCCTTTTTTATTTACTTATCTAGTCGTAAGTTAAGGTAAATATTTATTCTTTTTGTATGATTTATTTAATAAATTTTATTACCTCATGCACGTTCTCAAGTTTACATAATTATTCAATTATTTTTCTCTCGTGCATATCGAATTCTATTTTCTTCATACATTTTTACTGCATTAAGATGACTAGTTCGTATTACACTACCATCCATAAGCATAACCCTTTCTCGGTTATTTGCTTTCATTTCTTTTTTATTTTTAAACAACAGTCCATTATTTAAAATGTTCAGTGCAATTCTCACACATTTTATAAAGTCAGGTTGTTTTTCATTATACACAAACCATCCATCTTGTTTCTCTTTTCTATAAAAGAAATATATATATATATATATATATATATATATATATATTTTTGGTAATTTTTTTCCTTGGCCGTATTATATTTTATAAGTTGAGGATTGTCGTGGGTGTAGCGGCCTTTTTTTGGGACAACACGGTTTAAAAACAGGTAACTTAACAATGTAATTAAAAACACATATTTTTGTTTTTATTCTTTGTAACGTTTCGGCCAAACATTTATGTTGCCTTTTTCAAACAATACTTATCTGTTGTTTTCTTATTTAATTGTAATGGTGAATATAATATACGATACATTTACAAATAATATGTTTTTCTTCCTGAAAGTCGTCATTTCTTTCTCTAGTTCTCTTACACTTTCAACAAATCTCATTTACTTTTACAGTCGTATTTATATTTTTATAGTTCTAATACTTGTAATTGTCAAGTTTATGTCTTGACTCTTAAAACATATCTGTTACAAGCATGCGTTTAAAATCAATTGATTTTAAACGCATGCTTGTAACAGATATGTTTTAAGAGTCAAGACATAAACTTGACAATTACAAGTATTAGAACTATAAAAATATAAATACGACTGTAAAAGTAAATGAGATTTGTTGAAAGTGTAAGAGAACTAGAGAAAGAAATGACGACTTTCAGGAAGAAAAACATATTATTTGTAAATGTATCGTATATTATATTCACCATTACAATTAAATAAGAAAACAACAGATAAGTATTGTTTGAAAAAGGCAACATAAATGTTTGGCCGAAACGTTACAAAGAATAAAAACAAAAATATGTGTTTTTAATTACATTGTTAAGTTACCTGTTTTTAAACCGTGTTGTCCCAAAAAAAGGCCGCTACACCCACGACAATCCTCAACTTATATATATATATATCTTAAATTCTATCTCGTCTTTTATTTTAGTACTTATTTAAATTGTAAATATAAATTCAATTTTTATGTCTACATTTTCTCACATAAAAGTGTATGCAACCCAATATACTCATGTTAAAATTTTTGAAATACAATAAACTTATTATTATTGTTTCTTTTATATTTTATACACTTAAATTAAGTCTTAATGCTATTACTATTATCTCATTAATATGCAAGATACCACGGCAATATGTCCTGGTAATAAAATATATCATATTTATTATTAAGAATACTTAGAGGTATGTATGTATGTAAGTATGTATCTACGATATAACATAAGTGACAACCGCTCGACGAAACAACTCTATCTATGCTGAATCTACTAATTTGTCAGAACGAAACGAATCACGGATCGGATGGAGAACAGCGGAACGAAAACGAAACACACAGCGAACAACTAACAACCAACGAGCGTTCTAATTTACCTGCATTATTTGAATTAGCCGCGAGAGGGTCGATACTGGCCTACATTTCGAGGAGATTTAACTTGACCTAGGACACCGCGTCACACGAGTAGCCAACCGGTAGCAGGTGTACGCGCCGAATACCAAACGTTTAGAGTCGTCGGCGTACTTCATTTCCGAGCTTGCATCTCGATACCGTCGCCATATGATCGACGCTGTGGATTCGCTCTCTCTCGCGCGTATGTCATAACATGAAAATGTAGATTATGTAGTGGGTGGATGTTCTTTTTCTTTTCCGGAAGAATATGGGAAATATGTTAATATGGTAGACACCCACGAGACACGAGGGAGTCTCGCTTTAACCGCCCACCTAATTTCAGCAATATTTCGTAGAAAACCCTGTTGTCATTATACAGTTTCATTGATAGTGTTTCAAGTTTTAAAGTTTAATTTCCTCAAAATATAGCAGTTAACAGCGTTCTTTTACATTAAAATGCGATTTTTTAGAAAAAAAAACTATTGAGGTGTGGGCACCACACGATTTTCTTATACGAATGCGGCTACGAATTTTTTTATTCAAACGTTTCCCCAAATTTAGTGTAAAATACCTTAAATTCTTAATAAATGTGTACAGATTGCGTAATTTGTTAGATATATGCGGCAAACTGCTTTTCTTTTACTTCTCCGTACATACTTTTAACTTATAGGAATTGGTGTAATTAATAAAAGTCTTAGTTACGTTTTGTATATATTTGTTCATCACGACTATTATAACGACTGACTGACATACTTAAATTTCTCATAGCAGAAATCAGCGACCATAACGAAGCGACAGTATTGTCGGATCCTTTGACGTTTCGCGTGCCACTTTCGCCTTGTCGTTTTTAAGTGATAAATAGGGCGCGGACACGAACGGTTGATGACTCGTCGCCCATGGGCGCACTATTGAAATGTATTTTTAAAGAGGTTTTAATTTTATTTATATAATTGGATAACAAGTGGCTGGTGATCTATAAAATACAAAATACCTTATTATTTGTTCATTTTCTCTTCTGTAAGACTTGTTCTCTTTGAATTAGGTACATCCTTGTAGATAGAAAACGTCCGTTCTACATCGCAACTGGTTATAGGTGCGTACTGGAAATATTCTTTTATTTCAGCGTATTTAGCATACACAATTGCCGCAATGTTATTAAATCTGGATTTCTATTAAAACTGCGTCCAACTTTTGCCGAGGGCCACATCCGAAGTCACTTGGAATACTTTTGAAATTATTAATTGCCCACGACTAATGTGGTTAATCCATCTTTTAATTTGATATTTCGTGTGATTCGTTTAGGCAAATTTCCAAAGTGTTCCTGAACGAATAACAACTGATTTTTTAAATTTGGGATTTGTGTTAGTTCCTTGCACTCAGAAATACTTCGAGCGTCGTCATTTAAACATGTTACGAAATTTTGTAAAGTATCGAAATTCTCTGCATAAAAACTATTTCTGTGTATGTTTTAGCAAAGCTAAATGACGAACGTGCGATATTTTGGCATTCTGTAACGAAATTTTACAGACTCTGTAATAAATTTCGGAATCACTGACAATTCATTTTCATATAAGAAAAAGTAACATAAACAACGTTCTAGATCTAAATAAATGATAACTAAAAATGTAGGTACGCGTATGTTACTGAAACTAAACGAAATCCAGTGCACACTTACGTCTAGATAATTGGGAGAAGTCGATTCAATAAACAAAAAACAAAAATTACGAAGTACGTAATTAACAGTCAAAACAATGAAAAAACGAAACTAACGAAAGTATGAATGAAAATTTTATTTCTCTTGCGAAATATGAGGTAAATATAATAAATTTTAAAAACCCCTCACGCTCCTATCTACGCCGATGAAAAAAGGATTTTACTCATAAATTCCTTATTTTATGGGCATTTTTTGCTCTCATTCTCGGGCACTTCTCGGGCGTAAACAGATGTTGCAGTTCACCATATGAATTAGTGCTATTCAGTAAGCGTGTGTTGTTTACATTATTTCGTTGCTCCGTTGTAACTCCGTCGTAGTTTAAACTGGTCATGTCTGCGCCATAGTGATAAACAACCACCAAGTACAATCAGAGAACGTATTTATATTGACACCAAAATAATGTTGCTCCTATATAATACTGAGCGAATGTTAAAATATACAAAACTGATTGTAAAAATATTAAATAAATTGTAATGGTATGGCCTATTTTATAAATTAATATAATAAGTTTATGATAATTAAATAACTCAATAAATAATATTTTATGAATATTTTAAAATATATTTGAAATCAATGAATATATTACTATAAGTCTAATTCTCATGAATTCATATGTAAGTTTATTATATATAAGCATTGTGGCATCAAAAGTATATGTTAGTGAGATAAGCGCTGCGATATCGATAAACATTCTCATTATTAAATAATTAAAACCATAGCTAGAAATAATGGATTTAAAGAGAAAATAGTAGATGACACTATTAAACACAAACAAAGAGAAAAACTCAAAATACACTTTTATCCTAAAATAATAGAAAAAGACAACACGAAATGGCACATTATACAATACATTCCACATATTAATTATAAAATTAACAGAATATTTAAGAAAATAGGTATCAAAACAGTCAACATAAATAAAAACAATTTAGGTGCTATGTTAGTCAATAACAAGGAAAGAACTAAACTTACCGACAAATCAGGTGTATACAAAATTAGTTGCACAGACTGTAAAGCTATCTATATCGAACAAAGTGGCAGAAAGATCGAAACTAGATTAAAAGAACATAAAAGATCAATATTGCATAATATTAGAAATACAGGCCTTGCCGAACATTGTATAGATAATCTCCATTTTCCCGATATAGATAGTTGCAAACTTATACATAATGTAAACAAAGGACCGAAATTAAATCTGTTAGAAATATTAGAAATTAAAAAATCAATTCAAAGAAAAGAGAAAGTAACGAACACACACAGAGACTTTTCAAACACACACACACCCGTAATAGACACTTATGTACAAAGAGGCAATAAACACAACGACATATATAACAACCCTACACAAACTGACCTGTTAGTTTCCGGCTCGATAATGGTATGAACAATACCGAAACATATGTCGCAAAGACTAAATAAAAATTGTGGAAAGTTTTCAAGAGTTTTATTTTATTTTTATTTAAAATAGTTATTAAATTTCATTACATTCAAAACTAATATAGGTTAAAGTTTTTTACTTTTTATACATATTTAAAACATTTTGATCTATCTTCCATACGAAGAGGTGGGTGAATTTTGAATATTTGTTGTAATCGTTCTTTAAATTAAATTCAAATTTACTGCGTAGCTTTAAAGTGCCATTTACAGCAAATTTTCTTAATAATATTCTTTTTTCTCCTAATTTGACAAGAACTTCAAGCGTATTAGTATGTTTCGACGCATTGGGAACCTACTAGCAATCGTGTTTGACAGAAAAAAATCAGAGGACAATTTCAAAAAAGGGAGTGGGGGTGATGGTATAGAGGGTTTTGACACTTTTCCGTTTCAAAAGATGATATTTGAAAAAGTTATTGATGTTGTTTAAATCAGTTTTTCTTTCATCATTGTATCTATTCAAATAACGAAGATATTACTTGTACAGGAAATTTTGGGACATCCGTATAATAATAATAATAATTATTTTAAATACAATTTAAATTAATTAGTTTATAGTAACTTATATTGAAGATACAAAAATATAGTAAATTCCAGCAACCATCGATTGTTTAAATCATCTGGTCGCAGAGGCAAGAGGGACCGTAAAATTATGTCAGTATCCACGAGGAGCGAATGCTCCAACGTTAACCGAAAGAACCCAGGTCCGGTATATACTAAACGAGTGAAGTTCATACGGGCAAAGCGGATCGATATGGAGCACTAGCGCAGTGTTGTTGTATCCATCCACTTTGCTTGACGTTGTACAATCTCTACGCAGTTGGTTCTGAAACCGCGCGCAGTGCTGTTCAAAATATTTCACGAAGTTTACAGCATGTAGCAGCAGCAAGCAGCACCTCAATATTTTCATATTTATACATATATATCGCAATTGCCGCGTTTGGGAATTCTCTTCTAAAAATCCATGTTTATAAATAATTGACGGCTTACTTTTGCTGTCTTTCGCACGTGCGGCTCTATGTAAAAAATTAAATAAGAAATATTGGAATTTAAAAATATCTGATGTTAATACCTAAAATAAAGAAGGCCGAAATCGAAATATAGTCCTGGGGCAGAATTTCGTGATACTTTTTCGCCGTCAATGTTACTTAATAATAATTTTTTTATGTGTTTTCTCGAGGTTGTCCGATAAAATATATTGGTAGATACATAACCTAATATTGAGTATACGGACGGACCTGTTTTGTTTTCTTTGACAATATAACAACCGTCACAAATCACCTGTTTGTTTGTTTGTTGTCGATATAATAATAATCGCATGTTTAGTAATATATTTCTTGTGTGGTAATAGTTAAATGTTTGTTAATTAGGTGAAGTGTTAAGTGCCAATTTTTTTCTGTAGTCTCGTGAGAATGAAAGGATGATTTACGAAATTTCTGGGAATTCTCGGCGTTAATTATATTAAGGTGAGTTATTATAATACATATTTTTGGACAGTTTGTTTTATTTTTTCCGTGCTAGTTGTTTTTATGCGTACATTTGTAACCTTGTGACCATTTTAGAATGATACATTCGGTCTAACTTTTTTTTGTATATAAAAACGAGCAATGTCTCTTTTTAAATTGAAAATATTGAAATAGGTAATGTAAAATATTCTAAAATTTTAATGTAATAGTTTTTATTGCTTTTTACTATTATTTAAATTGTTGTTTATTACATATACAATTGTTTCTTCTTTACTTAATAATTTTGAAATGCCATTTTTTAAACCTGCATTTACAAAAGTACCTTTTATATACCCTAATTAAGTAAGCAAGTTTCTTAAAACTATCTTGAAATAATAGCAAATTGAATTAACCCAGTAAGCAATTCTACTCATTCATTATCAGTCTCTCAGTCTCCAACTTCTTTGAAACTTCTGTCTATACACAATTATGGAAGAATTACAAGTGAAAAATGAGGATGCTTTCTGGTCCAGGCAGACAAATGTCAATAGTAATTAATTTCAAATATACGCAGAACGTTTTCAAGTAATTTGATTTCTGATACACTAAAGGTCACGACGCAAATTGTCCATTCTATAGGTATACAAAAAGTACTTTTGCGAAATTAGTTTCGATAACTGATTTTTATATTATTTTTAGATCTCGTTCCAAAAATCTTTGAAGGTTTTTTCGCAAAACGATTACATATTTTCGAGGAAAAAATCGCAATGTTTTTATAATTTTTGTATTTAATAATTTCAGTAATACATACTTTATATTTACATTCTAGCTCTGGTCATGATTACAATGAAAAATGATTTTATGATAATGATTTCAAATCTTTATAGTAGCGATTTTTCTGTTTCTCAAAATTTTAGTTTTTTGAGTTTGCTTTTGTAGAATTGCCATATATTTTTAACACAAATCAGTAATCGCCTAACATGCTACTATTTCATCATCTTTGATATGGTCTTAGTGAAAACTTTTATCTTGCTTCTCGCGAACTGCACCTAAGTTTTCAGGTAAGTAGTGTAGGTGATAATGGGGCAAATGTACTTTTAAACACATCAGGTTTCTGATGTCAGTCCCGACGACTGCATCTGCCACAGCTGTGTTTCGATTAAACTCGGGAACTTTCACAAAACTATTTAAAACGCTCTTCATCTTTTGGCAAAGCTTTAGCGAAATGGTTTATAACATCTAATTTCAAGCGGTGTAAGTAAACCCTTTTTTGTATCGTGCGTTCAAATACTTTCCTCATTAGAGTAGGTTGTTTTTGCAAAATTTTAAGTAATAAATATTGGTGTACATCCTAAGGTTTTGAAAATTTCAAATTCCGACAGTTGTCATACTTGAATTCAAATTATAGACGCCTATTATTATTTACATGACATAACCAAACTATCCAAATTATGTACTGTCACCAACCATTAAAAAAAGAATGGCCGTCTCTAATGAGGAAAGTATTTGAAGGCACGGTATTAATCATATCTTTTTGAATATTTTTCACTACATGTTCGAAAGTCTTCTGTTATGGGCACTCTTTATATAATGTCTTTTTTTTGTCCCGCCTGCTCCATTCCAAAGACAACACAAGAAATTCTTTGGATAGACAGGCACCAAAAGTCTAGTAATCAAATCTCCTCGTTTTATTGTTGTGTTTAATTATCAGTTTACCTGTTTAGAGAACAATCCTAAATGAATAATAGTTTACACTATCTGAAATACTATTTGTATGCACCAAATGTATGTAGTTGGATTTAAACAAGAATACTTTACCTATACTAGTTGTACATACAGCAGACCGATTTTCATGTGGCCGGTTAGAAGTACCGCCCTCGAGATGCGCACGAAATTCATACCTCTGGCATTCAGTGTTTTACATCCTTTTAAGCGACACTGACCCTTACTTGACGCACGTACAAATTCTCCCACCGGCCACATGAAAATCGGTCTGCTGTAATATAATAGAACATTTTATTCATCGCACTACTGGAGTTCCGCGGGAGTCGATGCTTGGTCCTATCGTCTTTCTACTATTTATTAATGAAATTCATATCTAGTAATCATGAATGCTAACTATGTATTCGCGCCAATTCCTAGCAAACATTTTGGCGGTACCCAAAATAAAATTTATGATCTCCTTTTCGACCTCAATCAGTAGTTTGCTCAGAATATGTATCACATGAACGTGTGAAAAACAAAAGTTGCGATATTACTATTGTAGTTTGGTATTACGTTGTTTGCCACATTTTTACAAATCCATTTCTTTGTATAGAATTAACAATTAATCTGATATAGTGGATAGTCGAACACTATTCCAATTATTTTACATTCTTATTTTTGCTAATAGTTTTATATATTATTAGTTTTTCAAACTTCAAATTTCTCTATTGTCATTAGATCGAATAAGTAAGTGTTGATATATGTACTTTTGCAATGCTGTACAATGCATAAAAATATAATAACGCAATAACAGTTAATGTATATATTAACAAATTTTAATAGATATAACGAAAAGAAAACATTTTTAAATTCTGCTTGTTATTCCTAATATCATCGGGGTATACCATAACAGAATTTCACATTTCCGTAGAGTTAGGGTGTATATACATTAATAATTTGTAAATATAAAATGAGACCACATTTAGTGTCTGTCTTTCTTTAAAGATATCACGACCAGAAACGGAAGGGTGCAGGTTCAATATGAAACGTACAACACGTTTCTTTATAAAGCCGCTGCAAACCATTATGTGTACAAGCTTGTCCCCACATTAAAATCATGTAATTTAATATTCCGTACACCAGGTCTTATAAATACCCAGTAGAGATTCTGCGTTCATAACAGATTTTAAATATCGAATCTCTTTTATTCTTAATCTTATTACCACCATAAAATTATATTTTTTTAAGTACATAAGCTAAAATAATTTCTGCGTATTATGTTTCGCCTAACATTTTTCTGAGCCAGGGGGTGTAATAAGCTTTAGTGTAATTTTAGAATATTATCTGCAGAAAACTTTTAAAAACTAGCAGAATCAACTATTTTAAAGTACAATTTGACTTTCCCCCATTGTTTTACAAGAGTTGTGTTTACTGACTATGAGGGTTGAAGTATTTTCTTCTTTTCACAAATTCTTTTTTGGTATTTTTACCTAATGAAAAGATGCTCTATTTACTTAAAAAGAGTATTTCCTCAAGATCCCATGTCTGCGTTTTGAACCTTCTGAAGACGATCTCTATCATACGCATCAAGGCAAGGACTATACAGTAAAGAGGCAGAATTAAAGAGAAAACTAAACTCTCACACAACGTTGTTTTCATCGAAGAGTTAAATATATGACGCTGAGAATATAAAATCCGTAAATTGCTATAATATGCGAGTCTAATCTTTTCAGATATCTCTTATATCTAAAAGAGTTGTCACTAGTTTAACACGAATTTTCGACTTGATCAAGTAGTGACGAAATTTCATCCTCCGTTTTAATTTGGCCATGGTTCACTAACTTCTGAACATCTTTACGTCCACCCAACAACAACACATTTGACATTGATGGATTGATTTTAAGCGCATGACGCTCAGAAAGAAAAGATTCATTAAATTAGAATTTATTTGGTCGACAGCTTTCCGATAACTAACAATGTGGAAGCTCTGATATATTTCCGTATCATCTGCAAGAAAGTTGTATAAACGGTGAACAGCAAAGGTTCCAAATTTGACCCTTGCGGCACACCCCTAATTAAATTTAAAAATTCCCCAGCACTATTACCTTGTGAAAGATTCACTTGTATTAAATTATTAGTTGAATCTAATTTATTTGTAAGTTTATTAGCAATATTTTCTAAGTAACTTTTCAACAGCTCAAGATTACGTCTATATGCTAACAAAATTAATAGAGGAATTAGTAGAGAAATCGAAACGTAACAAAACACATATATTATTAAATGATAACTAATTGATTTACCGGCTAATCGAATTACGTATGTATATTATGATCTTTATTATGATATTAAAGAGCAGAACTGCCTATATTGCATCTATCGCACTAATGAGATAATGAAGTTCAAACAAAGTAAAAGATCATTTACCATTATGTGAAACATAATATGTTTGATATTTCCGAAGCTTCAGCTTGTTGTGTAATAAGAAGGTGCTTTGGTCTGCTCAATCGTAAATAGTTCCTTTATATCAAAAGGACAAACGAAGATGAACTAAAATTATATTTTTGTGTTCTCTTATAAAGACATGTCATTTCGCGGTTGCATCTGCTTGTGGGATATTGACTCTCCCACCACACAAAGTGCGGGAAATAAAAATTGCATTAAAGAAATAAATCATTATTACATTAATAAAGTATAATTGTGAAAATGTCCATTTCAACTAAATTTGCTGTATTACAACTTGAAAATTTCATAAAATTAATTAAAAACCATAAAAAAAATCAATGGTGCCATCTATTACATACCTACATTATTAATTGCTGATTCTCAATATTCTTAACCTAAAAGATAATATATGTTCTGTACGTGCCTACAATCTTCAGTATATATGACACTAAATACTATTATATCGTCATTATCGTGTCAATTTCTACCTTATAGTATAATGTAATAACCAGGGCAAATTAATATATGAAGTAACTAAGGATAATAAGAAACATAAATTCAACATAAGATTTATTAATTGATATCTATCTTAATCAGTTTTCGGGCTAACATTGCGGTAAAGATTAATATTAATTGAACAATGATTACACTGCATAATTGAAATATTAGGAATTTTACTTCCTCCCCCTAACAGAATGTGCAGAACTGGACACTTCTTGAGAATCTTTATTTATCGACGTAACAATTTTCTCATCCAAATGTATTTTGGCTTGAAGAGAATCTTCTACATATCAATCTGCCACAGAAGAAGATTTCCAGCCTCCAAGCAGCTTAACATATAATAAACCTCCATCATAATTTCCTAACATCGTAGCTCAACTTCTACGAAAGCAGTGACCTGTATATCTTAATAATTTTTAATTACAGCTTCTTGTAATATATGTCTTTGTAGGGTATAGTTACAAATACGATCTTATTTTTACTTAAGTCAATATCATTAATTGATATATTGCAAAGTTTTTCTCTACGGCATGCTCCAGATACTCCTACTATTAACACTGCCTGATATTTGTTTGTTTGTTTGTTTGTGTATTATATAAAACTTTAATAAATTAGAAATCAGTGAATGTACCTTCATTAAGGTGGCCATCTGATAGAAAGAGAATAGTCACATTGCTACTGTGTATCTCTGTCCTTTTCCAAGCATTAGGCGTGTATTATGTGTTGCATACGTGAGTGTATTTTTATTAGCCATCTGGGTGCAAGTAGCAGCGATATAATTTGTAAAACAAATTTATTGGATAAAAGATGGTACTACTGTTGCGTTAGTAGTACCATCTTTTATCCAATAAATTTGTCTTAGATTGAACCCAATTATACAGAGACTGACAGACCAGACAGTTTTTTTTTGGTGTCTGGATCAAAAAACAGAGTTTTTGTCTCATACACGATTTAATAGAATATGTGTCTATTATGAATAATAAAAGTATCTATGAAAATTTATTTGAATTGAACAAATAGTATCATATCATTTCAATTTCATGTTATTTGTAAATATGTGATTTTTTAGGGGTTACTCTTTTAATGGCTGACAGAAAGACATATATAACGTAATTATATGACTGAGTGAGCTACATAAGACGTATGTCGACTCTATATTTGCAGCAGACATTAAAGTTTTGCTCCATTCAACTAGAGAGCGCCCCGAATATTCTTAAAAACTAATATTATTGTTGGCAGCGCCAACAGCTGTTTAAGAATTACTGCACCCATCACCCTGATTATGATATATGGAATCTACTTTTCTCATTAAAATATGGCTTGTTTAATCGGAATGCTGGGTAAAAACAATTAAATGCACAAGACAGCTATAAAATACGCTTAATTGCTTTGTATCAAGCATCAAAAGAAAGAGAATTTATTTCTCCATAAGCTACGCTACCTAATATCTTGCAATTATTTATATATTCGAAGTATGTAATTGCGAAATAAAGTAGCATGTTTTTGATACAAAAATATCCTGTTTTTTAACAATTTTTCCACATTAATCGAACAAACTTTAGTTATTAAAACTACCCAGTCCCCAAGAGATAATTTTGCAGATTATGCCAGTATTTTTTTTAATATCATTTTGTTGCTTATTAACGGATTCTGGTGCGATATGTTAGCAGCATGTTTCCAATGTAATTGAGATGGGCGAGATGGCCACCTTAAGAGATATAATGAATAAGGAACTTCTTCGATAAGTTTATTTATTTCCTCATTCAAGAAAAATTGTTTTTGGTTGTTAATGTTCTGTTTGTATTTTAATATATCAATGTGACTATAAATTAATAAACAAGACGTCAAAATTGAATAAATTGACTAAATTGATTCTACTTAGTATTTCATGAAAATATGCTCAGAAAATATTTTAATTTTGCACTATTATGTATTAATTTTGTATAATATATATCTTTCTTTCGATTTAGCTGGTAGTAAATTACTTATTACTCTGTTCGCAATATCCCGTATTTCACGAGGCGTATAAGCCAGAAAATCTTCATCGCTTGACATTCATTTATTCAAATGATAACAAAATATTTTAAAATTAATTCTTATTTACTAAGAAAACAATAAATCGTTAAACATGTCAAATTTGAATTTTAAATTATTTTAATTATTTCCACATCCTAAACATTGTTCCGCCAAGAAAATAGTACCTACCTAAATCTAGTATTTACTAAGTTTCGTTTTTGCGTATATGTAGGTATATGTGGAAATATTGTGCAGAAATATTTTAAAATACATGTCAATTATTTAATACGTCAGCAATGCCTGAAAGTTCGAAGTCGTTCTTTTTTGAATTACTCCAGAAAAAAAAAATAGTACCCATATAAATTATATTAATAAAACTATTAAAATTTTGTTCGTTACAAAAAATATTGTATAAACTTCGTGCATGAAATATTTCGCGAATTCGTGGCCAAAAACAGGACACTCGTTCGCGAAATATGATTTCCCGCACTTGTTTCGTAAATAACTATTTCAGTAACTGTAAAAAGGCTTCTATACTATTCTCTCTTAAAGAAAATAAATAATTCATATAATCAAAATGAAAAGACGAAAGAGGATTTTCTTATACTCATGCCCAAATTTTGTATACTAAATTACTTTCAAATTTGTTTATATATGCTTTTATTTTCTTAATAAAATAAATTTGTAAAAGTGATACTTTCGATCCGAATATTGAATTTTTTTTAACAAAAATTATTTCAAATCCAACTATAAAATCTTTTATAGTCTTGGTAAATCTGTATTGAATGCATAACTTAACTGCTATTCCATAAAAGTAAGTTTGAATTTTGTTTACACATATTATTCAAAATCAGGCTTTAATATGACATGGTGTGCCATATTAAAGTTTCGATAAGAGTTAGACAGACTTCCGGTAGAAATTTTGAAAACCTTTTTAATAAAATTTCTCACAAAATTCGTCTTTTAGTATATATAATAGTTGACGAGATATTGGTAAATTTTGACTGTTACACTGAAGTAAACTGCTACTTCCGGTCAACCGACTTCACTGAAAACGGACCAGATCTTCCGAGTATGATTATATTCCGAAATATAAAGTTTTGTATTGATATTTTTTTACGGTTTGGTGGCAATCATTGTTATACACAGAGAGAGAGACACACAAAGAAGGAACTTCAAATCCGCTAAAATCTCGAGGTCGAAAATTTGCTTCATCACAATGCTTCCTTATACAATGTATAAACAAAATAAAACGTTGAATAAAACTGAGGCAAGTCCAGTTTATTAAAATATATGAATACCATGTATAAGTGAACGTTTCACAAATTAATGCTTTGTTCTATTACCATAAGTACAGGCATGAATTCTTAATGCTTCAATTACATGCTCCTAATAACATTAATATAAAAACAAAATTAATAAAAATTGACAAGCATATCAATTTTCCTCCGCTATATATTTAAGTCTATTATATTCATGTTATACGTGTATAGAAAACAAACGCAGTTTTTGCTAGCATGTTGACAATTTTAATCATATTTACATTTATAATCGTACAAGAAAACGAAAAATTCTATTACTTTGCTAGGTCATGTCATGCTCTATTTCAACTCACGTAATCATACGATTTATATATACATACATGCTCTTACATCGTTTTATTATTTCGACTTCGCTTCAAGGATGCGTTATAGTATTACTTACTGGGACACGATATGTTATAAGGTTTGATCTTTTATAATTAATTTTTTATTAGAAAATCGGATTATTAGAGTAATTTTCAATTCCTAGCACAATGATTCGTGTCAAAGAGGTACTCTTTACCTTATATGTCATTACATTGTTTTGAGCAAGCTGTTGTTTGAAAATCGTTTCTGAGGTTAGGTTGTTACAAATCGTATTAATCTGCGTTAATTTATTATAGCTAGTCTCAGAATATGAAAGCGTGCTTCAAATACCCCGGAAAACAACTTAAAAAATAATGAGCGGTGGCCATCACATGACTTTCTTATAAGTAGGAGCGTTTCATATTATACAATTTTAAGAATTTTTAATACAAAAATTGTTCATAATTCTATTCTATAGTAGAATTACCGAACAGATGCATTAGCAACAGCGCACGAGAAATGCGTCATTTGAACGTCATACGTAAAATAACGCTTACCATTGGTTCGTTTGCAAGAACGGCCACAAATGAACCAATAGTAAGCGTTATTTTACGTAAGACATTCAAGTGACGTATTTTCTTTGCGCTATTGCTACTGTATCTGTTCGGTAATTATACTATAAGTGCTTTTATTCTCTTAATAAATTTCCATAGAATACATACTTTGCAAGATATTCGAAAAAAGGTGCTACTCGCTAAGAGTAAAAGTGTTACTTCCGGTCCGAATTTTGAACATTTTTTATACAAAAAGTATTGAAAATTATGTTTTAAATAGTTTTATACTCGTAATGTACCTGCCTAGAAAGCATGACTTGCGAGATATTCGCAAAGAACTGATTTTCGATAATAGTAAAAGACCTACTTCTGGTTGAAATTTTGAAAAAAAAAATTGATACAATTTTTCTCAAATGAATTTAATTTTGAGTACATTTGAATTCTTTATAAATTTGTTTACACTTAGTAATTGACGAAATATTGGCAAAATTCGATTTTTTCACTTAAGAGGGGCGTTTACCTATCGAAAATTAAGGCATCGCCGTTTCGCTTTTTTTAAACTCATTTTGTAATTTTAGAATCCCAAATTTGGGTTAGTGATGCAAAAGGCATAAATTTATAATGTCAAGGTCCGTTTTCGTACTAATTTATTTTCTTAAGAAAGTTATGTGTTTTAGAAATAACCACAAAAATGCATGAATTTGATTAATGTCTACTAACTAAGGCTGGTACACAAAAGAAAAGAACGACCTTTACGCGCCAGCTGCACATTTGATGCACGATATAAAGAAAAAATCAAATTTTTGTAATTATTTTTAAAGATAAAAAACATTAAACAGTAAACATTGTCACACACATTTTACACGAGGTTTTTCGTGTCCTCTATCCCCACTTTACGGTATCTCTACCGGTCCTAGCGAAGACGAAAATCTATCGGAATCGGTCGGCTATTGCAGAATTAAATACGAGCGACAGTTTAATTACAAACTGTCACTCGCATTTAAATGTCACATATACCTATAATATTCGAGTGTATAATAATATAACAGTTATGGGCAAGCGAAAATTGGTTTTTTATTAAGCATGAACAACATCAACAGTTCCGTATAAGTACTCATTCTTTATACATTATGTTTCCTATCTATAGTATTTCTTTATCTATGACAGAATTTGTGAATAAAACCGAAGCGCTGTGACAGAACCGAATATTGTCAACCTCCACCTACTTACACCCCCTTGCGTCTACCAGCAGTAAAGTACTGATTTTACTGAAAAGCGAATCAGATCTCAAGAGGGAGATTATACTCGTAAATACAAATTTTGGAATTGTTATCTATAGCTGTTTGACCGCAATCGTGGTCACACACACACACACGCGCGCGCGCGCGCTCGCTAAGAGAGAGACTTTATTTAAAAACCACTTTTTCCGTATCAGGGGACATCAAAACGTGGACATCTGCAAAAACGGCGAGGTAGAAAATTTTTGTCATATCAATACTTCCATATACTAGGTATGGGAAAGTAAAAGTTATTTAATAAACAATTCATATATGTAAACGGTTACGTATGTATTAATTTATTAACAAATTTATTATTTACAGTGAAAATAAAACTAGTTAATATAAAAACGAGCTTGTTTTACACAACTAACATGGATTCCATTTGGGAGAATGAAATACTCGCAAACTTAATTTACTGAATTGAAAATATTACTAGAAAGAATTATTATTTATATCTTTGTAATTCAATGTTGCTTGCTCCAAATTAGTTGTTTACGACCTAATTCGTCTGTTTCCGTAAATGAACTATGAACAGAGAAGAGTAAAAAAGGATAAACAACTTGAAAGCGGAAGTTGCTTATATATTTTGCAGTGCAGTGTCTTCCCTCAAAGATGTTGATGATTTTATTCTTTCATAAAGCTTTATTTAGATTATGTTTCGATTTTAGGACCAGTAGCACTGAATATTCGTGGTTTCGTATAATATATAAAAATTAAATTTTGTGAGTTTCTATCTGTTACTTTTCAAAAGACTCCCAAGAGGGAAAGAAAAACTTTGTTGGGTCAACTGCATATTTGTCTAATGAAACATATATGTGCAAATCAAGTATTTGGTAACCGCAACCAAGAAAAAATTTAGGTTTTCATGTTTAATTTCTTGCTTCAAACACGTAAAACGTTAAAATTAAGTAAGATTTTGCTTGATTCAGGGAAAAACCTCTTAACTGTGCATATTTGTTTGTGTCAGCAAACCCTTTCTTTTCCTGAATTAAAGGATTTATTGCAATAACATTGTTGTGAATTGTCTTTCTTTTATTGCTATTTTAATAACAAATCAACAAATCGATATTATTGATATAGGGATTATAGAAATGAAAACTAAGTCATGTTCATCGATTGGGCTATCAAAATCAAATTGAAGAAAATGTGACAAAGAACAAGCTAGGGGAATATCAAATTTCTAAAGCAGCCTGTATGCAAGGTATCGGCTCACTTGCGCTCGGCGCACTTGCGCTCCCACCTGAAATCGACCTATTTGCGCTCTAACCCTAATGACAAGAAATTAATGATATCTTCGCCGGCCGACTTGCGCTCCCGTTCTCTCGGGATATATACATGTATAAATACATAAAACTTAGGATATATATTGTACATAGTGCCTTTCGTAATAGATGACCTACCTTACTCGCTTTAATAGGGTAGGTCATTTAATATGAATGTATATATACATAAAACTATACAAGGATTATTTTTTTATGTATCTCTAATCTGACCAAAACTGTTTGGTACTTCAATTCGTATTTTTATTATATAATTATCTGACTATGTATAGAATAACTCAAACCATTTTTTTTTTTGAGTATTTTGCCAAATTAATAATAATAATAAAACAAGCAATTAAACAAGAGAATTATAATAGTCAGATAAAAGTTAATAAAACAACACTTTCCTTCACATTTCATCCAGACTTAGGACTGGCAAAGTTTAATACATAAATATAAACTTTGGTATGTTTAAAAGTGTGTAATATGTCTTTGTTTTTTGAATAAAGAAATCGTCAATATTTATGCATTTTGTAGAAAAACATGTCATTATATGTAAGTAAGTATGTCTTCCTTTTTGAATAAATATATTCCCAGTAAAAATGGAAAGCTTGAAATTACACAAAAGGTTTCTGAAACTCTTATCATAAACACAATACATTGGAACGTTCGGTACAATAAACGATGGCTTATATTCAAAAGCTAGAATAAAGTAACAAACTTACATATAATATACTGACGATTTCTTTATTCAAAAAGGAATACATACTTACTTATACAGATTGTCGTAGTTAAAAGTTAATATGCATCTTCAAATACACACACATAAACATGTACCTATGTATGTATGTATACAACACCGGTGGTGTGGGGAGATAGTGGGGAGATCGAGAGCGCGCGCAGACATGGCATTCTTTCCGTAACTTTAGAGCGTGAACGTACATACATTGTATCTGAGCAGACTCGCAAATATTAAAATAAAATGCCCTTAACTGTCGAGGAAAAAATACAGATTGTGTTATGGTATGCCAAGGATAATTCGTACAAAGACGTGCAAAATTTATTTGTTGCGGCGTATGAAAATCGTCCACCTCCCTCTGTGCCAGCTATCCATAAGATTGTGAAACAATTTCGTACAGAAGGTTGTGTTAATTCACTGCATACTAAAAGACACGTTGTGCACTAAAGCCTCGGTACCCCGGTGTCCCGATATCACGCCCGATATGAACTCATCTGTACTCCCCTACTATCGTACCCCTCCATTTCATGTTTGCATGCACTTGTGTGCGTGTTTGTGTTTCCCTATATCTACTTTTATTTCAGTCAAACGGTATACATATAATGACATGTTTTTCTACAAAATGCATAAATATTGACGATTTCTTTATTCAAAAAAGAAAGACATATTACACACTTTTAAATATACCAAAGTTTATATTTATGTATTAAACTTTGCCAGTCCTACGTCTGGATGAAATGTGAAGGAAAGTGTTGTTTTATTAACTTTTATCTGACTATTATAATTCTCTTGTTTAATTGCTTGTTTTATTATTATTATTAATTTGGCAAAATACTCAAGAAAAAATGGTTTGAGTTATTCTATACATAGTCACGTAATTATATAATAAAAATACGAATTGAAGTAGCAAACAGTTTTGGTCATGTTAGAGATACATAAAAAAATAATTCTTGTTTAGTTTTATGTATATATATTCATATTAAATGACCTACCCTATTGAAGCGAGTATATATATTTTATAAAAACCTACAATAAGTAATTTTTATATACTCGCCTCAATAAGGTAGGTCATCTAATATGAAAGGCGCTATGTACAATATATATCCTAAGTTTTATGTATTTATATATGTATATATCCCGAAAGAACGGGAGCGCAAGTCGGCCGGCGAAGATATCATTAATTTATTGTCATTAGGGTGAGAGCACAAATAGGTCGTTTTCAGGTAGGAGCGCAAGTGCGCCGAGCGCAAGTGACCCGTATTCGTATGCAAAACTATAAAAAAAAACAATAAAAGGAATTAAATATTCATTATGTGAAATAATTGTAGTTTATATATACTGAAATATAAAACTATTATGATTAAAACTATTAATATTTAATTTAACGCCGACTTCATTAGACTTTCAAATATTTACGTTCATACACATCAAAGTCATGTAATACAGGAATTATACAAACCTGTATATTATAAAATTAATAATAGACCTTTTTATAGCTTTTCAATATTAAATTAAACACTTTCTCTGGTTCTCTAGTAAAAAACTATTACTCTCAATTGGCTCTAGCAACTTATAGAAATTCTTTAAACGGCGCATTATCTTTTATTATATATTATTTAATTTGTTTGTGGTTATGTCCTTTCTAAAATGTCACGCACACGACTATTTATTACATCTAATAGTAGGCACGTAGCAACTAATTAGCTTTGTTTTATTCATAGTCACATAAGTATAATTATGTACTTTTTTAGTGTTGCATTCATTTTTGTAAGAGTTTCTAAATCGTTAGTATTACGTTGTTGAAATAGTATAATTTTAAGAGGATTTTCTTTTAACTTAATGCTAATTGATAATATTAATTCTTAATACTTTGTGTAGTGTTATTGCTAAATTGGTAAAATTAGGTGTTCAATTATAATTCAGTGTCGCGACACCATATGACGTAATTCATAGTTATGTGATTCAAGATTGGTACCAACAAGTAATCTCTAAACGACTTTGTTTCTAAAAGAATTGTGATTCATAAAACAAATTACATTGATTGTCAAAATTAACATTGTAATAGTAACCATGTTTCATAAAAAAAATAAGGGATCTTTTTTAGAAATAAACTAATTCGATCTAAATTCTATGGAAAGAAGAATATTGGAAAGATACTAGGCGAATGGAAATTAAATATTTCCAATAGCTTATACATTAATAATATTAATCTAAAAATCAAACAAAAGTGTAGTAGTAGGTTGCACAAGATAAAATAACGAATATCAGAAATTCATAACAAGAGTTCTAAATTGATACAGTTTCTTAAACAGAGGAAACCATAATCATAATTAAATAAAAAGGAAGAATTTATTGTATATTTATTACACATTTGCAATTAAATATATAGATCCTTTTTTTAACTCAAAAATATAGACTTATCTAGTTTGGACATTAAACCAGAGAATTACAATCAACAAGAAGCGACAGTATAGTCGGACTCCTTAATGTTTCCTGTACCACTTTTGTAATAATTTTTAAAGATTATGTTTAGGTTGTTGCATGGTTGTTCTTTAAAATGTTTAAATGTTACTGTACGAATTGTTGGAATATTTGTGTATGTCATATTTGTTTGACGACAGAAAAACTTGTGAAAGTATTTGAAGAATAATCTGACAATGAAGAAGCGATTGATTGAATATGATGGATTGCTTTTCCTGCAATTTAGGTGCATATTTGTATTGCAAAATTTTGAAATATTTTTGTATCACAAACGTATGTAAAAAACGTTTGTGATATTTCATATTTGCACATTATCATGAGACATACATGAAAAAGCATTCTAAAATGTACATAAATATACTTATAAAATCAAACTATATACTTATATATACATATATAATATTATATAAAGGTGAAATGCATTTAATGTGTTTCGGAAACGAGAGATGGCGCTGATTTAAGTTCCCGTATTTTTCAAAAACTATACAATATATTATAAATTTCTTTGACTATATAGGGTGTATTTGAAATAAGGGGACAGAGTATGATTAATGGAAAGATTTAATTTTATTAGACTCAAATCCAAAATATTTTGAGCAAATTCAAATTTTAGAAATTACAAAGATATTTTTAAAATATTCGTCACAACACTTTAATACGACTGTAGGGTATGCAAGAGTGGGGTACTAAGTAGGAGTGTGAAGGCGTGCGAGGTCAGTCTCGTTCGATTGTTACGTGTGGATGTTTCGACTATGGCTTACACAACGCACGAACTGAAATAAATTATGTTTTTTTTAAATTCATTTGTGTCCAATTAAAATAAAAGTTTCTCATAAGTAGAGTAGGGCAAATTTTACAACACAAATTTGTTTTTGTGAGAAATAAGAAGTAAAAAGTCGTTGAATTTAATCATAATAACAGTAATAGTACTTACTATACATTTATTGCGGAAGAAAATGTAATATCTAAATAATCTCGGCATCTCAATAAAGAAAATTCTCGTTGTTGAAAACTAAGATCAATCAATTTTATCCCAAATCAGCTGATATTTCATATTAAGGTTGTTGAACTCTTAGCATGAACACCTGTTTAGAAATAGTAAACAATGCTATCATTGGGGTTTTTATAACGTTTACATCTGTTATTGAGGTGTGTGTATCTATGTATGTATATGTTTATTTAGTTCCATAAAAATATTATTTATTACAACTCAAATCTGTAATTGATCTACGTGATCAAGTGGCATAAGTAGAGTAGCAGTAACAAATACTCCTTTTATTTAATTAAAAGCTTTCAATTTTTAAATGAATCTAAAGCCACACTTAAGTAACAATTATTAAATATTTTAATTTAACATTTCCACAATACAACTCCATATATCAGTATATATCATATATAGTTATTGAAATGCCATTTCGACATTTCAGGTGTGATATTGAGGAAATGCCTATCGTAATATGAACTAATTGCATATAAATGTAATAATTTCGAATATAATTCGCAGTCTCGTAGTGAAAAAAAAAAATAATAACGGAAAAAAAGAACAGTTAATAAAAATGGCAAGGACGTAGTATTTAGCTGCATAACATTAACATATCGGACTTTCTAAAGCGATTTTACAATCACGCTTCCCATACTGGCGTATCAAGTAATAACATACGTGTGCATATCACCACGCACAAATAATGACTATATGAATATATTATATGTTTAATTACGGAATCAATATAAATGATTTGATCTAATTGATTTTCTTCTGAAGGATCTTAATATACTGCAGATTTTCAAGCATTAATTTACTGAGATATATGTCGGTGATTTTTCATAAATTTATAAAGATCACTAGAGTGATCTAGTACATGTAAAGTGTTGCATGGTTTCCTTAGTTTGCTCCACGCCTTAAGTAGAAGTAAACTGATGATTTCATATCCTGAATAGCTTTTAAAGTATTGCTGCTGATCTTATAAACACTATACTTCTGTTACAAATCTGTTAATTTTATTAAAATAAATCAATTTGAAATGTATTGTTGATGTATTTGTGTATATGGTGAATTTCTCCATTAAATTATTAAAAGTTGATTTACTTTAGAAAATTCTACATAGAAAAAAGAATTTATGATTACAATGATTTCAAAAAGTACCGTCGAACACGTCTGGTATATGTTTTCTATAGTTTTATTTTTTAAGAGAGGTATGCAATTTACATGAACTTTTAAGAAAACACTGAAAGTAAAGTATCGACTTAAATACGTGACAAGTATACTAAGACAAATATCAAAACCGTTTATGATTACAAAATAAAATCTGCTTCTTATCTACTAGATCGTTTTTATCCTTGTTAATACCTAATTTCATAACATCGTGCACATGAATGAATTTTTTTTAAAGCGAAAACCGTACGTCATACAAACAAAAAAAGACATCACATTTGCTCAGAAATAAATGGGGATTTAAATAAAAAAGTACTTTAAGCAAAAGCAATGGCGTAACATGTTTCTTCAAAAAAATTAAAAAAAACCCATAGACACCACAGGTAAAAATTATAAAATTGATTGTACATCAGAATATGCATCTCGATGCATAAAAGGCGCGTACAACATTTCACAAAAATATCTAGGGTAATAAAAAAGTACTTTAAGCAAAAGCAATGGCGCAACATATGTTTCTTCAAAAAAATTAAAAAAAAAAACCCGTACAGACACCACAGGTAGAAATTATAAAATTGATTGTACATCAGAAAATTCATCTCGATGCATAGAAGGCGTGTACAAAATTTCACAAAAATATCTAGGGTAATACCAAAGTTTTAATAAAAAAAAAATTTTTTTTTTAAAACTTTAACATACTACAGTTCACAAGTTAAGACATTTAAGACATATGTTCATATGAAAGTTTTTTTCACAAAATGGAACCCAAGAATAACCCCGTTAAATATTAGCATGTTATTAAGAAACATGATATTGATAATACTGAGACTCTGAAACATATAAAATCGTCATAATTTTACTGCAATTTCTTCTGGACTGTATAATTTGCATTTGTACCTCCAGAAAATTAAAGCGCCGCCAATATTGCATATATTCTAGAGTATTATATAAAAAATATTTTACTATGTTTCTGAAAATTATCACTTTTCCGTAATGAATGCATACAGAGTAATGCGACAAGTCGATTCTTCAAGAAAAATGTACTATACATGCTGTAGATATTGCATTTTAAATATTTTATTCTAAAGTTTTTTCAACAGTACCAATATGGCGTTCCAACAACCCGTCGTAAATATGGCGGATATATATTTAAAATGCCAAAAGGACACTATAAAACCAATATGTAAACTTTACTGTGCTGAAAACTACTCTGAAACTTTAATATAAATTTGACGAACATTACGGCGCAAAGGTATTATTATATAACTTTATTGAGTGTTAACAGTTACCAGTAGTGATACTATATAACGCTCATTACTACAAGTGACGATAATCTCTTAAAGTAAGAACCACCACTCTTATATAACTTCCAAGTTCCAGCTAACGCGCAGCACGCGTATCATAACCTCAAACAATATTTTGTGCCGTGCTCGGATTATCTGTATATAGTTTTTATTTTTGAAATTGCCTTTTAAAATAGTACAAACAAGAGAACCGGTGTGCCAACCGCCTGGGAAAGTAATGGGTTTTTACACTGGCCATCAAAATTTTCATCTACTGCAGCTTTAAATAAATTAATGCAAGACTGGTTTTCCACCCCACAACAAGGATGGAAATCTCTTCTATGTGTGAACAACAGGGACAGCAGCTGCAGCAGAGATGAATTTATTCAATATAATCATCATTGAAAACAGTGGATTTGTTGGTTATGTCATCATTTTTCTTAGGCTGCACGTTAGATATAGATGGTACAGAATGTAAGATTCGGATCAAATTTCGTTGCACATTTCGGCAAAAAGTACTACTGAATCTAATTGGGTTTATTATGGATTAGTATATGGCGAACATACCCATACCACTTTATATCTCCGCGAAGTGTACGGTTACTTATTTCTCTTGGTGTACGTCTCTACCCAATTAAACCCATATCCGCGACCTACTAGGAGCGAAGCGTTTCTCTACGATACCAATAGTTTCATGTGGATTTGTGAAAGGAACCGCGGTTACCAACTTAAAAATTACATATGCATTGAAGTTTTACTGCAGTGTTTTCGAACAGCAATAATCCCCGGGTTTTATAAAGGTAACTGATATATCTATGGGGACAGTAAGTTTTATATTGAACAGCGAAAATCTCCTGTCGCAATTTTCTGTGATCTTCAGAAGGCTTTTGACTGCGTGCACCACAGCAAACTAACAGAAAAGCTGCGATACTGCGGGATATGTGGATGTGCGAACGAGTGGTCCACATGGTTTTTGGAGGGACGTAGTCATTTTATACGGGTAAAGTACAGGAAGGCTTCCGGTGATTTAGGAACCATAAAATCTCACTGCCTTCCGGTCGAGTATGGTGTCCCGCAGGGATATGTTCTGGGCCCTATTCTTTTCAGCCTTCATATAAACGACATAGTGCTTGTTAGACGTCTTTGTCACTATGTATGCGGACGATATCTCTATCCTACTTGCTCCTGACAAGGAGTCTGAAGCATTCGCGGCCGACATTGTCAATGTTCTTCACCAGTGGTTCACGAACAATAAGTTACCATTGAGTCTCGAAAAAACAAAGTTATTGGTGTTCCATACGAGACAGAGGAGTGTCGATTTCGGGACGTTGAGAATTGAGAACTTTGACCTCTCCCTCTGCAATTCGACGACATTCCTAGGTGTAAGCCCCCAGGACAATTTATTATGGAGTAACTATTGTGCTGCACTAAGTAGGTGTAAGTCACCAGGACAATTTATTATGGAGTTACCATTGTGCTGCACTAACAACTGCCGTCTCGAGAAAATCCCACTTATTTCAGCATCTACGACATATTTTAAGCCAACAAATATTAATATCCGTATACCACGCGGAGATAGAATCTCGGATCCGAAATCCATAGTGAGGGGCATCGTGGGTGCCCGCTATAGCGATTCGTGTAGGCCAATTTTTCGCCACCTACACATACTGCCACTTCCGTGTTTATTTATTCTGGAAATTGCGTCCTACATGTTTAAACACAAACATCTCTTCAAAAGAAATCAAAGATTCACGACTACAGTACAAGGAGGAGAAGTCAACGTCCCGCAATACACCTTGCATATAACTAGCCATAGTCCAGACAACTTGGGTCTTCGCATATTTAATAAATTACAACCAGGTATAAAAAGTGCTTCAACTTACAACTTATTCAAGCACAATCTTAAAGACTTTCTCATTGAGCATCTACTCTATTCACTTGATGAATTCTGGTTGTTTTAAGATTCCCACGTGTATCTTTCTAGCAACAAAAAACTTATCTTTCTGCCATTATGCTGCAGGCTGTTTACCATATTACATATTACATATATTACTACTGTATATTCACGTAGTTAGGTTTAAACATATTTTTGTTATTATTTCCATTCTGTTTTTACTTTATTTTGCTTCGTATTACTACAAAATTTTTCTATTTAATTGTATCAGTAATTGTTGCATTCTGTTGCGTACACCTTGAGGTGTCTACGTAATAAAGTGTATTATTATTATTATTATTATTATTATTTATCACAGTAAACAACTATATGCATGGGACCTGAACACTACTGGCTTTTAAAATTATAATTATTATAAAAACTCATTATATAAGCTATAGCAACCGTTACTATATGTGATACAAGTTAGCGATGTAAATGTTTCTGTTACCACTTTATAAAACTTAAAGCCCTTCGACCTTTTAGTGATTTTATTTGCCCTTATAAAACTTCGTAACGTATTAGTAAACCTCCAATAAAAACTAGCAGTTACTTATGGTTCTGGAAATTGTTTGTTGGGAATGTAAATAGGGTAAAGCACATAGTGATTGGCCCTTTAATATTTGCGTCATAAATAAATTGTAATATAAAATAAATCTCTAGTTTGAATTTTTTTTTAACAGTACTTACAAAATGCTGTAAGTGTCAGCTCTTTGAGGTAATTTCGATATACTAAAAAATAAAAGCCTGTAATTTTAAATAAATTTTATTAAAAAAATATGCAGTTGTTACAGATATTGGCCCATACAATTACATTATTGGCCTTTTCCAATACAGTTATTGGCCCTGTTTTATTTAAATGTAAAAAAATGTCTATTCTAATAAACAAATACCTAAATACCCATGTATGTAAATTTTTAACACAACACAACAGTAGGTACCTACTAATGGGATAACATACCTAGAGGTAATAAGAATTGTTAAAATTATTTCAAAATTTTTTATTCAAACAAGTCAAACATTCAAAATATTTTAGAATTTGATTTATGAATACATTTTTTTTAATACATGTCACATGAAATTGCCTTATACAATTCTTGCATTTTAAACCGTAATTAAATTTATTAATATATTCCGCACAGCTGTAACATAAACCCTTTTCAATTTTTTCGTTGTTGTCTAAATTTAAACTCATTTCTTCCCGAATATTTTTTGCCATGTCAATAGGATCGATCCTTATGTTTGAAATAATGTTAACATGTTTCTTTTTGAACTTCTCCTCCATTTTAGTGTCCTCACTGAATAATTTTTTAGTCACCGTTTCAATTTTGTCAACATCTGTTTGATCCTTTTTGTCAGGACTTTCTTCGACTACTCTAGTGTCTTCTGTAAGATATGACTTCTCCGGAGATTTTCTTTTCTTTTTTAACTCTTTTTTGGTTTGGGCCGTTTTGGATTCTTTCTGACTGTTACTTTTTTTTGGTTTTTGTACGTCTGTTATTCTTTGGTTTTTATTTTCTATTCTCTTACGTTTTCTTTCATTCTTTTCCAGTTCCTTCTGCTTTTTTGCATCTTCTATTTCTTTTTTTTTCTGTTTCCAGACACTCGACGTTAGCACGTAATGCATTCTCTCAACATCTTTTTTGCCTTTGCGTTGAGGAGTTTCTGGATAATGCAAAACATCTTTTAAGCTGCAGTCACTTCTGTTTAAGTTTTCAGCATTATCTTCCATATAATTCTCTTGCGTATTACAGATATTTTCTACTTCATTGCACTCTTCAATTACAACGTTGTCTGTTAGTGGATTCTCATTTATATTGTCACATAATATGACGGGAACGTTTTCAATGTCGAAATACTGTGTAAACTCATTTTCGGCGTGTTCAAGCTGTGGGCTGTCCTCTTTCTGTTCATAGTGAATCGTATTTTCTTTGAATTCGTCAAGTTTTGGAGAAGGACTTTGCAAATTACGGTTAGTGTCATATGTGTGTTTAGTAATATTGTCAGGTTCTTTTATACATTTCCATAATTTTGCTAACAATTTGAATTCATTTGTTGTGGTTATCTCGTCACTGTCGTCGTTGTTTTTGTTGGCCATCTCTTCTATCTGGTTAATTGTTTCTTTTCCTACAATTTCTAAAAATTTCTTCGTTGTTATGACGTGAGTTTGTTCTGATTTTGATTCCTTAGTTTGATTTATTTTTTCTTCATTATTAGTCGATGAATTTCTTCCTAAGCATTTTGTCCAGTCGATAGCTTAGCTTCCACATTAAAGGGATACAAGCCGCATGCTCTAAAACCATTCTTTAATGTCCCAGATTTTGCATACTTATTAATAACGTTTTGCAGAATGGGCAAAATTTTCTTTGGTAAGAGTTTTATTTAGATTTTGATCTTGTCTTCTCCATTCTAGAACAGATGCCTTCCATCCGTATTTTATTGGCTTGAACGCAGCAACGTCTGCTGGCTGTAAAATCCTTGTTGCGTTTGGATATAAGCATATTAATATTATTTGCAAGTTTGTGCACAATTCACTCAATTTATATGACAGATGCGTAGCGTGTCCATCCAAAAATAAGATTATTGGAAAAGGAATGTTTTTTTTAAGGCTGGGTACAATACATTGGAAATGTATTCGTAAAAAACTTCTGTCTTCATCCAGCCTGTATCGCTCACTCCTATTCCCCACCCATCAGGAACAGAATTTGTTAATTCTGGTTTTAACCTCTTGTTTGGAAAAATAATCATGGGTGGTGTCACCATACCAACAGCGGAGAACGTAAACATTACGGTTAAGGTAGCTTTTGAAGGTGCGGTCTCTACTTCATATGTATTTCTACATCCTCTAGGTGCAAGTACTTTTTTGTTTTTAGGGCAGAGATTGAAATTCGTTTCGTCTATTGGGATCCAAAAGTATTTCACTGTAGCCTTTTGTTTCAAGGTAAGAAAAAATATCTGTAAACCATTTTCGAATATTTTTCTCGGAAACGTTTGCACTAGCTGCTGTAACCGCTTCTGGTGTTCGAAGGGCTATATGAGGATGCCTTTTCAAAAACGCCTTATACCAACCGTTCCCAGGGAGATTATTTACAAAAGGATTTTTTCTTGGATTTAAATCAAGAAATTCTTTTACGGCGTACTGTAGATCTACTTTACGCCGAGGAAATCCTTTTCTATGATTTTCTTCAATCCATTTGATTAATAACTCCTCTTCTTCGCTTGTTAAAACCGGTGGTGGGCCGAATCCTGTTTTCTTAAATTTGTCTGATTTGCGAAACTGCAAAGTTGCTCTCGGGATATTAAAACGTCGCGAAACTTCTCTAACTGGAATACCAGACTTTATGGCTTCAAGCGCCTTTCTAATATCATCTTGAGAGTAGGTTTTCTGTTATTTAGCCCCTTCTTTAATTTTTGGCATTCTTGTAAATTGTCTGAAGCAAACAAAATAAGAGAATTTAGTTATTGGCCTCCAAAATATGACAGTGATTGGCAGGCGGCCAACGACTAAACAGAAAGAGTCTATTGGAATTTTGAACATAAAGGTATATTGACATTAAGAATATTATTTCAAAAATACATGTTTGCAATGTATAATTTTTTTTAGATAAAGTTAGTCACTGGCCACCTGGCCAATAATTGTTTTTCAGCACAAAAATGTGTTCAGTGATTGGCCCTCGGCATTTTTATGTTTTGAGGTTAGAATATCTAAAGAAAAGTTCATAACACGATTCTATTAACATTAAACATAACCTAAACTAAGTTTCATAAGTCGAGGTAAGTTCAACGATCTCAAATTACTTACCTTTAGGGACGTGTCACTTAACGGATTTCCACAAAACTAAGCACACTGCACTTGTCGTCAAACAACTTGGCAAGAATGGCGCGCTTAAACAATAATACCACTACACATTACTTGTATATTTCACACGGAATTGTACAAATATATGGCGGTTATGCTGGTACCACAATATTGATTTTAAAGATTCTACAACTCTTAATAACTTCAGTTATATTAGATGTGGCCAATCACTAGACACTGGCCAACAACTGTGTGTCTTACCCTATAACTACGTTTTCTGATGCGTCACGTTATTTTTTTATTTTGACATTTAAATTTATTGCCTGAGATCTCAATGATTTCGCACTACTCCATAACATTGTTTTACAACTTTGGAAAAATAGAGAATAAAACAATTTTTTGACTTCGAGGAGTACAGTCAAATGAAAGAACAACGACAAGCGATAGTATTGTTGTATCCTTTGATGATTCGTGTCCCAATTTTGCCTGTCTCGTCGTATTTGAGTGATAAACCAGAAAATGATCAGATTTCGATATTTGGCCATAACATATACAAGAATAACAAGCAATTTAAATTAAAGAAAAACGGCGATTATATAAATAATTAACATTATTAAAATCATAAAGTCGTATTTGTAAAAAATGAACGCGCAAAAAATCTTCATGGGAATTTAGAAAATTCATTTACATCAGATAAAATTTCACCTACTAAAATAACGAGTACTTTTCTATAATTTATTTATTATTAAATTAAACCGCAGCATTACTTTCACTGAAAGTAATGGTTAATTTACATCGTAATAGACTGAGTACTTAGCGGTAGCGATATTCAGCAAAGCATACTGTTCCGTTTCTTTAGAAACTACAACAAACGTGCAAACAATCAGCCAAGAGACGAGACACCAACTGCTGTTCGGAATAAATTTTGCTTTACGTTTTTAAATTGCTAATTATTCCATCTTTGAATAGGTACACGACTAATTGTACGTAAACGTTTTACTTTTTCAAATAGACTTTAATAGAAGAAACTTTCTAGTTCAAGCTAAGTTCAATTACTTTATTAAAATTCTTCACGGGTAGTATTTATTTTATTTGTACAATTTACTTATTAAATGTTTTTCTTCTATAATTGGAGAGAAGAGGAAGTGAACGTTGTATTTTTGTAATTATATTTTGCATGTATGTAAAACGAATCTATTTAGACGCGAATAAAAACAAAAGAATATTAGAAATTATGAAAATCGAATGTTCTGCTTTTAATTTTAATTTCAAGTTTTGAGACATCATCTTATATATCATTAATTATCACATTGATAGGTGAGTGAACAAAATAATCGTTAAATCATCATTACCAACAGGAAAAAATAATATTCTGACTACCTTGTTGCATACCAGGAATTGCAACATTTTTGAAAAATAATTAAATTTGACAATATTTTACAAGCCCAAATCATATAACATTATACATCTTATATAACATTAATTACGAGGGACACTATTTATGTATTGAGAATAGAAAGAATAAACAAATGAATTTGATGAAAAATACCTTTATTGCTTTTCAAAATAATCGCCTTTTAGATCTATACACTTTTGCATGCGATTGAACCACCCTTCAAAGCACTTTGTCCAGTCAGAAGATGGTAGCTCTAAAACATGCGTTGTGAAGGCCTCAACCGCTTCCTCGGGCGATGAAAATCGTTGTCCACGCAGTTGATCTTTAATTACTGGAAACAAGAAGAAGTCATTGGGTGCCAAGTCGGGGCTGTAAGGCGGATTACCCATCAATTCGATCTTTTGTGTGTCCAAATACTCGTTTATTGCATGTGATGTGTGTGAGCTCGCATTGTCATGATGCAAAATGATTCGTCGTTTTGGGTTGGTTTCTCTCAATTTACCGAAAACTTCAGGCAAACAAATGGTCGTATACCACGCTGAATTAACGGTCTTTTGATTTTCGAGAGCCACAGTTGCCACAGGACCAGTTTTCGTGAAGAAAAACGCCACCATTTGCTTCCTAACGCTGCGAGAACGAACAACTTTTGTTGGCTTTGCTTCACATTGAAACACCCAAACTGCCGACTGGCCTTTTCTTTCTGGCTCATAAGAATAAATCCACGACTCGTCACCTGTGACGATGTTGTATACCGCTTTGGATGCACCACAGTTGTATTTTGAAATCATTTTACGGCACCAATGACACGAGCATTTTTTTGAGCATCTTTCAACAAATGTGGAATCCAACGCGCACACAGCTTCCGAACACACAAATGTTCGTGCAAAATCTTATGTATGCTGGTCATACTAATGCTTAAATATCTCTCGATTTCTTGATATGTCACATGACGATCTTCTTCAATTAGTTTTCGCACAACATCGATATTTTCCGGCACAACGAACGATTTTGGACGACCTTCTTTAACTTCGTCCGTGAGCGAACTACGTCCACGTTTGATTTCAATGTACCAGCGATATACAGTGGGTGTGGATGGCGCTTCATCACCAAAAGTTGAATTCAGTTGATTGATGCATTGTTCTTGAGTTAGACCACGTCGAAAGTCATAATAAATCATAGCTCGAACATTTTCGCGAGTTAATTCCATATTTTGGCTGAGATGAAATTTTAAACACTGCGAAAAACACAAATATTGCTCGCACGTCAAAACTTTCTGACTACCTATAACGTCAAAAATGTAAAACTTTACGACGACAATTTCAAATTTTACCAGGCAATACCAGTGTTGCCAATTCTCAATACATAAATAGTGTCCCTCGTATCACATTGATAGGTGAGTGAACAAAATAATCGTTAAATCATCATTACCAACAGGAAAAAATAATATTCTGACTACCTTGTTGCATGCCAGGAATTGCAACATTTTTGAAAAATAATTAAATTTTACAATATTTTACAAGCACAAATCATATATATAAATTAAGAACTTCCCCATAATAAGAATAAAAAATATTGTTGCATGCCAGGAATTGCAACATTTTTGAAAAATAATTAAATTTTACAATATTTTACAAGCCCAAATCATATATATAAATTAAGAACTTCCTCAGAATAAGAATAAAAAATAATGCAACTTAGCGTAGTATTGAGTTGAAAGTATAGCACATGTTTATACACTTTCACAACATTAGATAATATTAAACTGTATCCTGAATTCGACAGAAGTAATTTGTCTTTGTTTTAACGAGTCGGATAGATTCTAGTACCGATCAATCGACAGGATTTCGCTGGACACTAATGAAAGATTAATGATGATAAACGGAGTTATTGCGGAAGTTTATCTTTTGTGTTCTGGATTACCAAATTGGGAATTAAGACGTCATCAACTGTAATTTGTATTGTATTGTGATATTATTTATGTATTTACAACAAGTATATGGAATTAGAAATATTCTTAAAATTTTGCCTAAACACAGATTTATAACACCGTGCTTTCAGATACTTCCTCGTTAGAGACGCCATACTTGTTCTGATGCTTGGTGACAGTGCACGTAATCAGACACAAACGCATAGTTTTGATAGTTTGGTTATGTCATTTTTTTTTTATTAGAATAGTCAAAACTAAAAGAAAATAATACTGAAGCAAATGTTGGAAATGATATTATATATTTATTATTATATTATATACTATTACTATTTGAAGACAAACTTGAACTCTATTCTTCATGCATTCAGAGCCAGTTCACAAAATCATTACGAAGCTCTTTGATTGTGTAATGTCTGGTCTTGAAAACGCTATTCTTCAAATATGGAAAAATAAAATAGTCTAAAATTGTCAGATCCGGAGATTTTGGAAGAAAATTAATAATTCTTGTATCGACACTTTTTTGCAAAACAGTTAATGTTTCTCGCGCTGGTGCATTGTCTTGCTAAAATATCCTTCCGTAAGTTCAACATCATGGAGTTCATTAATAAAACGTGTAATAATTTTCATTTCGATATCTTTCAGCTGTTATGGTTTCATTAAAAAATATAAGCCCAATAATTCGTCTTCTTGAAACTGCTAGCCAGACGCCTATTTTTTGTGGATGTAGCGCAGTTTCCACAAATTCATGATGGTTTTTCTGCAGACCAAATTCTCATATTTTGCTTGTTTAAATATCCTGGAAGATGGAACCAAGCCTCATCCGAAAAGAAGCATTTATCGAAAATGTTATTATTTATGTTATTCAAAAACCATTGACAGTTCGTTTTCTAGGTGCTCCACCTCCAGGTTTATGACTTATTGCCCATGTTTCACCAAATTTAATGACACAAGCATTATGTTTATGCAGTTGTGTTCTTGTACTCTGTAGAGGGACAATTATTTCTTCAAATATACTATGCTGGCAGAGACAGAGCATATACCTACTGTCACAGTGTATATTTTGTTACTTTACTTTAATGATATTTACAACAAACACAATGTTTTCGTTATGAGAACCTTAATCGTTTTAAACTGCATTATACGTATTATACAGGTAAAAAAAATTCTTTGAAATTGTTTGCTTCCCACCCCATAGTTAACTAACTATAGCTATAATAACTAGAGCCAAAATTTGCTATGAATTGGATAACTGTGACCATTGTGGCATGTATGTTAAACATTTTAGATAATACAGTAACTAACCCAGAGGACAACAAATATTTATTAAAATGTGATAACTGCTTAGACACGCTTATATGCTGTCTCAAAATGGTTCATTGGGTAATTAATAATTAAAATTCTTTTACTCCCTTTGTACTTATATTTAATTTTGCAGCAAATGTTAGGAAGAGATACTTTGCGTTTTCCATGTCGGCACATGAAAAGTGTGTTTAATATAAAAAATGGCTTCTTCAATCTTGTCCAAACGTACCTTTGATTAAACGCTTTAAAAAAAGTATGTCTAAATCAACAGGTAAAAAAATTAAATACTCCTTGGAACTGGTTAAAGCTGATATTGTAAATTTCAAGATTTATTTTTAATAATGCAATAACGTAATGAAATGACGAATATGAAGAATTTTTATTGCTTTCGAAGAAAAACCCACTACCATACATTTTTATAACTATTGGAGTACATTACCCAAAATAAAGCGACTATACATATTTAAGCAATAGGTAATTGAGTTATAGGCATAAATAAAAAATAAATATAAATGACTGCTATCGTAATGTAAGTTTGCAGCTCAACACATGGCGATCCCCGAAGAAAATAAGTTCTTGACAAAGGCAAGATAAACGTGGGGGAGAAACGAGAGGAAATCCTGGGAATGAAAAAGTTTTTGCGAGATACAAGATAGGGGTATTCAATTATTCCATTATATATAACTTCTATATAAAACGCCTTCCATGAATCTCGGCGGTCTCGCAATAGTTGAAGATCATGCGTTTTTATTAGGCGATTTCATTCCATAAATAGTAAATAAAAAAATGAGGTGTGGCCACCACAGGACTTTCTTATACGTATGAGCGTTTCAAATTATAGAATTTTAAGAATTTTTTTATACAAAAATTATTCAAAATCTTATTCTAAGTACTTCTATTCTCTTAATAAATCTCTATAGAATGCATACTTTGCAAGATATTATCAAAAAAGTGCTACCCGCTAAGAGAGAAGAGTGCTACTTCCGGTCCGAATTTTGAAATTTCATATATACAAAAAATATTGCAAATCCAGTTCTAAATACTTTTGTACTCTTGATAAATATATATATAGAATGCATAACTTACGACATATTTGCAAGAAATTGCTATTCGCTAAGAGTAAAAGTGGTACTTCCGGTCTGAATTTTGAAATTTTTTTATACAAAAGATATTGAAAATTATGTTTTAAATACTTTCATACTCGTAACGCACTTGTCTAAAAAGCATGACTTGCGAAATATTCGCAAAAAACTGATTTTCGATAAGAGTAAAAGAATTTCGAAAAACTTTATAAATAAAATTATTCTCAATTGTAATTTTAAGTACATATGAATTCTTTATAAATTTGTTTAAACTTAGTAGTTGACGAAATATTGGCAAAATTCGATTTTTTCACTGAAGTAAACTGCTACTTCCGCTCTACCGATTTTACTGAAAAACTAATCAGATCTCAAGAGGGAGATTATACACGTAAATACAAAATTTGGAAGTGATATCTCCAGCGGTTTGACCGCTATCGTGGTCACAGACAGACAGACAGACAGACACATTTTTTAAACACCACCTTTTCGATATCAGGGGACCTCAAAACGTGGACATCTGCAAAAATCTCGAGGTCGAAAATTTTCATCATCACAATACTTCCTTATACTACGTATAAGAAAGTAAAAAATGAGGTGTGGCCACCACACGACTTCCTTATACGTATGAGCGTTTCAAACTGTACAATTTTAAGAATTTTTTTAATACAAAACTTATTCAAAATCCTATTCTAAGTACTTTCATTGTCTTAATAAATCGCTATAGAATGCATACTTTGCAAGATATTATCAAAAAAGTGCTCCTCGCTAAGAGTAAAGTGCTACTTCCGGTCCGAATATTGAAATTTCATGTATACAAAAAATATTGCAAATCCAGTTTTAAATACTTTTGTACTCTTGATAAATATATATAGAACGCATAACTTACGACATATTTGCAAAAAATCGCTCTTCGATAAGAGTAAAAGTGGTACTTCCGGTCTGAATTTTGAAATTTTTTTTATACAAAAGATATTGAAAATTATGTTCTAAATACTTTTATACTCGTAACGTACTTGTCTAAAAAGCATGACTTGCGAGATATTCGTAAAAAACTGATTTTCAATAAGAGTAAAAGACATACTTCCGGTTGGAATTTCGAAAACTTTTTTAAGAAAATTTGTCTCGCATTTAATTTTAAGTACATATGAATTCTTTATAAATTTGTTAAAACTTAGTAGTTGACGAAATATTGGCAAAATTCGATTTTTTCACTGAAGTAAACTGCTACTTCCGGTCTACCGATTTTACTGAAAAACTAATCATATCTCAAGAGGGAGATTATACATGTAAATTCGAAATTTGGAATCGATATATACAGCGGTTTGACCGCTATTGTGGTCACAGACACACACACAGACAGACACACGGACATTTTTTAAAAACCAGTTTTCCGGTATCAGGGGACTTCAAAACGTGGACATCTGCAAAAATCTCGAGGTCGAAAATTTTCATCATCACAATACTTCCTTATACTACGTATAAGAAAGTAAAAGTCCAACAGATCGCTCTATACAAATGACAACAAAAGTATGTATCATAGGCACAATTATGCTAACAAAAAAAGCATTATAAACTAATTAAAGTAATTATAATTATTAAAAAAAAAAGATATTTAATATTATAGATAAGTCTTTCCCAAGTATATCACTAAGTGAGGTGAAGTTGTGATGCTATTATGTTAAAATTGAGACACATAGAAGTAATTAACGAGTGCATAATCAATTCAAACGAGCATCAGGAGTACAGAAAGTGTGATTTTATGTAGTGGATTCACGAGGAATAAGAAGTGGGAACCGAGACAGTAGTGCTGGGAAAATCAGTGCTGTTGTGTAGTGAGTTATAGACAAATTTAATAATCGTAAGTAAGTGACGTTTGATCCCAACAGTTTCAAAAGTAAATTCCTGAAGCAATATTTGATAGTCATAACCTCGGCAAGGATATGAACCAATCTTTTTAAAGTGTAGATATTTCAAGATTTTCTTCTGTACCCCCTCCCATGTTCTCTTTCCACCGCTAATCTGTGCGCGGTATAAAATAGATTCCAAATCACCATATTCTAATTTGGATCGAATATATGTTACAGAAAGTAATATTATAAAGTCATTTGAAAAATCCAGTATTTCTAATTAAAAACTCCAGGGTCCTTATAGCCTACGAAATACGAAATGGTATTACCTCTATGTGCAATGAATTTTAGAGCCACATCAAAAAAGACACCCAAATTCTTTATGTTCGATTCTCGAGGGTAAGATACGGGGTCAATAGGATAATTAAATCCTATGCGTGTGTTCTTTCTTGAAACAGTTACAACTTTACCTTTTGCAATATCTAAATGTAAATACTTCAACGTACACCACCAAGTGTAATATTTAATTGATTCTGTAACTATAAACAATCAGCTCTTCTAATGCGCCCCCTGTAAAAGTCTTTAAGTCTTCAGCAAAAACGCACTTGTTGCAATCAATACGTTCAATCAAGTTGTTAATAAATATCAGAAATAACAGTGGGCCCAGATTAGATCCTTAAGGTACCCGTTAAGTCGCACGGAAAAGATGTGAATTGTAACTTACTGATATACAGAGATAACAGGAGCAATGAATTTTTTTAAAAAAATACAAAAGCGCATAAATTGTTGTGGTTGATATGAAAATATAATCTATATAACTGAAGAAGCACAAACTGGTATGAAAGAACACCCCAAGACCCCTTACGTTGTTCACTCGCTTATACTGGCCATATTCAATAAAATATTTAGATGGAATATGGTTATCTTTGCGCGATTAAGACATATAAAAACATTTTTTCTATTAGTTCTAAATTAAAATTGGAACACCAAGAAGATATCTCTTGAAGAAGCCCAATACATTATTAATTAATTAATTAAGTTCGTATCGATCAATAGTCCTTTAAATCATAAGCGTATGCGAGTAAGTACATTGCTTGTTGATGATTAAGCAAATTATGTTGATATATAGATTAAATGGTCGAGGCCCTAACTTAGAGCCCTGTAGCGCTCCCGATAAAGGCGTAAACTTGAATTACCTACTTGAATCTATTATAGAACACATAGTTAAGCCTATTCTACCAATACGAAGGAAATAATTCGAGTTGTGCCGGGCTGAATTTAAGCGCTGAGAGATTTTCTAGAAAAGTACCGTATCTATTGTGTCAAACGTGCCATTAAAGTTCATGTTCTGTACGTCCAATTGGCCTTGAGCATGAACTATGTTGACTATGTTTGTAAGTGTAGATCGTCATGAACAAAACCATGTTGTCATTCAGAAATGAAGGTTTTTGTATTGAAATATTGCAGGAATAAATTACGTTTTTGAAAACCTTCGCAAAGCTGGATAGAATGGATGTTTGCTTATAGTTCTCAATTCTGTCACACTTTTTAATAATTGGGCTTCTTCTTGTTCGAATTTTATCTTTTTGAATAAATTAATAATGATCCACAATACAAACTAACAATTTAAAAAATTAATAAAGTTGGAATTGTTTTGTAAATTAACCTACATACAAGTTACTAAAGCCCGATGTTATTAAAAACAACAAAATGGAAAATTCTATCGTAATTGAAAACTATTCCGGGAATAAAGAAGAGACCCCGGATAAACTTAATTTCAAGGAAGCTCTCTAACAAGATCACATACAATACTACGGAACTCAAAACGAATCAGAGAATTCTTATCGAACTCCATTGTGAGCGGGTTCGTATACAGAAAGGACTTTCCAAATTGAACGAATTAGGAAACGGGAACTCAAAAGTTTTAATTACAGCATCCAAGTTCCAATTAAATTCTTCCTTTCCTTTGAATTATATAAAGAATGAGAGTGGCTTTTGCATGTTTCGTTTGTACAAGGGATTGCGAGGCGATAACGTGCTCAGGAAATATTTTCAAACCGAAAATGACTAACAGATTAGGCATTCCAGGACGACACCTTAAATTATACGATTGAACTTTTGACAGGTACCAAGGTAAGAGGAATGTTTATAATGCGTGTTGCGAGAACGACCTTTCTTCTTTGTACCTGCTGCTTCGATTTTGAGTGACCCAGACAAAGGTGAATGCGACGCTGGTGGTATGTATATAGCCCGAAGGAAAAGACCGTAACATTATCACCTGTTTTATATGATTCACTCTTTTCACTGCCATTGTTAAGCACGTTTACCTAAATTTATAATCACAGTAATGTATACCTGTACAGACCAACGAAGAAAGTATTAGTATTGAATATGGTATTTTATGTTGATGTAGTTAAAACGTTTCGAATGTGTCTATAAAGTGGAAGGCACGAAACAATACATTTTCGTCATAAATGAAAAATAATGACGTGTGTATTGCCAATTTCAAAACAACGAAAATAACCTTATATATATTACTAGATTTATAATTTCATTCATGTAGAACATATTATATGTATATAATAATAATTACAGGATTATTTTAGTGATTAATGTTAATGAAAAATAATAATGTTGGCGTTATTTCAACCAGTTTTACTAAAAACACAATGACTGTTGGCGTACATGAAACTTCGTTTACACTTTGCTAGTGAATCATTTGCACTAAATTTACAGCGTTTGGTTGTTGTAAACTTCACAAATCTTAAATTTTATTCGTCGATCATAGTGCTCACATAGATGTAGTAAAACTATTACACACACCATGGATTTTGATGACGAAAATGGATTTTTCGTGAGTTTTAGTATACATACATTGCTCGAAAGAATTAAATTATAAAAATAAAATTAAAGAAATGTTGATTTAATATTTATTAAGCAAACCTTATAAAATTTTCACTTGTATGGACAAATTTCAATACAACGTTGTTAGTATTTTATAGCATTTTGCATTTCTGGTATAGAAGAAATATAGAAATATCTAATTTTACTGTAGAATTTTTGGTAAAAATAAAAAATAATGGTGTGTAAGATACCTACTCACCAATATCTACATGACATTCTGATGACATGAACCAGATTAGCCAATCGAATATTTAATAGAAAAAATGCAATATTATGATATAAGAAGATGTTCTCTTAATATTTTGAAATCATTCTTACAGAATCGTAAACAATTTATTGAAATCACTCATCACACAAATAACAATATGGAATGATAGATCTGCGTACTTAAATATAATTGCGTTGGAGTACCACTGGGGTCGATTTTGGGTCCATTGCTTTTTTTTAAATTATGATCTGCCTTTATTATAATTTGCCTACTTTTGTGTATGGAATACCGGTTTTTTATGTGGACGATACGAATATTGTGGATTGTTTGCATACTCGGTCATACGTTTTGCATAAATGATAGGTCTATAATTTTAGAAGAGCTATTTCATTGGATTACACTTAATACGCTCTCTATAAATTTAAATAAATCGAAAAAGATTTTTCTTGAAACTAGGAAAACTCCGAAATTTACTATAAATACTTGGTCCTTCTGTGACAAAGTAATTTATACTATAGGATTTACGTATAAATGATGTATTACTAAAATTCAAAAAATTATAAAAAAAGCGTTATTATTTCAACACATTAAAACAAACTTCAAATAATCTGAGACCTTCCTATAGAGAGCTAATTTTTGTTTGTTTAATAATAATAAAAATAGTATATTAACCAACAGGTTTACAATCAATTATACCTAATTTGTAATAACGTGACTCTCAATATTCTAATAGTTAAAAAAATGAAACCTAAAGAACAATATAAAAGGAAAAAATCTATATAGGTACTGTTCAAACATCAACAACAGCTCACCTACATGATTTATAAAGGATTATTCTTCTAAAAAATATTATATATTTAGATGCTAGAGAAAAGTACTAAAAATTTACTATTTATAAATACATACTCTCTTGCAATGTCATAGATGTTATACTGTATTATATTTGGTTTAATACCGTTTAAGATAAATTTTAAAATAATTTGAGCGACAAGCTTGAAAATTTGTGAATTAGAAATACTTTGAAAATATCGCAATTACAGTGTGTCAAAAAATCTGATAAATTCTTGAATTCATATTTATGATTTTACTTGACAAAGCAAATTCTTCAGAAATAATAGAAACTGTATATGCTTAAATATTTTTTGTGTCAGTGAGCATTTTCAATCACTTTCCCGTCAAATATAGACCATATTTAGTAATTGTAATTTTAAATAAGTACTTCAATTTTTGTCGTAAAGTAAGTTTATGGACTTATAATGACGAGTTTCTCTTCCATCAAAAATTATAGATATAAATTTGACGTCTTAAAATTTTTTTGACAAACAGCAATTGTGATATTTTTAAACTATTATTAATTCCAGTCATGAATTAAATTCAAGCTTGTCCTTTAACGCAAATTATTTGTAAATAGAAAATATTATAAGTAGTAACTATTTTCGACTAATTTTATGTATTATATGCTTAATGCAAGTCATATCGCCTTATGTTTCTAAATTAGTATGTCGTAATTGGGTTTGTCTAGATATAATAATTTATCTATCTCTAACTTTTACAAAATTTCACACAAACGCAAGAGAGTGGACATTTTTAAATAGTAAATTTTTAGTACTTTTTACTGGAATGCAAATATACAGAGTGTTTCATTTAATTCTTTTCAGTAAATGATATAGAATTCTAAAAAATATCCGTTGAAATTTCATATATTAAGACAGGGGTCCGCCCTTGTTATTTGTCTATAAGGGATATTGGTTCCATTTTAAAGAAAAAACTTAAATCAAGAGCAATACAATTTTCACGCAGTAAATGTGACAACACACTCTTCACCTTATTGATTCCATTACATTAACATATTAGTTTTACATATTAATTTTACATATTGGTAATAATGAAATCAAATGGTAACACCTTCAGTTATGCCTGAGGCTCCCTGATCTACTATGTGTAGCAAATGAGTCAAAGAAGAAAGAGAAGGTGTGCGTGCACATATACACATAAATAGCCATACACACATACATAACCCCATTTTGAACACTATTCAAAAGCGCAAGTGTAATTAAAAAAAAAATAGAAAAAAAAAGAAAAACTACAACATAACACTACTTCTATCTGAACAACTCGAGCAACTCAAAATACAAGATCACTTAGTAAACGCTCTCTCAAACATCGCTTGAAACCACGGAGGGACAAATCTTTGAAATACGGTGGCAAAATATTCATAATCAAAGCACAATTGTATTGAAAGCAACACTTGAAGTGAGTGGTACGGTGACGAGCTATATCAATCAAATCCCTTCTCCGAACATTAATGCTGTGGACATCAGTGCGATATCTAATTTTGTTTAGCAAATACGGTGGCGTGCGGGTAGTAATAATTTTATAAGCGAAACAGGCCAAATGAAAAAGCCTACGCTTTTCCATATTGAGCCAGCCAACTTTCGACAACTTAAAAGAAATTTTCTCTCTCCTACCAATACTGAAAATGAACCGCAAGCATGAGTTTTGGGTTACCTATATTCTCCTCCTATCCAAACTGTCAAGACAGGGACCATAAATGGAATCGCAAAAGTGAAAATGGGACAAGACCAATGTATCGGCCAACATGGTCCTAACATGAGCATTCAATGAGCATCTGTAAGGATATAACATTTTCAAATTACAATAAGCTCGCCTAATAAGGTTGGTAGTGTTATCCTTGAACCTTAAGTTTTCGTCCATAAGCAGACCCAGATTTCTAACACAATTCTTTCGGACCAACCCAACTCCATTAATACGCAAATCCAACGTATCACACACCTGTGACCTGTTGGAAGCACTACCGAAAATAATGTAGCAAGACTTTTGTCCATTAATTTGCAAACCATGACGACGAGTGGTTTTATAAAATTTATTTTGAAAATCCTAGTGCTATTACTTTTTTCAAAAAAATTCAAAAAAATAGTGAAGTTGGAAGAAACTGCACAAAATTAAGCCCATTTATAAAAGGCACTATGCTAATGTTAAATCCGAAACCAAAGTGAATTTTGGCTTTTGGTTTTCCCTAAAATGGTAATACCTAAAGAAACCATGAGGTGGGTGTTCTTCGAATAGTTGGGCGTAAGCAATTTCATATTTTATGGTCACAGACCGTGGGAATTTTCCAATTGCTGAAATTCACATCCCCTTTGTTTCTCTTATTCTAACCACTCATTTAATGACAAGTCATGATCAGATCCAAAATTTGATAAGACGACATCTTCAAAACAAAGCTCACCTTTTTGGTAACAGCAAGATCATTTTCTTTTATGTATCTGTTCGCCAAGATTTCTCAGCTAAATTGAGGAATTGAGGGACGTCAACTAAAAGCTTTTTTTTGGTTACTTCATTCCTATGCACAATTTATTGCAAAATCATCTGGCGATAGTGGCTTTGAACGAGTAAATTATACCTTGTTGGTTGGTTTTGTATTTAATTGATAAATTTTTAGCATTGTTAAACAAACAGCGCGGATTTTGCGATTGTCCAATGATAAGCAGTTTCCTTCTTTCTCTACCGAACACATTTGTACAAACTAGAATAGTTATTCTGTATTTGGATGACTTACCACCTTTGGACTGTTTTCTTTTGTTAATTTGTAGAAGAAACTCGTCTCGTCCGCGTGAATACCGTTAAGTTGTCTACAAAGTTTTGGCCACACTCTATTTAGCCACTTGTCCACAATATTGTCATTTACTGCCGCTCCATGACGTCTTTTTCATCGGTCTATCAAGCTATTACTACAAGGTAAGTCATTTTTCTGTGTAAGTCTTTTGACAAAATACTCAGCTTGTTATTACACCACTACCACTTATCGTTACGTTCTTTACTCGTTGTTGCGTAAACCACTTTTTAAGAGATTGGTAGACGTCTTCGTCTTGAGGTTTTTGTCATTTCATAGCATTTACATTATTACTTTGGCAAACGTAGATCTTTTTTCTTCTTCCAAATTGTTCCAATGATAGAAATACTGATTTTTGTTTCACGACAGATTTGTTGTTGCGATTTTCGAACTTCTATCTCACCTTTTATTTAAAATTTTTCTTTTAATGTGAAACTTTTTGACTATTGACTATTGAAATTGCATAGTCTATTGCTCTGCGACGCTCTCAGGAGTAACGCAATACGAAAACCACAAAAGGTAGAAATGGTTTTGCGTTATAATGAAATGTTTATTTTAGACGATGAATTCTTCATTAATTAGTGCTCTTTCAGGAGTTTGCTATATCCGACGGTTTGTTATATATAGGACTTCATTATAACCAATGAATTTTTACATTGTTATATATGGAAAAGTATGGGAACTTAGAATGAAGTTTGTTATAAACAGTGATTCACTCTAAACGAATCCGTTATAATCCAGGTCAACACCAATAATTGACTTTGTCGCTACTTTGTTCTTTGCAAATCCCTTCAATTTGGATATATATAAAGCATGTATTTTGAAGCGGCTGTTATGCTCTACGTATAAATGGTTATCAAATGATAGTTTTGTATCAAATAATACCCAAATCCTTAAAAGAAATCTTCACAACCAGACTAGTACGTTACAGATAATTATTTTAAACAGTGCAATTTACTAGAGCTACTAGAAGTGATAGGGTTTAGCCTGCATTCAATATTTTCACCAAACATTTTTCTTTAGTTATTTTTCACAACGGTTAAGATGTTTAGATTGAATTGGTGACATTAAGATTAGAACTTAGTTATTGCCTGAAGAGGGTATGCTAATTTCATAATATACCGTAGTCGACATATTTTAATTTCTGATACGAAAGTAGAAAGAGGAAAAGAGCGCGACGAAATAAACTAAAGATAAACATAAGCGAGGCTGCCAAGACAGTAACACTTGACAAACGTTTCCTATGAAATGTAAGGCATGAGGGTCGCCCGACACTGCGTTGCTCTCCCACCACTGTTAGCAAGCAGGCATCGCTGCATATTATAAGGTCATCTTCTGCATGGTATAGAAGTATAAACCGAAATTAAAATTTGACGACTACGGTATACTTATCACTATACTTTGTTTTTGATATTTATGGGATTAACTTATTATTAACTTCGTTATTGATAAATTTGTTTTACTAGGATTATTGTCACTGTGGCTCTTTATTTTATTCTATCAAGTTAGAATAATTTCACCTGCTGATAAGCTTTTGCCGTTGCAGATATTTTTAAGTTTTATGTCAGTTTTAAAATATGATTTATTATTATTTCCTTTTTATTGCTATTTGCGTAAGTATATAAAAAGAAAAAATATTATGAATGTCTTATGAATTATAAAGATTCTATTAAAAGTTTTATGTAATGTCATGAAACTTGCGATATATTTATTTGTATTCTAGTCATTCTTCAGAAGACACATGTTATGTACGCACATACGGGATCACATACAAACACAAGCCTCAATTACGAACCAACCGGGAAAGTAATAGCCCGCCCGTCTCTATATTTTCTGCAACATTTGATATAATCGTTCGGGCCGTTAGGAATTTCACGTTTGTGCCGAATGAATTTGCAATTCCAAGACGACCGATGTAAAATAACAATAAGAAGGATCGATCGAACAACTTTCGCGATCTATTTCCTTCCCGCACAGAAATCGAGTTTATGAAGGCCGTTCTACAAAACGCCTTGCTTCTTATTACCGATATTCATAACAAATACAGCATCATAAATGTTATGAAAATATGTTTCAAGCCGTCTCATTTAAATCAGTTTCCCTTTTGGTTTAATGTGCAATATATCTCTATCTGTCATAACAGATATCCAACGTGAAAAAACGTGTATATACGGAGTATAGAGTTTAATAAAATATTTTTTTATTAGTTTAGTAGAAGTATTACATAATTAATTGTTATAAATACCAGCATTTACATTGAAACAATTTTTTTCCTATTGTGTATTAAATCAACGACCGGTTTCGAATTTGTTAATGCTCGTCAGGCTAGCACACGAAACACATTGTCTGTTCTTATACTCTCCTTATTGTGATGGGTAATATGATTACAAATAATATAATAATAATAATAATAATAATAATAATAATAATAATAATAATAATAGTTTATTGAAAAGTTATTACAATTACAGTGTGCATGTGTGTATATTCATACAAATATATCAAACTTCTTTTCCGAAATATACAAGAATATCTTAAAAGCAATGAGTTATCTTGGCGCACCGACAATAGAGAGACAATTATTAATAATAATAAAATGACAATTTCACTGCAAGCTGTCATCTATTTCAATGACTAGCGAGATATAATGTAAATTAGAAATTAATAAAAGTGAAAACGTGAACAATTAGGCATAGAACAATCACTATTATCCACGCAGTTTCATCAAATGGTCTTGATTTATTACACATGCATTCAACTCCATTCCACAAATAATATTGACGCAAATTGCACAATTAAAAGACTAGGTTATGTAAAAATTGGAACTAGAGTTTTCGTATACCATGTAACGGACTTTTGTCCGTCACTGTATAAATTGTAAAACAAATTAGTATTAATGCTTTTTATGTAATTTTAACATTAATGGGTTCGATAATTTAATACAAGATTTTTTTAGTAAAATCAGAGTTATCCTGGCAGCCTAGTAGAATTCTCACCAAACTCTCTGGCAGTCTAGGAAGGCGGTCCGTAAGTTGTTTCCAGGCAGATCGTGGAAACAAAACAATTCCGTCCTGTAAGTCCCGAGTAAATCTTTATATGGTTATTCGGTTTATTTTAAATAATCACGTTAGATAGATTTTATTAATTTCAAATGTACCAAAGTAAATTTTAGGTTTACCTAAGATTACAAAGAAATATATTACTCTCGTCGATTATCCTTCAATAATACGAACACAAGTACCAGATGACGCATTAACGTTTTTGCTAGATTTGTGTAAATATTACCTTTCTCGAAGTAAATATCATGTATATAATATCTCAATTCACAAAATATTTATGACCCTATATTTTAATATTCAATGTTTGAATATTCCGTTAAATGTTTGTTGACATACTGCGAATAATTTTTCAGTAAATGTAAAGTTAATTTCAATATTTGAATTATAGTTGCTTTTGAATATAACAAATACTTTATGATCTTCTTGTAAATATATGTACTAAATTTATGTAATTGAATTTTTGTTTTATATGTAAATAAAAAGATTGACATAAGATTTCGTTTACTCTTAATGCTAGGGGGTATTATAAAATGAATATTAAATTATTAAACATGCTAAAACATACCGAACCAGAGTTTTCTTCTCCGTAAACCGGCTACCCGTATTTGAGCATTACTGTTGATGAAATTCACATTCAGTAGACACTTAAAACACTTGATTTTATCATTACGCGTATTGTTTTAGGTCTAATCTAATTATCTGTCAAATATAGATAGAGAAGGTGGACGAATACCAACTGTCGATTTAATAGACGACAATACCACTCTGATGTTGAATATCCCTAAGACTCTACAAAGGCGTTTAGTTATCTGTTGATAGATGGGAGCACCGGGCCATTCAATTTGGCAATTAGTATTATTAATTATGTATTTAACAATTTAAAGAGGGTTTGATGTCGCAACCATTCGTATGGGTCAACTAGAAGGCTCAGATTTATCTTAAGCAGACATCCAATATCAACACACAAATAATACTGACTATGTATCAAAGATATAATATAGAATTGTGTAATTCAAACATGAAAGTGTTGAATGCATGTCTTAGATAAATCAAGACCATTTGATAGAACTACGTAGATAATAGTGATGGTTCTATGTTTAATTATTCACATTTTGACTTTTACACATTTCTAGTTTACATTATATCTTACTAGTATTGAAACATTTTAAATGACAGCTTGCTGTCAAATTGTCATTTTATTATTATTAATTGTCTTTATATTGCCGATGGGCCCAAATAACTCATTGCTTTTAATACATTCTTATATTCATATGTACACATACACCGAGAAGACGTTATAAATACAGTGCCCAAAGGGAAACGTCATCTCTTCTTGGTTTCTGGGTTGTACTTGCGTCGCCATCTCTGCTTCAACTGCCGACGTTTCGCCCACTATCTATCTGTCTAAGGGACATCTTCAGGACTTCTACTGCTGCGATAGTCGGAAACATACTGTTTCAGACTGACAGTCAGCTGAGATATATATCTATTTACTTGTGACTTGTTAATTCATGCACGAAACTTATTTATTATGGCGACATCCAGTAGAATAAAGATGTAGTGTAATTAAATAATTAAATGGAATTTTAAATAATATAAACGATTTCGAATGTGTGACAAGATTATAAATTTTATTATTTATTATAAAAGTATGTAGAAACTATAGTTTAAAATACCAACTATTACAATACTTATATAGGAAATGTTAGGAAAATTCTATTAGAAATGGTTTTTACCGTGCCAGGGGAAGTCTTGTATATATCAGCTATAGTTTTGAATTATTTGTAATTCCTGCTTTTTGTGTACTTAGTGTCATTTATGGAAAAACTGGTTTGTACTAGTTTTTCTTGCTTTGGTCGTGGTAGAGTTAATTAAAATTTGGCGTATCTGAACCATTTTAATTGATTTTTTTTTGTTTCTAAAAATATTACAATGAATTTAGGGTAATTTTGCCATACTTGTTATTATGCTTCACACTTTATATTTGATTTACAATAAGTGTAATTTCGTACGCTCCAGTTTTCGATAGCTCTGTGATGAAGTGCACTACCACCTCGCATAGTATTACTTGTTTTCGGAGCTAAAGCCGGATAAAAGCTGTTATAGTTTTACTTATATTATATGAACGGAATAAGATAATGTCACTTTCCAGAAGATACAGGTGTTTTAGATAAAGACGACTACATATTACTGAGAAAATTAGTAAAATTGCAGTTCAAGCTTAACAACACTGTCTTTTTTTACAATAGAGAGGACATTGATAATACTGTAATAAATAATGTAAAATAAAAGAAACTCTTTAGATATAAACAGAATAAATAAAACATTCAATAGGAAAACTACTCTCCATACATCAAAAATGTTGCCTTAGTTTTTGGCTGTCATCATCTGGCACTATAAAAACTGCCTCTCAGGAGATATTGAGCTAGAGGAATACTTGAGAGGATATTGTTCAATCAGATTTTATTGCGTGGCTTGCATTTTAATGCCTTAATTATTACAAAGTAGGTATACAAAAATATCGACATTTTATCAAAATCAAATTCGTTAATATTGCAGACAGAGTGTATTTGAAAATAAAATACAATAACCAATAAAGATAGGATGTCTTGCTGAAACATTAATATTACATTGCCGGCATCGTTTTGTAAATATAGTACAAGGAAAAAGGTTTTTAACGAAGGTGTGTACATAATAGAATGTGAGAAAATAATGAAATGCAGGCGTGTGTGTAAAGTAATGGAAAAAGTTCTTTTACTACATGGATATTGATTTATTGGTTGGCCTACATACTTGCTCATCTAAACAATTTTCCATGAGCAACGGTTTATGGTAACTAATAAATCTCTTGCAATTTCAATATTACCCAATAAATGCCTTAATATTTGATATATGCGAATTTGTGAGAATTTAACTAAAATTGGAGAAGAGATAAGCTTTTCGTTTTAATGTATTTGTGAGTAACTTACTAAACATATTATGTTAACTTGTTTATGTAAGCGTTAATGTGATCTTCTCGGGAGAGTATGAAAAGATGCATTTTTAGTGTGGAAAAATTACCCAAGATTTTTATTTTAGAGAAGTTTTATTACAACATTCTTACGATAAATAGATATTAATAGTGTGATGATGATCCTGCGAACATCTAAAATCGTTAGGCATCTTGATCGTGAATTGTCATACGTAAGTGTTATACAAGTAATATTACACCTGAGGATTTATAACGCTAGCGGGAATATCATGTAGACCTGAACTTCTTTTATTCAGTAAATACATTATAATATCATTAATGTCCCCGCAACGACATAGTGTAAACTATAGGGCACTCTATAGCTAATCACTCCGCAAACTTTAGTGTTTTTGTGACTTTTAATGTTTTTTTTTTTATTGGAGCTAACGGTGTGTACTGCTGTGAATTTTAAACATGCCGTTAACATGTGAACTAATTGCTGGTATTAGGCGTGATTAGAGAAAGTATAGGTGATATTATCCAAAACAACGATTTTATTCAAAGTGTCACGGACATTATAGCAAAGAGCATTGACCAAAAAAATCGCCGAAGTGTGAGATATTAGAGAAAGAGAACAAATTGTAAACAGACTCGATTATATTTGACAATACTCTAGGAGGAACAACATTAGTATTTTGGGTATCGAGGAACCGAACGGGGATGTCCACAAAGCACTTCAGTTATCATCATTTACACAGAATAATAATAATAATAATAATAGTAATAATAATTATAATCATCTTTATTTCCCAACAAGCAAAGCCCAAAACAGGGTTACAAACTATATTAGGTGTATACGTAATAAATAAAAAGAAAGAAAAACAGTAAGTAACAACAAATTCCATGATGATCCACTATCCACAGTCAGTCTTCACACAAATATGTCCACATTTTTGTTCGCCAAGCGACAAAGCGTGTAAGTTGGAGCTCATCTAATGATGTTGGTTCGCGCAAAAGGTGTTGCAAAAGTGCAATTATGTCTGGAGTTAAGCCACGGTATCAGAAATGGGATCCGGGCCAGGATATCAGGGCAGTCAATGCTGCCATTCAACAGTCTAAGCAGAAATCTCTCAAATGTAGCGTATCTCCTCTCACTCAAGGATACCATATCATGACTCCGCAACAGATCACCCATCGCCACGCCCCTGTCCGGATAAACACCATGTGCCCGATACGTGAGAAACTTCAAGAACCTACGGTGCACACGGTCCAATGTCAAACAATCACTTGCATAAATAGGAAACCATATTAAGGAGGCATATTCTAGCTTACTCAATACGTAGGCAGAGTATAGAGATTTTAACAATGCTGAATCAGTGAAATACCTAGACACACTCATAACAAAACCCAACGATCTGAACGCAGATGTACAAATGTTCTCTATGTGAGATTTGAAACTCAAGCTGGAATCGAAGGTGACTTCAAGATCTTTAAATTCAGTTTTACTCATTAACTTGTCACCAATGAAGTAAGAAGAACCGTACGAAGTTGAAGACCGTGTGAAGGTTACTGCACAACATTTATCCACATTCAACTTGAGTCCAAAACGTTCACACCATGAAGACAATACAGTTAAATTTCTCTGAAGGTTAGTCACATCAGCAGGACCATTTATTACAGAATAAATGGTCCTGCAAACAACCGAGAAGAACGAAACAGTTTTATTTTTGAGCATAGTCTCCAGAAAGGTTTGGTGTATCGGTTTTTAAGATTTCGATAAAGAAAAATTCTCTATCTTGTTCCATCATCGATTCATTTACCGCCGTCATCACTTCTTCATCGTCTGAAGAATGATTTCCCCGAAGATGTCCTTTTAATTTTGGGAATAGATGGTAGTCACTTGGAGCCAGATCGGAAGAATAGGAAGGGTTATTACCAAATTTTAAACTCAGCATTGTGAAGGGTAGGCTATTGAAACACGGTTTTTGTTGGTTGGAGCGTTCTATTGGTGAAACACAAGTCAATTTATGAATCATATTACTTTGATGGCCTTCCGAACTTTTGGAATTAAGTTTGTCTAATATTCACCTGTTACAGTAAGCCCACGTGGTAAAAAGTTGACGAAATTAACCCCCTCAAAATCCCAAAAAATTGTGGCCATGATTTTTCCAGCAGCTGAACTGACATGAAATTTTCGGAGGGTGGGGGGCGCCATTTCACATTTTGCTTTTTTGTCTCTGGGTCAATGTGATCTAATCTAATTGCTTATTATAATTTTGCGTAATATAATGCTGAAGCCGTAGTTTGAGTTTGCATCGGCATCAGTTGCGGAAATTAATTTAATTTTTAATGGCATTACCACTAATGCATATGGTTGTGATAATATTTTCTCAACTATGCTGAAGTTCTGCAGTCCTTTCATTGATTACTATGTGACAAATATTATAAGTTGTTGTATTGAATGGTCTTATTTCTCCCCCTACTATTTGGAAGTGTGCCTTCAACATCCTCTTGCCTAAGAAAACTAATCCTACCACTTTCTATGTAAAAAGAATAATTAGTATGTTGCCTGTTCTTTTGTAAAATATTAGAGAGTTTTTTATATTCAGATTTACAATGTCTTTACTGCCAATAATTGTATTTCCAATAATTATCAAGCTGGTTTTCGGAAGGGCTTCAGCACAGCTACTGCATTTCGCTTATGTGTTTAATTACATAGTAAGTTCTATTGATAATGGACTGTTTTGTGTGCTTACTCTTTTGGACTATTCGAAGGTATTCGGTACGATTTGCCATCAGTTGCTTATTATGTATTTCCCAATGGTGCATTGGTTTTACTATAGCCTATTTGTAAGAACACAACGATTCACGTATTGTGGTAAAATTTCAAGTAGTTCAATTATTTTATGTGGTGGCCCGCAAGGTTCTATCCTTGGACCGCTACTTTCTATGACTTACACTAACGGCATTTTGGAGACTGATGATATTATTACGAACTTTTTTCAATTGTCAGAAGAGTAAAAAAAGTCCTACAGGGCTTTGATAGTGTTATATATTATATATTGATTATATTTTAAATTCTGTTTTGAGACTATGACTTTGTAAATCTTTGGTGTGATCTTTGTTTAACTATTGTAATTATTTAGAACAAACCTGGAATAACCTGGAACAACCCCAAAATTTATAATGTTTGCAAAAACAGGCTATGACTTTTGGCTTTCGTTTTTCCTCATTTTCTCGACTATTTTTTTGAAATACACTGTGACAATTTAAAGCGAACATATAACAATCTAGAACAGTTGCGAGAATTATGATGTTCAAGAAAAGGATTTGAGAAAAATTCGTTTCTTCCGATTATCTCGGTTAATTTTAATTTTTGTTTCAAGATTATTTGGAACAATGTTTAGAACAACTAGAACAACTTGGAACACCTTCAAATTTCAAATGTTCGAAAAATGGGCGCAGAGAAGAAATCTTTTTTTCAATAATCTTGGCCGGTTTTTACTTTTTTTTTTTGATATACTTTGGAATAATGGAGAACAAACCAACCTGAAACAACTGTCAGATTTTTGATTTTCGAAGAAACGGGTGTCTAACTTAACTCATCCGTAATATTTTAGTACTGCTTATTCTATGTCTTAAAGTGACATTTTAACTGGAGCAAAGTGCATAATACTATGACTGTGTAGTTCTTTTGAAGATATAAAATATTATGCACGCATGTTGCATACAACTCTGCACAAAACCCATTAATTTACGCATGTTTTAAAATAGCAAATAGCGGTACAATTAAAGTCAGCTGTAACATTAATCTCCACATTACCTCATTACCATTTTATCAACAACAAAGATTCAATGGACATCATACGAATACATAAACATCCCTACCTGCATTTGTACGTATACAAGTATACATTACACATGTATGACAGACAGATCCGAGTGTGAAACTGTGAGAAAATTATCTCTATATCTACCACTTGCACGGCACACACCAGTTGCGTTTTAAAATGTTCTAAAAGCAACCAACCGACCCAGATCATTTTAATGTCGCAAGAGTCAGAGGTGACGTCGACGTTTCGCGATCATTATGCGTGCTTAACTGTATAGCGTTTCTCCTTTTATTCTTCGTTCTCTTCTCTCGGACTGTTTCCGTGTTCTGACCGTGAAAATTTTAATTTTCAAGGTGTCTTGTCTAATGGTCGTGTCCGTCACACGACGCTTCCGTTACGCTGCAGTGATTTACCAGTTTTAGTGGGTAATTCTTATTCTATTTCTTGGACACTTAATAATTATTTAATTAGGCTCTGATGGAGAACATTCAATTATAATTATTTAATCTGTTGACAGGTGAGGAAACCGTCACCGCTATCGTCCGGTTTGTTTTATTAATCTTGTTGAAAATGGCATTAAATTAATACGGTTTCCTCTTATATTCTAAGAAGTCGTTAACTGTATACTGTTGGATTTAATGTTAATGATACTATTCTAGATTCGATTTTAATAATTTACTATTCTTTATTAGCAAATATTCGCAGTGATATGCATAAAAAAACTATAATGATTTTTAAACTAGCGAGTTTAACAGTTTGATTACGTTATAGTGTAGTTTCATTTATAAATTACAGTGCTGATTACCTTATCCTTATCCTGTTCTCGTAATAAACTTCTGTTTCATCATTTATTATCTGAGATTCATTTAGTAGTCGATATCTTGACTTTTTACATTATAGAGATTTGCAATTGCAGGTTTTGCTATGGCTTACCTCACTTCTAATCGAATGCGAAGAGGCATCAACTTACGTCACATCACAAGTGCGTAATAATAATTCAAAATTTACGGTAAATTTTTTGCCGAGACTTTCTTTGTTTGGACGTAAGCGACACAGATTACCTATACGTTGTAGTTAGGATAACAAATAATTCAGTATCATTAAATATTGCTTGATATAGTAACGTATAATTTGCGTATTAAGTGGATAAGTATTTAAAAAAACGAAATATAACTCTATAATAAATAAAGATTAAAATACATTTTTGCACAAGACACCATTATGTAAGTAAAATTTGCGTCAACCTATCAAAACTAATCTCATCAATGTCAACACTCTGATTATAATGGTAATCTAGATCGGACTCTGTTTTATCGCCATCTACTGTTTGGATCGCAAACGACTATTGGCTAGGTGTGCGTATAGGATAAATTAATTTAAATAAATTAAAGTCACAAAGTTCGTCGGTATGTTCGTGCTTTGTTGGTAAATTGAGTTTTAGCAAGCTAGACATTCGCCAATAAAGCAGAAATCACCAAAGTACGGGACAGCACCAACTTATAGAGACCATTTTTCATTAGAGTATGTATATAGTTGAGTCGCTCTCGCAACCGACATGCGCATTTCTAGACTGTCATAAATCATAATATTGCACTTTAACTAGTGCGCCGTGGTTTTAAAACACAGAGTATAAATACACTTATACTACAGACAGTGATTTCATCGGCTTACATAGACGGTGTTCGGGGTATAAAAGCTGAAATTTTAAACTACTTCTTCTAGATGACATTTATTCGACATCAAAAACGAAATCTGTGAGGACTGAAGAAAATCCAAGCGACTTTTGAGTGCCGCCAAGTTATCAAAGGGTCCGGAACCGATAATTGCAATCATAAAAGTAAGAGTAACGGTAACATCGCAATTTATTGCCGTGAATGCTTTCAGTTTTACCGACCGGTCCGTTCCGTTGAACCATCAGTTTTGATGCGATTTTCATTAAATTTCAAGATTTACTGCCGCTTAATAACAGATTTAACTCTGCGGGACTCGTGCCATAATTCTTTGACCACAATTAAGAGTTCACCTCTGTGGTGTCTGCGAATAGCCGATCGATTAAAGTACCCAGTTCGTGTCAGAAATATGAATAAAAAGAACGATCGCGAGTGTAAGAACGAATAAAATTCGGAGGATAAACTCGTTATTATGTTGGAAGATTTAAGCTAACCGGACAATTGATAATGTTGTGTTTTTTTACAACTCTTATAAAAATGGCTGTACAGTTCTTACACGTCTAGTTTTAGAGTTAGAATCATATTCCGGTAGTATATGAACAATAATATTGTATTTGGAAAATTTGTTATACAAAACTTATAAAAAGAAATAGATAATAATAATAATAATAATAATAATAATAATAATAATAATAAACTTTATTGACACAAAACATATATACATACATATGTGCCAAATGGCGAAGTTCAGCTATTGCTGTTCAACTTAACCATAAACCTAACCTAACAAATCATAGTGAGAATAAATACTAATTATAACACAGGCATACACACAAAAACACTAAACTAGATACAAGTATAGTCATGCATTAGAAATAGCAACTCAAAGCATAACAACAAAATAATAAATGTATTAATAATATTAATAACCTAATAAATACAAATCTGAATAAATGACAGAATGAAGATAAGTGGACACACAAACGCGCAGGTCACAACAATTGGAGCAGGTGTCGCTTCAAGTTAACTTTAAATGAAGCAGGCGACATACTTTTTAAAGAACTGGGTAGGGAGTTGTAAATTTTTACAATATTGCAGCTGAACGACTTACTGTAAAGGGTAAGTTTATGAATTGGCGGCGTCAGCAGGCCCCTAAATCTCAAATTTAAATTATGAACATCAGTTCTGAATGTAATTTTGTTATAAAGATATGTAGGGGAGCGACTTATAATAATATTGTGAAATAAACAAGCACTATGCAAATATCTGCGTTGTTCCATATTAAGCCAGCGGACCTCTCTCAACTTATGAGTAATGCGGTCATATTTCCTAATGCCAAAAATAAAGCGCAAACACGAGTTTTGCAGCTTTTGCACACGATAAACATCTCTCTGACGTAAACAAGGACCATATATAACATCCCCATAATTTACCTGTGCTAAAACCAGAGATTCACATAGCATTGTTTTTATTGTTTTATTAAGAACCTTCCGATGTGGATAAATCAACCTTAAACCATTGTATCCTCGTTGAATGCACTTGGAGACATGCGCATTAAAGTTCAGCCTGTGATCCACTATCAACCCCAAGTTTTTTGACTCATCCACTAACCCAACATCAACACCACGAATCCTAACTATAACATCATTAATATTAATCCTAACATTCCTACCTACAAAAAGCATAGCAGTAGACTTCGAAGGATTCAGATATAAGGAATGACGTTCGGACAGATCTGCAAGCCTATCGAGGTCAGCACACAGTACTTCGCAGGTCTGCACAATCTCATCTGGCCGACAAGATATATAGACCTGCGTATCATCAGCATAACAGTGGAACTGGGCATGACGCAGTGAAGTATGCAGCTGAGAAGAGTAGATAGAGAACAGTAGAGGACCCAAAACCGAACCCTGCGGTACACCAGAGCGCACATTTTTGTAGGCAGAGAAACTATTATTCATCCTTACCGATTGTTTCTTACAAATATTTTGATATCACAAATACTTGAATGCTTAATTAGTAACAAGAACTAGCTGTCCATCAATCTCTTCGAGCTTGAATCGCCTTTCGCGTCCGCTTACAGTTTTATTACAGTTCCCTGTAAAACGCCAAAAAAATCAATTTTGATTTTCTAAACTTTTGGCACACCTTGTATAGACGTATATTTTTGTCCACGAACTACTGTCACGGTGACAGGTGGAACGACAATTTAAAGCATCTTAACGTGAGTCTGACTTTTCGTTGTTGAAGTTTGAAATTTAGATGCTATTTAGCGTAATACTAAGACTTGACACTAAAAGATTCATAGTGTTATTAGTTTTACACAATGAAAGGACTAAATCATTATTAAAAAAGTAATATCAGACTTATTTTAGCTTTGCATAATTTAACCTGTCAATTATCATGGCCCACAAACGTCATTTCTGGGCTGTAATATTTAATAATATTCATACATCTTTTGACATACCTTTTGAGCTTTGTTATAATGCAAATTTGTGAACAATGCATGCTCATTACACAGAAGAATCAAGTTTTAAATAAAATATGTATGACTTATTAATTTTATTTATAATAGTGAATTTATAACTGGCTTCCGTATTAATAAATTAGTTTCATGTGTCTGCTCTGAAATTGTTCCTGTGAAAGTGAGTTTGCAGTTGCAGTGGCATTGAGTCTTCGCCTGTAAATCGTGCTCTGGCTATGTTGGTTGCTGAGACGATCCTATTACAATTTAAATATTTAGTAGTGACGCTGGTAGTTGAACTAAAAACAATAACCAAAAATAACACAGACCGACGTGGGAATTGGTGGGAATATCTGTGTAAACATTTTACTTACACACAATATAAAAAGAATATAATTGGTAATTGTTGGATCATTTTGTGATTCTTATTAAGTATTTAAGGAAAAATAACACAAAAAGGTAGTTCATGATTACAACCAATCCATCGAAATAAGAGCCACCAGCCTGGGACACGATCATCATGAACCATCATCAGAATATTTGATTAACAATTTGATTTAATGGTGTATTTTCAAACGTATTCCATTAAATGATTGAACGCTGTCCATACTTCAAACTTTCTACTGACAATCAAATTATTTAGTAGTAGTAATTGTTGAATTAGGCTGGAATATTTAATTTAATAAATTGAATAGTTAGAAAACAATTGTCATTACATTGGAATTTGATTCGTCTGTCACCTAGTAATAATAATATAAATCATATTTTAAGGTAATTGTCTAATATATAGGCAATACTAAAATGGATCAGATAACACTTTTCTCATTAATATTTTAAAGTTTATTTTACTTTCTTCTCTCTTGCAGATGTCCACGTTTTGAAGTCCCCTGATACCAAAAAAGTGGTTTTTTAAAAATGTCTCTCTCTCTCTCTCTCTCTCTCTCTCTCTCTCTCTCTCTCTCTCTCTCTCTCTCTCTCTCTCTCTCTCTCTCTCTCTCTCTCTCTCTCTCTCTCTCTCTCTCTCTCTCTCTCTGTGTGTGTCTGTCTGTCTGTCTGTCTGTCTGTGTCACCACGGTAGCGGTCAAACCGCTGTAGATATCAATTCCAAATTTTATATTTACGTGTATAATCTGCCTCTTGAGATCTGATTAGTTTTTCAATAAAATCGGTTGACCGGAAGTAGTGCTTTACTTCAGTGAAAAAATCGAATTTTGCAAATATTTCGTCAACTACTAAGTTTAAACAAATTTATAAAGAATTCATATGTACTTAAAATTAAAATTGAGAAGCATTTTATTTAAGAAGTTTTTCGAAATTACTACCTTAAGTAGGTCTTTTACTCTTATCAAAAATCAGTTTTTTGCCAATATTTTGCAAGTCATGCTTTTTAGACAGGTACGCTACGAATATAAAAGTATTTAGAACTTAATTTCCAATATCTTTTGTATAAAAAAAAATTCAAAATTCGGACCGGAAGTATCACTTTTACTCTTACCGAATAACGATTTTTTGCAAATATGTCGTAAATTATGCATTCTATATATATTTATTAAGAGTACAAAAGTATTTAGAATTGGATTTGCAATATTTTTTGTATACATGAAATTTCAAAATTCGGACCGGAAGTAGCACTTTTATTCTTAGCGAGTAGCACTTTTCTTCGAATATCTTCCAAAGTATGCATTCTATAGCGATTTATTAAGAGAATGAAAGTACTTAGAATAGGATTTGAATAAGTTTTGTATAAAAAAATTCTTAAAATTGTGTAGGTTGAAACGCTCATACGTATAAGAAAGTCGTGTGGTGGCCACACCTCATTTTTAAAATAGCGAGACGAATTTCTGAACATACCACGTTGACAGTGAAATCTCATTGGTTGAAAGCAAGGCCAAATGACACCGTATCAATCTTGTTCACATTCTGTCAACTGACATTGTTTATTGTTAAGCCTTGTTGTTTCTATTATTTCCCCGTTATTTCATTATATACTTTACCAGTTCTATTCAGAGCTCGACAGTAATAGTTATCAGATATACTCGTAAGTTTGTTTTCAAGATTTTCGTGCATGTAATTTGGGACAGGGGTATGTTTAGAAATTCGTCTCGCTATTTTAAAAATAGACTATAGTCATTTCGCTGTATAAAATTTGTAATTTCATATCTTTTTGTGTCATTGTCTACAGTAAATATCGATGGAGCTTAAAACCATGACCAATGAAATATCAGACAGATGTCAGGGTGTTTAACCTTTTTTTCTTAAATAATTGTCATCATGAAAGCAGTTCAGATTTCATCACGAACTGAAATCGATTGATCGTTTTGACGTTTTATAACCTGCAATTAAATTTTTGTGAAATTGCCAACATTAATCAAAAGTCAGATGGATTTTTTCTGACAATTCTGACGTTTCCTGTAAGATTTAAGCCACCTAACGTGAATATTGAGTTGACCAACATTTCGCGTATGCTCTAGTTAAATATATCGGTGTTAAAATGATAATAGATGGGTAAAGATGGCGACATAGATGTGCACTATTTTTTTTATTTTCGCTGCACCCTTTAACTGTTACTTAATTTTATTTTAATAATATACTATGTTCACCAATTATGATCAGCATCTGGGTCGTAATGCTTTAATTATTTTTTCTAAGGAAGGGATGCTTTTGTGTAATAAAGTAGATCGCGATCTTAAAGTAACTGATAATTAGTGAATTACCATGTACGATAAATTTTTAAATCGCATTGTCTTTATATGTAGTAGTGGTTCCATGTTTAAAATAGCAGTTACATTACCCTTTAAATCGTTAGATTAAAGGTGATATGTGTGCATGATGTATTCGTTTCTTTGAATTACAATTAACGTAGGGCTTCCGGGACAATAGTCAATAGAAATAAATTTATATGACGTTCGTTGCAAATAATAAAGCTCATCAGTGCTCCATAATGTTTGTCATAAAATGTCGATATAAGTCATCAAGTGCTGATTATTCAATTTACTCTTCCCCCCCCCCCTTTTTTTTATTTAGGACACATAAATTAATAGAATACTTGCTCTTTTTGTTATTCCATGTAACCTAAGATGGTTGTATGATCAAGATTTGTTGTATCATATATAAATTTCTTTGTTTTTTAAATTTGGTAGTACTCTAACTCTATTTGTCTCAAGTTTTATGATAAACGTTGCCCATACGTTAAATTTTCTTGCAAACTGTCATCGTGGTGACAGTTCGATCTATTGCGAGAATGAATTGTCAAATTGAATGTCATTGTAGACATACCGTGCCTTCAATTATTTTTTTTTAGAATAACCTACGATTTCAATATTAATTTGAAAACACTGTGGAACTTTTCAATTAATTGACTTAACTATGACAGTAGTCAAAATGAAAAACATTACTGTAGCACAGTATTCCCAAATTAATATTGATATCTTAAGCTACTCTAAATGTAAATTAAAGACGCAGTATGTATATTTGTATGTAGAAAGATGACAGAGATGTGTCTAAGACATTAAAGATACGATAAATGACCGATACAATAGTAATAATAATAATAATTGATAATGCAATAAAATGTAAATATTAACGGTTATAATATTTCTTTCAGTGGACGTTAAATGTTATTAATCGCGCCTTTGCTTTAATTTTAAAACTACGATATTGGAAACTGTACCCGAATGACCGACAATGTAGAGTCATTACAACCGCAGTTCAGTTTGTTCTTGTTTATGAATGAAGACGCATATTAAGCAAAATGTCTCTTAGAAATAAATTAAATATTATTGTGACATTTATAATTAGTGGCAAATGAATTTATTTATTAAGATTTTGCCCACAAAGCGAACAACATTTCTATATAATTTACTGAACGCTGATATTAAGAAAAATTTTGTTGACATTCAGGTTTTGTATCAATTGTGTGCATCTTCTTCTTCTTCTTCTTTATTGTGGCTTTGAGTTAGACTATTTAGTCTTTTACTCTTCATCTGAGTGCGGTGAATCTTGGAATGTTGGAGTTGAATTTGATTAGCTATTGTTTATCTTTATTTTGATTAAGAATTAAAGTAGAACCATTTTAGGTCTTCTGTGTTTGAAATTTTCATTTCCATCATATGCCAGTGCTCTTTTAAGATTTTGATTTGAGTGGTTTTCCATCTGGTTATAGAAACTGAGCGCTCTTTCCTTGATGTAGTCAATAATGGTTGGGGTATTTGTTTCATTCATTATTTGATTATTTCTCATATACCATGGAGCATTTAGTATCATTCTAAGACTGGTGTTTTGTATTATTTGCAGTTTTTTGATGTTGGTCTTGCACATATGCACCCATATTGGGCATGCATATGTGAATATTGGACCTAATACTTGTTTGTAAAGTAGAATTTTGTTGTTCGTGTTCGCTGGCTTTTTCTGCCTATAAGAGGTCATAGTTGACATCTTGTTTGTTTGGTTTTGGTTATCATTTTTGCTATGTGTGTGTTATAATTGAGCTTTATATCCAGGTATATTCCCAAGTATTTAATTTCTCTACTCCATGGTATAGTGTTGTTGTTGATGGTTATTTCGTTGTGTGTTGTTTTCAGATTCCTTTGAAAGATTATTGCTTGGGATTTGTCTTCGTTTATTGTTGTCCTCCATTGTTTGAACCATTTTATCGTGTTGTCTAGGTGCGTTTGGAGTTCCTGTACCGCGTTCGTCGGACATCTTGATGTTGAGAGCAGTGCCGAATCATCTGCAAAGGTGGCCGTATTAGGATTTGATACTGGTATGTCGGCTGTAAATATTGTATATAGGTGAGGTGACAGGCATGCGCCCTGGGGGACTCCCGCTGTTGGATGTTTTATTGAGGAAAGTGTGTTCTGGATGCTAACTTGAAAGCAGCGTCCTTAGAGAAAACTGTTCGTGATTTTTATGATGTGTGTTGGGTAATTGTGTATTATCATTTTATATATGAGTCCCTGCCTCCAGACTTTATCAAATGCCTTTGCTATGTCGAGAAATACAGCTGCTGTCACTTGATTTTTGTTGAATCCTTCTTGGATAATCTCAGAGAGTCTTGAAAGTTGTGTTATCTTTGAATGTTCTTCTCTAAACCCATGTTGATCTTCTGGTATTATGTCTTGATTGTCAGAGTGGTACTTTATCTTCTGTAGGATTATTTTTTCTTTCACTTTGCTAATGGATGGTAACAGGCTTATGGGCCTGTAGCTGCTTGGTATTGTTTTATGGTTTTCCTGGTTTAGGTATAACTATTACTTTGTCATGTTTCCATATCTTTGGGAATGTTTGGAGTCTGATAACGGAGTTTGCTATTGCTAGAATTGACATTATTGCTTTTCGGGGGAGGTTTTGTAGTGATCTGTTGGTGATGTTGTCTATACCAGGAGCTTTTTTGGGATTTAATGCTTTAAGGATTGCTTTTAGGTTCTCGGCTGTGACTGGGTCGTTGCTAGGGGAGTGGGGTTCACGTATTTCTCTGCTTACTACTTTGTGAATCTGCACTACGTGTTGCATGTCTACTTCATCCAAGTTCGGAGTGAATTGCTCTTCTACTGATTCCGCTAGAGCTTCTGCTTTTTCTTCTGCTGTGACTTGCGTGGAGTTATTGAATTGAAGTGGTGGGATTTGTATTTGTTCTCTTTTGATTGCCTTGATTATTTTCCATGTCTTAGAGGGGTCTGCACCTATTTCTTCGAGTGTTCTTTGCCATTCTACATTTTTCAGTTGCAGTAATTCCTTATGTACTTGATGTTGAAGGTTGTTTAGTATAGTTTTGTCTTCTCCTAGCTCTGTTCTTTTACTTTATTAGTTCTTTAGTATGATGTGGTAGACTACCTGATTTATATATCCTTTCTATTTTGATGGTATTATTTTTAACAGCGTTTGTTATTTTATCTTGTAGTGATTTTATGTTCTGTTCTAATTCTGCAGTGTTTTGTATTTTAGGAACTGCAGTGATGGTTTGTTCCAGTTCTGTTTTGTAGCCGGCCCAGTCTGTCTTGAAGGTGTGATATGTTCTTTCGGTTATGTCTTCGTGCCAAGTTATTATAATTGGATTGTGATCAGAGCTCATGACACTTTCAGTTTCTATCTTTATGGTTTTGTTAATGTTTTTACTGATTGCTAAGTCTAATTGTCTAACTGTGTGCTTCTAGGCCAAGGTGAACGTCGACAGAAAAAAAAAACCAAGACGGTTCGGCATTTAAATGTTGTTTCATGTTATTCGTTCTATAAAATTGGTAGTACCGTGCCTTGTGTCAAGTTTACGATAAAAATAGTGTATACTTCAAATTTTTTGACAGACTGTCATCGTGACACTTATACGACAATGAAAAGTTGATGTTTAACCAAATTGTCGTTCCACCTGTCATCGTGACAATACTTCGTCGTAGTGTATTCGTTCACACATAAACTTGTGAGATCGAAATGTCAGACGGACAGTGCTTAACCAAATTGTCTTTCCAATTGTCAAATGAAATTAACAACATAACATGATGAACTTTAACAAAACATGTTTTAAACTTACAGGTCATTGAGAGAATTAATTAATTTTCACATTACGCTTTAATAGTATATATATGTACTTTGTAAAACCCAATCAAAAATCTTGCTGGCTCCTAATACCATTTAACCGAAAATGTACTTCTGATTAGTTTGTGCCAACCCGCATAGTCGCATACTTTAAATGCTTGGTTTTATAACTGAATTGATAAACGAAACTACATAAATGCTTATGGGAATTTTACATATTTGATGTATTTATGTTATTTCGAAGTGTTTCGGACACATCTGACAAATAAAGAAAACTCAGATGATTCTTTATTTATGCTTGCTTCGGTACTTCTTTCGCGAGAAGTGACGACATTTCGATGACATATATAATTTGTATTTAATATATCTTAATAAAATATAGAAAGATCGTTATATTTGTCACTGTACTTACGTGCGATAATACACTTTAAGTTTATTTTATCATATCCGTCGGCATTGTTCATATATTCATAAATAAAAAAGAAATAGTAACGATTGATAATAATAACACTAATACGTATCTGAAAGGTACCACATTTCCTTCATAATCCCTTTATTTGTCGGCCTTCTGACATTTAAACTTGACAACCGATGGATGAACGTGAATATATATATAGTCATTAATGACACGCAAACTCGTCATCGCGAGATTTTTTTACCCTGCAGAAAAGCTTTAAATGAATCGCACCTTCGACAGCGACAGATTTGGCACTCAATCGTCGCGGAAAAGTCCACTATTTTCGTTTCCAACTCTCTTTCCGCACTCTAAACCTCGACGGCCTGAAATTTCTTCGTCAATGTGAAACTTTTACAATTCTTTCGCGCGTGCCTGTCATACCTGACATTTTTACGATTTTGATCGGTTGTCCTGGGAATCGGTCATGACGTAATCCATTTTTCTGTTAAAACATCGAGTGCAGGCTCCTCTTTAAAAGCCCATATCTCTGCACACGCTCCACTTGGGAAGAAAAACTCTCCGACGAGGAACAATTCAAGGTCGTCGGTAACTTCACGCCAAAGGGCAGCTTTCAATTTCGCGTATCCAGAGACGAGTTCTGCGCCCCGCGTACCCAATTTTCGTCGATTTTGACCGGGTTTGGTTGCCATTGACTACTCGGCTTTTAGTATATATAACTAGCTAATACGGCAGGCCTTGAAGGCCCGCTATCGCCTCTTATTCCGCTTACAGTTGAGGTACCGCTCCCCCTTATTCTTCTAAATTTATTGCGGATTTTGTCTTTATTGCGTTTCAGTTTTTGAAACACCATATAATTCCGATATATAGCGAATAACTAAATATAATTGTGTTTTAGGTGTTCAATATTGCTTAGTTGTTTTTATACACCCCTGTATATAGTTTACAACTATGCAATATTTTATTCAGAATGCTTATCGGATGAAATGATTAATAATAGATTTAGTGATAACAGCAGTTTTTAAATTGAAAATGTTTAACGGCTGTCCATGAAATAAGATGTATTTTATCGTTTAAAGTTATATTGACATTTTTCACATACTTTTCCTGTGCCTCACAGACGGTAGTTTTCACTCTATTTATAATTATTCTACTATTATTGGTTTTGTGCCTTGACTTGCCGATGATTTATTTCACGTTTGCCTAATTTATCTGTAGTTTGAATTTTGTTTGTGGGTATAAAATTAGAATAATCTCGAAATCTGTTTTTTTTTTGCATCAGTTGGAAAATGTGGTTTGATAGTTTTTGTTAATAGTGTTTCAGTCTATATACATATGTCGATTCCATTGGTATTTTTGGTTTAAATGAAAATTCATTAGAATTTTAAAAAAACATTTTATTTTATACAAACTTGTAGATAGCTTTATTAGAATTATGTTTTGTTGACGCGAATGTATACTTTTAAATAATTCATTTAATCATTGTTCTATAACAAATAATATTTACTTCATTGGCATTTTTTATACTGATTTCCATTCCTATACTCTTATAATTTGCAGTGTTTCTTTGTATTACAACTGTCAGTTATGTATGATGCTTAATAATGTTGGTAAAGCCTTGTTCACACTGTACATAATTATTTTCTTTTGCATTGTACACCTACAATTTAAGGAATATATAGATATAATATATGTATGTATTATGGTAATATTGATTACTTATTGTTATATTCGAAAATACTGTAAAACATCCTTTTAGAATCGCTATTTTGAATTATTCTAATTGACGATGTCGCGGGAAGTTCATTTTCATCAATGATAATTAAACAATCTTTTTTGAATACGTATGATATTACTTCTCAATTTGCCTGGCACAGTAACAACATGATTAAGTGCTTGTTTAATCTGGTAGGAATATATTTTAGTTTCTTTTTTCTATTTACAATATCTTATAATATTTTGAAGTATTTTTACAACTGAATTCATGGACGAAATGACTCCAGTCATGTAACGATAATTGCTAAAAATAAGTAGAAAGTATTTATAAACAGATAAGGAATCGAATTTATAAATTTCTTACCTATACACTATTATCATTGGGCCTATTATTATATATTGCAATATTTATTGTGTTGAATGTTTGTGAGCTATGGCTTCAATCTTTTCTAGCTTGAATTCGCCTTTTGCGCGTCCGCTTACAGCTTTTTACAGTTTCCTGTAAAACGCGATCACTCTCGTGGTGGTTTTTAGAATGTAAGATTTAATAGACTTGTGGCACACTCTGTATATACATATATTTTGTAAAGCCAATTGTATATTTCATTTAGAATTCTTCTAGATTTTTTTTACACAAACTGTTACACAATGAAGAGCGAGAAAGATAATTTAATGTTAAACATAAGAATGATGTTAAAGTATCCGAAGAACCAATATGCTCAATAAGTGCATCATTTTCATTGAGACAATCGGGATAATACGCTATTGAAATAACAGTGGAAAAGTTTAGTATATTAACAAAAAGTATGTCAATTGCTCAGAAACAATTTAAGATAGGCATGCACAATATTAATAAAAAAGAACCTAATAATCATTTTGACACTGAGATATTTTCACCCAAATTATTTGAAGTGGAACAGCGCTTTCATTATGAAATTTTGGTCAGCATAATTGAAATATTCGTCTGTCACATACTCAAAATTAGTTCGCACGTCATTTAAAAATGAAGGACTTGTATTGAAGAACATTTTAAAATTTCAATGAATTACATATATACTACTCGCCCGCTATCGCGGGCTCGTCATTTTAATTGACATGCTCAAATATACGTAGTATCTCCATAGTGTTTAACATGTTTACAACAAATTTTGTTTGATAAATGGGCGTCGTTTTCAAACATTCTTATAGAATGCTAATGAATGCTGATGAACTTCAAATATATAGCTTGCAAACATATGTATGTGAATGGGTAAAGTAAATTTAATTTATAAAGTATATTACTTTCTTACTACCTTTTCGAAGTCCACTATAGTTAATAAAAGAGCAGAGTATATTTTATTTCAAATTATTCTCGATCTGTTTTTGACACAAATCGGTACACACTCAAGAGCGAGAAAGGTAATTTAAAGTTAATCATAAGCAATGTTAAAGTATCCAAAGACAGAATGAGCTCAAAAAGGGCAACATTTTTATTAAAACAGTTTACAATACTACTTTGATGTAAAGTGAGACCCTTTTGAAATCCACTATCATTAATAAAGGAGCACAAAATAATAATAAAAGTAAAAAACCCAAGTTTTAAATTTAAGCTCTTTTCAAGCGCCTTTCCTGTAAACAGCGCTTTCTAGAATGTCCATTTTTATAAATATTTGAAGCACCCCTGTATATACATTTATTTTGTTAAGCCAATAGGATATCTTATTAAAAATTTTCTCGAAATGTTTTTAACACAAACCGGTACACACTCAAGAGCGAGAAAGGTAATTTAATGTTAAACATAAGTCGTGTTAAAGTATGCAAAGACACAATGAGATCAAAACGCACAACATTTTTATTAAGACAGTGTACAGTACTATTTTGATGTAAAGTGTGACCTTTTTGAAATCCACTATCGTTAATAAAGGAGCACAAGATAAAAGTAAAAGTAAAAAGCGCAAGTTTTAAATTGAAGCTTTCCTGTAAAAAGCGATTACTGGCATGACGCTTTTTAGAATGTCCGGTTTTATAAACTTTTAAAGCATCCCGGTATATACATATATTTTGTGAAGCCAATAGTATATTTTATTTAAAAAGTTTCTCGAATCGTTTTTTACGCAAATCGGTACACACTCAAGAGTGAGAAAGGTAATTTAATGTTAAACATAAGTCGTGTTAAAGTATCCAAAGACACAATGAGATCAAAAAGCGCAGCATTTTTATTAAGACAGTTTACTATACTATTTTGATGTGAACGTGTAAAAGCCTGTCAATCTTTTCGAAGTCTACTCTCGTTAAGAAAAAAGCACAAAATAATAATAACAGTAAAAAGCCCAAGTTTTAAATTTAAGCCCTATTGAAGCGCCTTTCCTGTAAAAAACGTTTTTTAGAATATCCACTTTTATAAACTTTTGAAGCACCCCTGTATATACATATATTTTGTTAGGCTAATAGGATATTTCATTTAAAATTCTTCTCGAACTGTTTTTGACATAAATCGGTACACACTCAAGAGCGAGAAAGGTAATTTAATGTTAAACATAAGTCGTGTTAAAGTATGCAAAGACACAATGAGATCAAGAAGCGCAATATTTTTATTAAGACAGTGTACAAAGCTATTTTGATGTGAAAGTGTAAAAGCCTGTCAACCTTTTTGAAATCCACTATCGTTAATAAAGGAGCACGAAGCACGAAATAATAATAAAAGTAGAAAGCCCAAGTTTTAAATTGAAGCGCCTTTCCTGTAAAAGCAATGACTGTCATGACTTTTTAGAATGTAGGATTTTACTAACTTTTGAAGCAACCGTGCATATACATATATTTTGTTAAGCCAATAGGACGTTTTATTTAAAATTCTTCTCGAATTGTTTTTAACACAAACCGGTACACACTCAACAGCGAGAAAGTGTAAAAGCCTGTCAACCTGTTCAAAATCCACTATCGTTAATAAAGGAGCACGAAGCACGAAATATTAATAAAAGTAAAAAGCCCAAGTTTTAAATTGAAGCCCTATTGAAGCGCCTTTCCTGTAAAAGCGATCACTGGCATGACGCTTTTTAGAATGTCCACTTTTATAAACTTTTGAAGCACCCCTAGATATATTTTGTTAAGCCAATAGTATATTTTTTTGAAATTTTTCTCGAATTATTTTTTACACAAACCGGTACACACCCAAGCGCGAGAAAGGTAATTTAATGTTAAACATAAGTCATGTTAAAGTATTCAAAGACAAAAAAAGCAACATTTTCATTAAGACAGTTTACAATACTATTTTGATATGAACGTGTAATAGCCTATCAATCTTTTCGAAATCCACTATCGTTAATGAAAAAGTACAAAATAATAATAAAAGTAAAAAGCTCAAGTTTTAGATTTAAGCCCTATTGAAGCGCTTTTCCTGTAAAAAGCTATAACTGGCATGACTTTTTAGAATGTCCGGTTTTATTAACTGTTGAAGCGCCCCTGTATATACATATACTTTGTTGAACCAATAGGATATTTTATTTAAAATTCTTCTCGAACTGTTTTTGACATAAACCGGTACACACTCAAGAGCGAGAAAGGTAATTTAATGTTAAACATAAGTCGTATTGAAGTATCTAAAGACACATTGAGATCAAACAGCGCAACATTTTTATTAAGACAGTGTACAATACTATTTTGATGTAAGGTGTGACCTTTTTGAAATCCATTATCATTAATAAAGGAGCACAAAATGAAAATAAAAGTAAAAACCCCAAGTTTTAAATTGAAGTGCCTTTTATTTTATTTAAAATTTTTCTCGAATTGTATCTTACACAAACCGGTACACACTCAAGAGCGAGAAAGGTAATTTAATGTTAAACATAAGTCATGTTAAAATATCCAAAGGAACAATGAGCTCTCAAAAAGCGTAACATTTTCATTAAGACAGTTTACAATACTATTTTGATGTGAACGTATAAGAGCCTGTCAATCTTTTCGAAGTCTACTCTCGTTAAGAAAAAAGCACAAAATAATAATAAAAGTAAAAAGCCCAAGTTTTAAATTTAAGCCCTATTAAAGCGCCTTTCCTGTAAAAAAATGCTTTTTAGAATGTCTAGTTTTATAAACTTTTAAAGCATCCCGGTATATACATATATTTTGTGAAGCCAATAGTTTATTGTATTTAAAATTTTTCTCGAATTGTTTTTTACACAAACCGGTACACACTCAAGAGCGAGAAAGGTAATTTAATGTTAAACATAAGTCGTGTTAAAGTATGTAAAGGCACAATGAGATCAAGAAGCGCAACATTTTTATTAAGACAGTGTACAATACTATTTTGATGCGAAAGTGTGAAAGCCTGTCAACCTTTTCAAAATCTACTATCGTTAATAAAGGAGCACGAAATAATAATAAAAGTAAAAAGCCCAAGTTTTAAATTGAAACCCCATTGAAGCGCCTTTCCTGTAAAAAGCGTTCACTGGCATGACGTTTTTAGAATGTCCACTTTTATAAACTTTTAAAGCACTCCTACATACATTTTGTTAAGCCGATAGTATATTTTATTTGAAATTCTACTCGAACTGTTTTTTTACACAAACCGGTTCACACTCAAGAGCGAGAAACGTAATTTAATGTTAAACAAAAGTCATGTTAAAGTATCGAAAGAAACAATGAGCTCAGTGAGCGCAACATTTTCAATGGGACAGTGTACAATACGATTCTGTTTTCGAATCTACTATTGATAAGAAAAAATTAAGTATTAAATTTAAACCCTGTTGAATCACGTTTCGAAGAATCACCGAATTGAAGATGTAATAAGCCGTACCTAAAATTTCACATTCATACGTCAATTTTCAAAGAACTCTTCCGCCATTTTTTTTTTTTGACATTTTGACTTTGGATTCGTGATCGGCGACCTAAGACACCCCCGTATCTAAAATTTCGCATTCATACGTCAATTTTCAAAAACATCTTCCGCCATTTTGTTTGTTTTTGACATTTTAACTTTGGAATCGTGATCGGCGACCCCAAAACCCCCCGTATCTAAAATTTCACACTCATACGTCAATTTTCAAAAAAATCTTTCGCCATTTTGCTTTTTTTGACATTTTGACTTTGGAATCGTGATCGGCGACCCCCAAAACCCCGTATCTAAAATTTTTCATTCATACGTCAATTTCCAAAAAAATCTTCCGCCATTTTGTTTTTTTTGACATTTTGACTTTGGAATCGTGATCGGCGACCCTCAAAACCCCCGTATCTAAAATTTCACACTCATACGTCAATGTTCAACAACATCTTCCGCCATTTTGCTTTTTTTTTGACAGTTTGACTTTGGAATCGTGATCGGCGACCCCCAAAACCCCCGTATTTAAAATTTCACATTCATACGTCAACTTTCAAAAAATCTCCCGCCATTTTGTTTTTCTTTTGACATTTTGACTTTGGAATCGTGATCGGCGACCCCCAAAACCCCCGTATCTAAAATTTCACATTCATACGTCAACTTTCAAAAAAATCTTCCGCCGTTTTGTTTTTTTGACATTTTGACTTTGGGATTGTGATCGGCGACCCCCAAAACCCCCGTATCTGAAATTTCACAATCATACGTCAATTTTCAAAAAAATCTTCCGTCATTTTGTTTTTTTTGACATTTTGACTTTGGAATCGTGATCGGCGACCCCCAAAACCCTCGCATCTAAAATTTTACATTCATGATTCAATTTTCAAAAAATCTTCCGCCATTTTGTTTTTTTTTGACATTTTGGCTTTGGAATCGTGATCGGCGACCCCCCAAAACCCCCGTATCTGAAATTTCACATTCATACGTCAATTTTCAAAAAAATCTTCCGTCATTTTATTTTTTTTGACATTTTGACTTTGGAATCGTGATCGGCGACCCCCAAAACCCCCGTACCTAAAATTTTACATTCATACGTCAATTTTCAAAAAATCTTCCGACATTTTGTTTTTTTTGACATTTTGACTTTGGAATCGTGATCGGCGTCCCCCAAAACCCCTTATCTAAAATTTTACATTCATATGTCAATTTTCAAAAAATTCTTCCACGATTTTGTTTTTTTATGACATTTTGATTTTGGATTTGTGATCGGCGACCTAACACACCCCTGTATCTAAAATTTCACACATACGTAAATTTCCAAAAAAATCTTTCGCCATTTTGTTTTTTTTTGACATTTTGACTTTGGAATCGTGATCGGCGACCCTCAAAACCCCCGTATCTAAAATTTCACACTCATACGTCAATTTTCAAAAACATCTTCCGCCATTTTGTTTTTTTTTGACATTTTGACTTTGGAATCGTGATCGGCGACCCCCAAAACCCCCGTATTTAAAATTTCACATTCATACGTCAACTTTCAAAAAATCTCCCGCCATTTTGTTGTTTTTTGACATTTTGACTTTGGAATCGTGATCGGCGACGCCCAAAACCCCCGTGTCTAAAATTTCACTTTCATACGTCAACTTTCAAAAAAATCTTCCGTTTTTTTTTTTTTGACATTTTGACTTTGGGATTGTGATCGGCGACCCCCAAAAAAAAATGAAATGAAATTTCACATTCATACGTCAATTTTCAAAAAAATCATCCGTCATTTTGTTTTTTTTGACATTTTGACTTTGGAATCGTGATCGGCGACCCCCAAAACCCCTGTATCTAAAATTTTACATTCATGACTCAATTTTCAAAAAATCTTCCGCCATTTTTTTTTTGACATTTTGGCTTTGGAATCGTGATCGGCGACCCCCAAAACCCCCGTATCTGAAATTTCACATTCATACGTCAATTTTCAAAAAAATCTTCCGTCATTTTGTTTTTTTTGACATTTTGACTTTGGAATCGTGATCGGCGACCCCCAAAACCCCCGTATCTAAAATTTTACATTCATATGTCAATTTTCAAAAAATTCTTCCACGATTTTGTTTTTTTATGACATTTTGATTTTGGATTTGTGATCGGCGACCTAACACACCCCCGTATCTCAAATTTCACACTCATACGTCAATTTTCAAAAAAATCTTTCGCCGTTTTGCTTTTTTTTGACATTTTGACTTTGGAATCGTGATCGGCGACCCCCAAAACCCCCGTATCTAAAATTTTACATTCATATGTCAATTTTCAAAAAATTCTTCCACGATTTTGTTTTTTTATGACATTTTGATTTTGGATTTGTGATCGGCGACCTAACACACCCCCGTATCTCAAATTTCACACTCAAACGTCAATTTTCAAAAAAATCTTTCGCCGTTTTGCTTTTTTTTGACATTTTGACTTTGGAATCGTGATCGGCGACCCCCAAAATCCCCGTATCTAAAATTTTACGTCAATTTTCAAAAAATCTTTCGCCATTTTGTTTCTTTTGACATTTTGCTTTGAAATCGTGATCGGCGACCCCCAAAACCCCCGTATCTAAAATTTCACATTCATACGTCAACTTTCAAAAAAATCTTCCGCCGTTTTTTTTTTTGACATTTTGACTTTGGGATTGTGATCGGCGACCCCCCAAAACCCCCGTATCTGAAATTTCACAATCATACGTCAATTTTCAAAAAAATCTTCCGTCATTTTGTTTTTTTTGACATTTTGACTTTGGAATCGTGATCGGCGACCCACAAAACCCTCGCATCTAAAATTTTACATTCATGACTCAATTTTCAAAAAATCTTCCGCCATTTTTTTTTTGACATTTTGGCTTTGGAATCGTGATCGGCGACCCCCAAAACCCCCGTATCTAAAATTTCACATTCATACGTCAACTTTCAAAAAAATCTTCCGCCGTTTTGTTTTTTTGACATTTTGACTTTGGGATTGTGATCGGCGACCCCCAAAACCCCCGTATCTGAAATTTCACAATCATACGTCAATTTTCAAAAAAATCTTCCGTCATTTTGTTTTTTTTGACATTTTGACTTTGGAATCGTGATCGGCGACCCCCAAAACCCTCGCATCTAAAATTTTACATTCATGATTCAATTTTCAAAAAATCTTCCGCCATTTTGTTTTTTTTTGACATTTTGGCTTTGGAATCGTGATCGGCGACCCCCAAAACCCCCGTATCTAAAATTTCACATTCATACGTCAACTTTCAAAAAAATCTTCCGCCGTTTTGTTTTTTTGACATTTTGACTTTGGGATTGTGATCGGCGACCCCCAAAACCCCCGTATCTGAAATTTCACAATCATACGTCAATTTTCAAAAAAATCTTCCGTCATTTTGTTTTTTTTGACATTTTGACTTTGGAATCGTGATCGGCGACCCCCAAAACCCTCGCATCTAAAATTTTACATTCATGATTCAATTTTCAAAAAATCTTCCGCCATTTTGTTTTTTTTTGACATTTTGGCTTTGGAATCGTGATCGGCGACCCCCCAAAACCCCCGTATCTGAAATTTCACATTCATACGTCAATTTTCAAAAAAATCTTCCGTCATTTTATTTTTTTTGACATTTTGACTTTGGAATCGTGATCGGCGACCCCCAAAACCCCCGTACCTAAAATTTTACATTCATACGTCAATTTTCAAAAAATCTTCCGACATTTTGTTTTTTTTGACATTTTGACTTTGGAATCGTGATCGGCGTCCCCCAAAACCCCTTATCTAAAATTTTACATTCATATGTCAATTTTCAAAAAATTCTTCCACGATTTTGTTTTTTTATGACATTTTGATTTTGGATTTGTGATCGGCGACCTAACACACCCCTGTATCTAAAATTTCACACTCATACGTAAATTTCCAAAAAAATCTTTCGCCATTTTGTTTTTTTTTGACATTTTGACTTTGGAATCGTGATCGGCGACCCTCAAAACCCCCGTATCTAAAATTTCACACTCATACGTCAATTTTCAAAAACATCTTCCGCCATTTTGTTTTTTTTTGACATTTTGACTTTGGAATCGTGATCGGCGACCCCCAAAACCCCCGTATTTAAAATTTCACATTCATACGTCAACTTTCAAAAAATCTCCCGCCATTTTGTTGTTTTTTGACATTTTGACTTTGGAATCGTGATCGGCGACGCCCAAAACCCCCGTGTCTAAAATTTCACTTTCATACGTCAACTTTCAAAAAAATCTTCCGTTTTTTTTTTTTTGACATTTTGACTTTGGGATTGTGATCGGCGACCCCCAAAAAAAAATGAAATGAAATTTCACATTCATACGTCAATTTTCAAAAAAATCATCCGTCATTTTGTTTTTTTTGACATTTTGACTTTGGAATCGTGATCGGCGACCCCCAAAACCCCTGTATCTAAAATTTTACATTCATGACTCAATTTTCAAAAAATCTTCCGCCATTTTTTTTTTGACATTTTGGCTTTGGAATCGTGATCGGCGACCCCCAAAACCCCCGTATCTGAAATTTCACATTCATACGTCAATTTTCAAAAAAATCTTCCGTCATTTTGTTTTTTTTGACATTTTGACTTTGGAATCGTGATCGGCGACCCCCAAAACCCCCGTATCTAAAATTTTACATTCATATGTCAATTTTCAAAAAATTCTTCCACGATTTTGTTTTTTTATGACATTTTGATTTTGGATTTGTGATCGGCGACCTAACACACCCCCGTATCTCAAATTTCACACTCATACGTCAATTTTCAAAAAAATCTTTCGCCGTTTTGCTTTTTTTTGACATTTTGACTTTGGAATCGTGATCGGCGACCCCCAAAACCCCCGTATCTAAAATTTTACATTCATATGTCAATTTTCAAAAAATTCTTCCACGATTTTGTTTTTTTATGACATTTTGATTTTGGATTTGTGATCGGCGACCTAACACACCCCCGTATCTCAAATTTCACACTCATACGTCAATTTTCAAAAAAATCTTTCGTCGTTTTGCTTTTTTTTGACATTTTGACTTTGGAATCGTGATCGGCGACCCCCAAAATCCCCGTATCTAAAATTTTACGTCAATTTTCAAAAAATCTTTCGCCATTTTGTTTCTTTTGACATTTTGCTTTGAAATCGTGATCGGCGACCCCCAAAACCCCCGTATCTAAAATTTCACATTCATACGTCAACTTTCAAAAAAATCTTCCGCCGTTTTTTTTTTTTGACATTTTGACTTTGGGATTGTGATCGGCGACCCCCCAAAACCCCCGTACCTGAAATTTCACAATCATACGTCAATTTTCAAAAAAATCTTCCGTCATTTTGTTTTTTTTGACATTTTGACTTTGGAATCGTGATCGGCGACCCACAAAACCCTCGCATCTAAAATTTTACATTCATGACTCAATTTTCAAAAAATCTTCCGCCATATTTTTTTTGACATTTTGGCTTTGGAATCGTGATCGGCGACCCCCAAAACCCCCGTATCTGAAATTTCACATCCATACGTCAATTTTCAAAAAAATCTCCCGCCATTTTGTTTTTTTTGACATTTTGACTTTGGAATCGTGATCGGCGACCCCCAAAACCCCCGTACCTAAAATTTTACATTCATACGTCAATTTTCAAAAAATCTTCCGACATTTTGTTTTTTTTGACATTTTGACTTTGGAATCGTGATCGGCGTCCCCCAAAACCCCCTTATCTAAAATTTTACATTCATATGTCAATTTTCAAAAAATTCTTCCACGATTTTGTTTTTTTATGACATTTTGATTTTGGATTTGTGATCGGCGACCTAACACACCCCTGTATCTAAAATTTCACACTCATACGTAAATTTCCAAAAAAATCTTTCGCCATTTTGTTTTTTTTTTGACATTTTGACTTTGGAATCGTGATCGGCGACCCAAAAAACCCCCGTATCTAAAATTTCACTCATACGTCAATTTTCAAAAACATCTTCCGCCATTTTTTTTTTGACATTTTGACTTTGGAATCGTGATCGGCGACCCCCAAAACCCCCGTATTTAAAATTTCACATTCATACGTCAACTTTCAAAAAAATCTCCCGCCATTTTGTTGTTTTTTGACATTTTGACTTTGGAATCGTGATCGGCGACGCCCAAAACCCCCGTGTCTAAAATTTCACTTTCATACGTCAACTTTCAAAAAAATCTTCCGCCGTTTTGTTTTTTTGACATTTTGACTTTGGGATTGTGATCGGCGACCCCCAAAAAAAAATGAAATGAAATTTCACATTCATACGTCAATTTTCAAAAAAATCTTCCGTCATTTTGTTTTTTTTTGACATTTTGACTTTGGAATCGTGATCGGCGACCCCCAAAACCCCCGTATCTAAAATTTTACATTCATGACTCAATTTTCAAAAAATCTTCCGCCATTTTTTTTTTTGACATTTTGGCTTTGGAATCGTGATCGGCGACCCCCAAAACCCCCGTATCTGAAATTTCACATTCATACGTCAATTTTCAAAAAAATCTTCCGTCATTTTGTTTTTTTTGACATTTTGACTTTGGAATCGTGATCGGCGACCCCCAAAACCCCCGTATCTAAAATTTTACATTCATATGTCAATTTTCAAAAAATTCTTCCATGATTTTGTTTTTTTATGACATTTTGATTTTGGATTTGTGATCGGCGACCTAACACACCCCCGTATCTCAAATTTCACACTCATACGTCAATTTTCAAAAAAATCTTTCGCAGTTTTGCTTTTTTTTGACATTTTGACTTTGGAATCGTGATTGGCGACCCCCAAAATCCCCGTATCTAAAATTTTACGTCAATTTTCAAAAAATCTCTCGCCATTTTGTTTCTTTTGACATTTTGCTGTAAAATCGTGATCGGCGACCCCCAAAACCCCCGTATCTAAAATTTTACATTCATACATCAATTTTCAAAAAAATCTTTCGCCGTTTTGCTTTTTCTGACATTCTGACTTTGGAATCGTGATCGGCGACCCCCAAAACCCCCGCATCTAAAATTTTACATTCACACGTCAATTTTCAAAAAATCTTCCGCCATATTGTTTTTTTTGACATTTTGACTTTGGAAACGTGATCGGCGACCCCCAAAACCCCCGTTTCTAAAATTTTACATTCATACGTCAATTTTCAAAAAAATGATCCGCCATTTTGCTTTTTTTGACATTTTGACTTTGGAATCGTGATCGGCGACCCCCAAAACCCCCGTACCTAAAATTTTACATTCATACGTCAATTTTCAAAAAATCTTCCGACATTTTGTTTTTTTTGACATTTTGACTTTGGAATCGTGATCGGCGTCCCCCAAAACCCCCTTATCTAAAATTTTACATTCATATGTCCATTTTCAAAAAATTCTTCCACGATTTTGTTTTTTTATGACATTTTGATTTTGGATTTGTGATCGGTGACCTAACACACCCCTGTATCTAAAATTTCACACTCATACGTAAATTTCCAAAAAAATCTTTCGCCATTTTGTTTTTTTTTGACATTTTGACTTTGGAATCGTGATCGGCGACCCAAAAAACCCCCGTATCTAAAATTTCACTCATACGTCAATTTTCAAAAACATCTTCCGCCATTTTTTTTTTTTTGACATTTTGACTTTGGAATCGTGATCGGCGACCCCCAAAACCCCCGTATTTAAAATTTCACATTCATACGTCAACTTTCAAAAAAATCTCCCGCCATTTTGTTGTTTTTTGACATTTTGACTTTGGAATCGTGATCGGCGACGCCCAAAACCCCCGTGTCTAAAATTTCACTTTCATACGTCAACTTTCAAAAAAATCTTCCGCCGTTTTGTTTTTTTGACATTTTGACTTTGGGATTGTGATCGGCGACCCCCAAAAAAAAATGAAATGAAATTTCACATTCATACGTCAATTTTCAAAAAAATCTTCCGTCATTTTGTTTTTTTTTGACATTTTGACTTTGGAATCGTGATCGGCGACCCCCAAAACCCCCGTATCTAAAATTTTTCATTCATGACTCAATTTTCAAAAAATCTTCCGCCATTTTTTTTTTTGACATTTTGGCTTTGGAATCGTGATCGGCGACCCCCAAAACCCCCGTATCTGAAATTTCACATTCATACGTCAACTTTCAAAAAAATCTTCCGCCGTTTTGTTTTTTTGACATTTTGACTTTGGGATTGTGATCGGCGACCCCCAAAAAAAAATGAAATGAAATTTCACATTCATACGTCAATTTTCAAAAAAATCTTCCGTCATTTTGTTTTTTTTGACATTTTGACTTTGGAATCGTGATCGGCGACCCCCAAAACCCCCGTATCTAAAATTTTACATTCATATGTCAATTTTCAAAAAATTCTTCCATGATTTTGTTTTTTTATGACATTTTGATTTTGGATTTGTGATCGGCGACCTAACACACCCCCGTATCTCAAATTTCACACTCATACGTCAATTTTCAAAAAAATCTTTCGCAGTTTTGCTTTTTTTTGACATTTTGACTTTGGAATCGTGATTGGCGACCCCCAAAATCCCCGTATCTAAAATTTTACGTCAATTTTCAAAAAATCTCTCGCCATTTTGTTTCTTTTGACATTTTGCTTTAAAATCGTGATCGGCGACCCCCAAAACCCCCGTATCTAAAATTTTACATTCATACATCAATTTTCAAAAAAATCTTTCGCCGTTTTGCTTTTTCTGACATTCTGACTTTGGAATCGTGATCGGCGACCCCCAAAACCCCCGCATCTAAAATTTTACATTCACACGTCAATTTTCAAAAAATCTTCCGCCATATTGTTTTTTTTGACATTTTGACTTTGGAAACGTGATCGGCGACCCCCAAAACCCCCGTTTCTAAAATTTTACATTCATACGTCAATTTTCAAAAAAATGATCCGCCATTTTGCTTTTTTTGACATTTTGACTTTGGAATCGTGATCGGCGACCCCCAAAACCCCCGTATCTGAAATTTCACATTCATACGTCAATTTTCAAAAAAATCTTCCGTCATTTTGTTTTTTTTGACATTTTGACTTTGGAATCGTGATCGGCGACCCCCAAAACCTCCGTATCTAAAATCTTACATTCATGTCAATTTTCAAAAAATTCTTCCACGATTTTGTTTTTTTATGACATTTTGATTTTGGATTTGTGATCGGCGACCTAACACCCCTGTATCTAAAATTTCACACATACGTCAATTTTCAAAAAAATCTGTCGCCATTTTGCTTATTTGGCATTTTGACTTTGGAATCGTGATCGGCGACCCCCAAACCCCCCGTATCTAAAATTTTACATTCATACGTCAATTTTCAAAAAATCTTCCGTCCGTTTGTTTTTTTTTGACATTTTGACTTTGGAATCGTGATCGGCGACCTCCAAAACCCCCGTATCTAAGATTTTACATTCATGACTCAATTTTCAAAAAATCTTCCGCCATTTTGTTTTTTTTGATATTTTGGCTTTGGAATCGTGATCGGCGACCCCCAAAACCCCCGTATTTGAAATTTCACATTCATACGTCAATTTTCAAAAAAATCTTCCGCCCTTTTGTTTTTTTTTACAGTTTGGCTTTGGAATCGTTATCGGCGACCCCCAAAACCCCCGTATCTAAAATTTCACATTCATACGTCAATTTTCAAAAAAATCTTTCGCCGTTTTGCTTTTTTTGACATTTTGACTTTGGAATCGTGATCGGCGACCCCCAAAACCCCCGTATCTAAAATTTTACATTAATACGTCAATTTTCTAAAAAATCTTTCGCCATTTTGTTTTTTTTGACATTTTGACTTTGGAATCGTGATCGGCGACCCCCAAAACCCCCGTATCTAAAATTTTACATTCATATGTCAATTTTCAAAAAAATCTTCCACCATTTTGCTTTTTTTGACATTTTGACTTTGGAATCGTGATCGGCGACCCCCAAAACCCCCGTATCTAAAATTTTACATTAATACGTCAATTTTCTAAAAAATCTTTCGCTATTTTGTTATTTTTGACATTTTGACTTTGGAATCGTGATCGGCGACCCCCCAAAACCCCCGTATCTAAAATTTTACATTCATACGTCAATTTTCAAAAAAATCTTCCGCCATTTTGCTTTTTTTGACATTTTGACTTTGGAATCGTGATCGGCGACCCCCAAAACCCCTGTATCTAAAATTTTACATTCATATGTCAATTTTCAAAAAATTCTTCCACGATTTTGTTTTTTTATGACATTTTGATTTTGGATTTGTGATCGGCGACCTAACACACCCCCGTATCTAAAATTTCACACTCATACGTCAATTTTCAAAAAAATCTTTCGACATTTTGCTTTTTTTGACATTTTGACTTTGGAATCGTGATCGGCGACCCCCAAAACCCCCGTATCTAAAATTTTACATTAATACGTCAATTTTCTAAAAAATCTTTCGCCATTTTGTTTTTTTTGACATTTTGACTTTGGAATCGTGATCGGCGACCCCCAAAACCCCCGTATCTAAAATTTTACATTCATATGTCAATTTTCAAAAAATTCTTCCACGATTTTGTTTTTTTATGACATTTTGATTTTGGATTTGTGATCGGCGACCTAACACACCCCCGTATCTAAAATTTCACACTCATACGTCAATTTTCAAAAAAATCTTTCGACATTTTGCTTTTTTTGACATTTTGACTTTGGAATCGTGATCGGCGACCCCCAAAACCCCCGTATCTAAAATTTTACATTCATAAGTCAATTTTCAAAAAAATCTTCCGCCGTTTTTTTTTTTGACATTTTGACTTTGGAATCGTGATCGGCGACCCCCAAAATCCCCGTATCTAAAATTTTACATTCACATGTCAATTTTCAAACAAAATTTCCACGATTTTGTTTTTTTATGACATTTTGATTTTGGATTTGTGATCGGCGACCTAACACCCCTGTATCTAAAATTTCACACTCATACGTCAATTTTCAAAAAAATCTTTCGCCATTTTGCTTATTTTGACATTTTGACTTTGGAATCGTGATCGGCGACCCCCAGAACCCCCGTATCTAAAATTTTACATTCATACGTCAATTTTCAAAAAAATCTTCCGCCGTTTTGCTTTTTTTGACATTCTGACTTTGGAATCGTGATCGGCGACCCCCAAAACTCCTGTATCTAAAATTTTACATTAATACGTCAATTTTCTAAAAAATCTTTCGCTATTTTGTTTTTTTTGACATTTTGACTTTGGAATCGTGATCGGCGACCCCCAAAACCCCCGTATCTAAAATTTTACATTCATACGTCAATTTTCAAAAAAATCTTCCGCCGTTTTGCTTTTTTTGACATTCTGACTTTGAAATCGTGATCGGCGACCCCCAAAACTCCCGTATCTAAAATTTTACATTAATACGTCAATTTTCTAAAAAATCTTTCGCCATTTTGTTTTTTTTGACATTTTGACTTTGGAATCGTGATCGGCGACCCCCAAAACCCCTGTATCTAAAATTTTACATTCATATGTCAATTTTCAAAAAATTCTTCCACGATTTTGTTTTTTTATGACATTTTGATTTTGGATTTGTGATCGGCGACCTAACACACCCCCGTATCTAAAATCTCACACATACGTCAATTTTCAAAAAAATCTTTCGCCATTTTGCTTTTTTTGACATTTTGACTTTGGAATCGTGATCGGCGACTCCCAAAAACCCCCGTATCTAAAATTTTACATTAATACGTCAATTTTCTAAAAAATCTTTCGCCATTTTGTTTTTTTGACATTTTGACTTTGGAATCGTGATCGGCGACCCCCAAAACCCCCGTATCTAAAATTTTACATTCACATGTCAATTTTCAAACAAAATTTCCACGATTTTGTTTTTTTATGACATTTTGATTTTGGATTTGTGATCGGCGACCTAACACCCCTGTATTTAAAATTTCACACTCATACGTCAATTTTCAAAAAATCTTCCGTCATTTTGTTTTTTTTGACATCTTGACTTTGGAATCGTGATCGGCGACCCCCAAAACCCCCGTATCTAAAATTTTACATTCATGACAATTTTCAAAAAATCTTCCGCCATTTTGCTTTTTTTTGACATTTTGGCTTTGGAATCGTGATCGGCGACCCCCAAAACCCCCGTATCTAAAATTTCACATTCATACGTGAATTTTCAAAAAAATCTTTCGCCATTTTGTTTTTTTTTTGACATTTTGACTTTGGAATCGTGATCGGCGACCCCCAAAACTCCTGTATCTAAAATTTTACATTAATACGTCAATTTTCTAAAAAATCTTTCGCTATTTTGTTTTTTTTGACATTTTGACTTTGGAATCGTGATCGGCGACCCCCAAAACCCCCGTATCTAAAATTTTACATTCATACGTCAATTTTCAAAAAAATCTTCCGCCGTTTTGCTTTTTTTGACATTCTGACTTTGAAATCGTGATCGGCGACCCCCAAAACTCCCGTATCTAAAATTTTACATTAATACGTCAATTTTCTAAAAAATCTTTCGCTATTTTGTTTTTTTTGACATTTTGACTTTGGAATCGTGATCGGCGACCCCCAAAACCCCTGTATCTAAAATTTTACATTCATATGTCAATTTTCAAAAAATTCTTCCACGATTTTGTTTTTTTATGACATTTTGATTTTGGATTTGTGATCGGCGACCTAACACACCCCCGTATCTAAAATTTCACACTCATACGTCAATTTTCAAAAAATCTTTCGCCATTTTGCTTTTTTTGACATTTTGACTTTGGAATCGTGATCGGCGACTCCCAAAAACCCCCGTATCTAAAATTTTACATTAATACGTGAATTTTCAAAAAAATCTTTCGCCATTTTGTTTTTTTTTTGACATTTTGACTTTGGAATCGTGATCGGCGACCCCCAAAACTCCTGTATCTAAAATTTTACATTAATACGTCAATTTTCTAAAAAATCTTTCGCTATTTTGTTTTTTTTGACATTTTGACTTTGGAATCGTGATCGGCGACCCCCAAAACCCCCGTATCTAAAATTTTACATTCATACGTCAATTTTCAAAAAAATCTTCCGCCGTTTTGCTTTTTTTGACATTCTGACTTTGAAATCGTGATCGGCGACCCCCAAAACTCCCGTATCTAAAATTTTACATTAATACGTCAATTTTCTAAAAAATCTTTCGCTATTTTGTTTTTTTTGACATTTTGACTTTGGAATCGTGATCGGCGACCCCCAAAACCCCTGTATCTAAAATTTTACATTCATATGTCAATTTTCAAAAAATTCTTCCACGATTTTGTTTTTTTATGACATTTTGATTTTGGATTTGTGATCGGCGACCTAACACACCCCCGTATCTAAAATTTCACACTCATACGTCAATTTTCAAAAAATCTTTCGCCATTTTGCTTTTTTGACATTTTGACTTTGGAATCGTGATCGGCGACTCCCAAAAACCCCCGTATCTAAAATTTTACATTAATACATCAATTTTCTAAAAAATCTTTCGCCATTTTGTTTTTTTGACATTTTGACTTTGGAATCGTGATCGGCGACCCCCAAAACCCCCGTATCTAAAATTTTACATTCACATGTCAATTTTCAAACAAAATTTCCACGATTTTGTTTTTTTATGACATTTTGATTTTGGATTTGTGATCGGCGACCTAACACCCCTGTATCTAAAATTTCACACTCATACGTCAATTTTCAAAAAATCTTCCGTCATTTTGTTTTTTTTGACATCTTGACTTTGGAATCGTGATCGGCGACCCCCAAAACCCCCGTATCTAAAATTTTACATTCATGACAATTTTCAAAAAATCTTCCGCCATTTTGCTTTTTTTTGACATTTTGGCTTTGGAATCGTGATCGGCGACCCCCAAAACCCCCGTATCTAAAATTTCACATTCATACGTGAATTTTCAAAAAAATCTTTCGCCATTTTGTTTTTTTTTTGACATTTTGACTTTGGAATCGTGATCGGCGACCCCCAAAACTCGCGTATCTAAAATTTCACATTCATACGTCAATTTTCAAAAAAATCTTCCGCCCTTTTGTTTTTTTTTTGACATTTTGACTTTGGAATCGTGATCGGCGACCCCCAAACCCCCTTATCTAAAATTTTACATTCATACGTCAATTTTGAAAAAATTCTTCCACGATTTTGTTTTTTTATGACATTTTGATTTTGGGTTTGTGATCGGCGACCTAACACACCCCTGTATCTAAAATTTCACACTCATACGCCACTTTTCAAAAAAATCTTTCGCCATTTTGCTTATTTTGACATTTTGACTTTGGAATCGTGATCGGCGACCCCCAAAACCCCCGTATCTAAAACTTTACATTCATACGTCAATTTTCAAAAAATCTTCCGTCATTTTGTTTTTTTTGACATTTTGACTTTGGGATCGTGATCGGCGACCCCCAAAACCCCCGTATCTAAAATTTTACATTCATACGTCAATTTTCAAAAAATTCTTCCGCCATTTTGTTTTTTTATGACATTTTGACTTTGGAATCGTGATCGGCGACCCCCAAAACCCCCTATCTAAAATTTCACATTGACACGTTAATTTTCAAAAAAATCTTCCGCCGTTTTTTTTTTTTTGACATTTTGACTTTGGAATCGTGATCGGCGCCCCCAAAACCCCCATTTCTAAAATTTTACATTCATACGTCCATTTTCAAAAAATATTCCGCTATTTTGTTTTTTTTGACATTTTGATATTGGATTTGTGATCGGCGACCCCCAAAACCCCCGTATCTAAAATTTTATATTCCTACGTCAATTTTCAAAAAAATCATCCGCCATTTTGTTTTTTTATGACATTCTGATTTTGGATTTGTGATCGGCGACTTGAGACACCCTCGTATCTAAAATTTCACATTTATACGTCGATTTTCAAAAAATTCTTCGGCCATTTTTTTTTTTTTTGACATTTCGACTTTGGATACGTGATCAATGAGACCACAAAGACTCCCAAGTGCCGAATTTTACTTTAATCAGAAGAGAGAAATTAATTTCAGATAGCTCCGCCCACTCTGCATGTATGCGTAATCGTTGTCATAAGGGCACATAAATGTTAAAAGCTATCTTTTTCCCCATTAAGGCGTACGCGTTCTGGAATTAAAGTATTTTAATAATGCAAGTATATAATCATTAAAAGAACAATAATCAACCTGTATATCTATAAAAATGTTAAGTCAAGCGGATGTATTATGTCGAGATTGAGATGCCGATAATTGATAATTTAGTTTTACATATATTTTGTTTAATTTGTGTACAACAACCTAATAATTTGTCAAATTTGTGTGCATTTTAGCTTCAAATAAATTGTTTGTCAAACATTTTGTACAATTGGTGTGCGCGCAGCCGAAATTATCATCCCGGTTCGTTTGAGTCGACGACGGCGCGCGGCGCCGAGTATTATATGTGTACTACACGTTCATGAACGGTATGCTATTACGGATCCACACGGTTCAAATGAGCCGGTTCCGTGACCCGGCTCACAATGAGGAGCTGAACCGAGTCAAAGAAATGAGCCGTTTTGCCCACCTCTATGTCAGTTATCTATAAAACCTATAAAATAATTATATTTAGACGTTTGTTATAATTATCATCAATTTTATTCAATTAAAAAATTGTCAAAATTTAATAACATAAATCTAACGTACCGGAAATTACACTTTTTTAAAGCATTTATATAATAGAAAAATTTAGTACAATATTTAAAAATTGTGACTTTCGACGTCAGTTTGTATGTTGATAATTTTTTTCAAAATTCAAATTCTGTTATGATTTCTCGTCGCAAAGGAAGTAATTATAGAAAGGAATCATTATATTGAATTAAGTATGGGCAAGTATAGGTACGATGTATTTATACTACTCATTATTATTTTTGATGATGTTTTTATAGTCATTACGTTGAATATAGTTTGTAAATTTATGAATGTTTTTGTGTTAATTTTTATGATAAAGAACGTTTAAATTTCAATAAAGAGAAGTTAGAATTATGTGAACAATTTCGCAACTCTCGTGTTTGCAGAAAGCAACCATTGTTAGATATAGTGATGTATGGAGCTCTTCGAGGTTGATTCGCCTCTTCGCTTGTACTTATATCTTTTTAATATTATATCTAAGGCTGTAAGGGCATCTCATTGGTAATGCGATTAATGCTGGTCGCATGCTGTTTTAATGAATGTTAAATGTTAATAATCATTTCCCCTATAAAAATGTTAGTTAAAATTCATAAGGCAGATTTCATTAAAAAACAACTAAATACGGTATAACTATTTTCGGTACGCTATTTCTGAAAATAAGGGAGCTAATTAGAATTTAGATCCGTATAATATTTGTCCCTGTGAACAGTTGATTTCACTGCTACAGCTCACTGGTTTGACGTAATGTCAGATTATGTGTATGCGTTAAAAAATCGTATGGCATATCGGCAACAACTCTAACCATAATACATAAAATTGTCGGAGTACCTATGTCATTCATAATGTTAATTTAATTTTTATGATACCGCATACGCTTCTTCTTTTTAGTTGGTTAGGTTGTACCTATTCACTATTACCGATACTATTTACGGTATTTTAATTTCTATATGAATGAATGACAGTGGAGGATAATTATGTAGTTAACTTTGCTATTGTAATGAATGAAGATTAAATTTAAAGAAATATCTCTAGAAATGGATTATACATTATGGTGGCAAATGAATTTATTTATTAAGACTTTGCCCACAAAGCGAACAATATTCCTATATAATTTAATGAACGCTGATATTTAAAATTTTTTTATTGACATTCAGGTTTTGTATCAGTTGTGCACATCTAGTCAATGGTGAACGTCGACAGATCAAAAAAAAAATTAATTGAATGTTGTTTCACGTTATTAGTTCTATAAAATTGGTACTACGCTTTGTGTCAAGTTTACGATTGAAATAGTGTATAATTCAAATTTTCTGACAGACTGTCATCGTAACGATATTTCGATGACACATACCTATGACAATGAAAAGTCAGACAGCTGACATGAAGATGTTTAACCAAAATTGTCGTTCCACCTGTCATCGTGACAATAGTTCGTTGAACTGTATTTGTTCACACATAAACTTGTGAGAACGAAATGTCAGGCTAACTTAATAAAACATGTTTTAAACTTACAGGTCATTGAGAGAATTAATTAATTTTCATATTACGCTTTAGTAATATACTTTCTAAAACGCAATCGAAAATCTTGCTAGCTCCTATACGGTTGATGCTAGACACTGTCGTACCATTTAACCAAAAATGTACTTCTGATTAGTTGGTGCCAACCAGCAGTCGCACACTTTAAATACTTGCTTTTATAACTGAATTGGTAAACGAAATGACACACATGCTTATGGGAATCTTATTTGATGTATTTATTTTATTTCGAAGTGCTTCGGACACATCTGCCAAATAAAGAAAAGTCGCCCTATTATTTGTACGTAGAGAGATCGATGAGAAATGTTATTAAATGATCCCATTCGTAAAATGGCTTAAATTTATATAATTATAACTTGAACACTGATACATTTCCAACATTCTGTTGACATTTAGGTTTTGTATAATTCGTGTGCATCTAACGTAATTTGACAGGCCCAAATGGCAAAACTCAGATGGTTCTTCTTTATATAAGCTTGCTTCAAGTTCTTCGTTGTATGAAATTTACATTTCGATGACATATATAATGAATAGAGTGTCATTGTATTTATTAATATATCTTAATAAAATATAGAAAAATCGTCATATTTGTTACTGTACTTACGTGCGATAATACACTTTAAGTTTATTTTATCATATCCGTCGGCATTTTGTTCATATATTCATATAGAAAAGAAATAGTAACGATTGATAATAATAACACTAATACGTATCTGAAAGGTACCACGTTTCAATTATAAATACACTTCTTCTTCGTAATATTTGTCGGCCTTCTGACATTTAAACTTGACAACCGATGGATGAACGTGAATATATATATAGTCATTAATGACACGCAAACTCGTCATCGCGAGATTTTTTTACCCTGCAGGAAAGCTTTAAATGAGTCACACCTTCGACAGCGACAGATTTGGCACGCGGACAGTGCACTCAATCGTCGCGGAAGAGTCCACTCTTTTCGTTTCCAACCCTCTTTCCGCACTCTAAACCTCGACGGCCTGAAATTTCTTCGTCAATGTGAAACTTTTACAATTCTTTCGCGCGTGCCTGTCATACCTGACATTTTTACGATTTTGATCGGTTGTCACGTGAATCGTCATGACGTAAGCCATTTTGCTGTTAAAACACCGTATGCACGCTCCTCTTTAAAAGCCCATATCTCTGCACACGCTCCACTTGGGAAGAAAAACTCTCCGTCGAGGAACAATTCAAGGTCGTCGGTAACTTCACGCCAAAGGGCAGCTTTCAATTTCGCGTATCCAGAGACGAGTTCTGCGCCCCGCGTACCCAATTTTCGTCGATTTTGACCGGGTTTGGTTGCCCTTGACTACTCCGCTTTTAGTATATATAATACAAAAATATATAGATCGAGAAAATCTATTTTTTGCTTAAAACTGTACGCAAAAAAGTCAGGCAACTACCAATTTCATACAACAAATAACTTAAAGCAAGACTAAATAATGAACCATCTTAGTTTTAGCTTTTGGGCCTGCCAAATTACGTTAGATGCACACGAATTATACAACACTTAAATGTCAACATAATGTTGGAAATATATCAGTGTTCAAGATATAATTATATAAATTTAAGCCATTTTGCGAATGGGATCATTTAATAACATTTCTCATCGATACATATATTAAATGGCTTGGATACATATCTATCATCTTTCTACATACAAATAATAGGGTGAGGTTTCTTTATTTGTCAGATGTGTCCGAAACATTTCGAAATAAAATAAATACGTCAAATAAAATTCCCATAAGCATTTATGTAATTTCAAATTTTAACGACAATTTGGGTAAGTACTGTCAGTCTGTCATTTCGTTTTCACAAGTTTACCTGTGAACGAATACATTTCAACTAACTGCTGTCATGATGACATATAAATGGAGGTCGAACGTTCAATTAACATTAGAAGGCGCACGAAAATTCAATTGCAGGTTATAAACTACCAAAACCAGCAATCAATTTTAGTTCGCGAGGACATTTGCCGTGAAACGTCAACATTGGCGGCATATATTGTGCTATATTGTCTAACAATATAGCACAATATATATTGTTAGATATATAAGTGTTTATGTAATATTTTTATTCATTTCTGAAGAAGCCACTGTGTTGGCGAAACAATTGTCAAACATTACTTCGAATATTAAATAGTGAAAATCCAACATTTTTTGTTTATTTAGTAATCAATACAAAATACTACAATTTTAGACTTTCAAGTCAGTGTTAATTTATATGTGTTGGGAAGGGTAAGTTTCGAAGTTTTTACTAATATTTGCCTTCAGTTTGCAATTTTCTTTTCGACCTAATCTTTAATATAAGTAACTTTGTTTTATTTCGTTTTACTTTATTATGCTTACGTTATTCTTTTTATTATTGTTATTATTGTATTTAATATCTGTTACGTTTAAAGTTTTTTTGTTTGTTCCTGTAATCCAGATATATCATTTAATTAATAAAAAAAATTGTTTTTCTATATATCTATATTATTATTTTCATTAAGATCACTCGAACTACGAGGGAGAAGGAGAAATCCAAAATTATTTTTCTTGTTCAATATATTTACCCACAACCCTAGTACATTTTCAGATCCTTTAATTAGTTTATGCCTTCATGAAAAATGTTTTACTTTTGTCTGAAAAGTTCAGCAAAACCGTGTCCTTTAGTTTTTCATCCCCCTAGTTTTTCTTTAATGACTTCTTTTAATCGCTCCAGAATTGAAGCGTTGTATTCTCCAGTTATGGAAACGCGTTTATCTTTGTAATCAATTAACAGCATTCCTTATGAGTCCAAAAACAGTAGCCATGAGTTTCCGGTGATTTTTTGTGCCACTGCATGGAGCCTTATTTGTAGTCAGGTCTATGAAGATTTTATCAAGCTTTATCTCCAGTAACAATTCGACTCAATACACCCTTTCATGCTATTGCAAAGGTCCCAAACGCGCAGAGGCATACCGTGCGATGTTCTTTTTTCGATGGCGCATGCATTCTTGGCACCCACATTACACTCACCTTGGTCATGTCAAGGCGATCATGAAGAATTTTTAAAATGTCAGTTACTTCAGTCAGTTCTTCTTTAGCCGAGTATCTTCCAGTATCAATTTTTCGGCTTTTTTAAAGACTCCTGGAATGATAACCTCGATAGGCCGCCCAGGTTATGGGCAGTCTTAAGGTAATACCCTACCTTGCTTAAAGCGATTATGCCTTTTAGAAACCATAGTTTCATCCGTGCAAGAATCCCCGAAAACCAATGACATCTCCCAGTTTAAATACTACTGACGTGATTGTGTTAAAACTTTGTATTTCTACTAATAACGAGTCAATGAACACTTTACGACACGAAATAGCTCTCCCACTACCATCTAATTATGTCCGCGAAATTAAAAAGATTCCTCGTATAAATCCTTCGGAAGAGGTTTCTGAGAGCAGTATTTGGAATTTATATACAAAACAGAATAGTATTTCAAAAATAATATCATGAGAACAGACCAAATTAACGAAATATATAATGTTTTAAATACATTAAAAATTTAGTGAAGGAAAATAAAAAAATCGGTAAAGAAGTGTTCTATTTTATGGGTATATAAGTATGTATTCGTATAAAAAAAGTTGCTAAATTCATATGAAAGTATAGTTATACATAAAATTTTCCATAAAAATTTTGTTATAAATTATTTTTGGCTTGTTAGGTATTTTTGTAATATTTTCATAACTAATATTGATAGTAGAATTTTCCTAAAATTCCAACTTTAGCTTGTTCGGAGCATTTGATTTTTGAACTGTTTCTTACGAATTCGGGTGGCCGGTGGATATAAATATTAATTCTTATATTATTTTAAAGCATCTAGATTCAAGATGTTTTTAAATGTGCTCCATAAAGGACAAAGCAGAATTTTCAAGAAGTAGACAGTAAATGTACTAACACGTTTGTATATTAGTATAAAAATTGCACAATGAAAAAGTGCATGCTTACTCTTTTTATGAAGTGTCAGCCTGAAGGAATAATTCACTTAAACTTTCACCGTCCTATTTCTACTACACTTCTTTTCGAATTACATAACCACATATGTATGTAGTGTTGCACATGGGCGCGTATGTGCATGTCACAGGTTAAAAGCACCTGTTACAAAACGCTATGCTTTCTTGAGGTGTTTGTCGTGTTATTTCTCGGTCCGTTGTTTTATCGACGGGAACGTTTGACTAATGTTATTTCGAGTTCGTTACGATACGACCTGTCGACCCTTTTAGATCGTTAACTATAACACGAGAGCACACTTCGTGCCCCGTTCCGAAATAATTAATGATGGTTTAATCAAATCGTCGCTAACGAACGAACAGTATTTTTGGACTGTTCGTTTGTGATGGAGGTAAAGTAGAGACAGGTTACTCTCATTGCTAAAACTATCAAACGCTGTCACTGATTGAACTGTCGAGAAATAAATCAGATTTGCTGTTTTTAATTTGATTAATTGGGAGAAATATTTGCAAAATCAATTGAGTATTTAAATAGCTCGATACACAACAGTAATTTTTACACTGATTGATCTATGTAGTAATTTAAATATTCCTCAGAACTCTTTTACGGGCAAATTAACAAACAAAACAAAATCCACTACACAATTTGACAACGAAAGTCGAGCATATACGAATATTATCGCTTTGTGGGTAATGTAAAGAAGTCATAAAGCGCAGCATCCTAACCTCTTTTATTTGGTGTGCAGAATGAAAGTGTGAGTACATATGAAAGACACTCGAGCATATTTTGAAGCTGATTTAAATTAACTTCATGTAGACTGAAATACTAGATCTAGGAGAAGATTACAGCGATTGGGCTTTTGTCGATGAGCCTTCAATTAAAGCTTGTCGTGCACACATTATATTTGCTGCAATCCAAATAATTTCCTTTGAGTGTGCTTCATTCAACCATGTTTCATGTAAGTAAAATATTTGACGATTATCAGCATATGTACGCATTTTTAAAGACAAAAACCATACATTTTATAATAATAATAATAATAATAATAATAATAATAATAATAATAATAATAATAATAATAATAATAATAATAATAATAATAGACTATATATTTGTAAGACCTCCGTTACATAAAATTGTCAATATTCTCAAACTTGTAATGCATTACAATTGTCAGATCATGATAAGTATAAATAAATAGTGTAGTGTATACTGATACTAACAACACTCCTAACAAATAACAAAGAAGACAGAAAAAAAAACACAAAATAATAAAATCAAATAATAAATCAAATAAGATCATTTGTATATTGAAGAGGAATGACTAGTGTCTAAGGAATTCTTCTATTGTGTAGTATTCTCCATTAATCAAGTGGTTCTTCACTTTTCTCTTAAACAAGCTGATGGGGAGGCCCTTAAAGCTCGGCGGCAGGTTATTGTATAATTTCGACCCCCAGTAGAAGATGGATTGCTGCGCGGAACACACCCTATGATGTGGTATCCTCAGCCAGTCCCTCTCACGCGTTGAATACCCATGATTGTACCCATTGGTGGTAAAGGCCTCCTTATTGTTGTGTACATACACCACTGCTGAAAGTATGTAGATGGATGTTAATGTCAACATTCCTTCCTCCCTAAATCGTGTTCTACATGTTTCATTCACCTTCAAGCCACACAGCATTCTGATGGCTTTTTTTTGTATCACAAAGATCCTCCGAGCCTCCGCAGATGTTCCCCAGAATAGTATCCTGTAGCAGAAATGCGAATGAAAGTTCGCGAAGTAAGCCAGCCTTGCTGCACATGAGTTGCAATATATTTTAATCTTTTGATGGCATACAGTGCTGAGGACAAAGTGCGAGCCAAACCATCTATGTGCTGATGCCATCTCAAATGCGAGTCAATAGTGACACCCAGAAACCTTGCAGAAGTATTTTGGTTCGTATTTCTGGTACTGAAGACAACGTTTTCAGTTTTATTTATGTTTAACTTTCACTTGTTGGCGGTGAACCAATCACTCACCACTTGCACTGCGTTTTCCGATCTTATTTTAGTTTCCTGATTGGTTTTCCCCTGCACCACAACAGAAGTGTCGTCTGCGTAAAGACACAGCTCTGCTCCAACAACACTAGACGGTAGATCATTGATATATATAATAAATAGTAGAGGGCCCAGTATGGAACCCTGAGGTACTCCAAAGTGTATTCTCTTGAGCTGTGATTGTTTATTGTTCCATTCCGTTAGTTGCATCCTATTTGCCATATAGGATTTCAGTAGGTCCAGAGGTACCCCCCTTACTCCATAATACATAAGCGTCTCGCATAAAACATCAAGACTCACAGTATCAAACGCCTTGGTTAGATCCAGTAGGTTGACTTCAGCGTAGTTGTTATTGTCAAATGCTTGATATATGTATTCGGTGATTTGCATTATTCCAGTAGTCGTCGAACGACCCCTTCTATATCCATGTTGCTCGGGAGATAAATATCCCTTTGCTTCCAAATAGCCTACCAATCTCGATGCCATCGCTTTTTCAAAGATTTTAGAGATTGCTGGGAGAATACATATTGGGCGATAGTTGCTACAGTCACCCTTCTTGAACACAGGCAATACTTTTCACACTTCTAAAGGTGTTGGAAATAGGCCATTTTCTATACATTTGTTGAAGAGTATGGTCGGTGGTATTCTCAGTTCGTTAACGATTTCCTTAAGAAAATATGTCGAGATGCCATACACATCCACTGTATTCTTGGAATTAAGGTTCCTTATGATCATCTCTATTTCATCGGGTGCTACCGGGGCAAAGTAAAATGAGCCAGCTGTGTTTAAAGACAGAGCAGACAGTAACTCACTGTACGTTTGTGTTGGCTGTATGCCATTAGCCACTTCCTCACCCATGCCACAAAAATATTCATTCATGTCCTCCGCGGATAATGACGAAGTTACTGGCTTTTCTACATTTGTAGGCCTTCTCTCAGAATTGATCAACTTCCAGACCGCTTTTATTTTGTTGTCGCTTTTCTGTAAATAGTCAGTATTAGCTTTTTGTTTTAGTTCTGTAAAACAAGAAAATAAATCAGAATGACTGCAACTGTTTTTCTTTCTGAAATCCTCAACTTGTCACTTTCAACCCAGCGGGCCACACTCTCCAAACACGCTTCGCACTTCTCTTCTATATCCAGTCTACTATCTCCCTCGACCAGTAATTTGCAGATGCTATTATAGTTCCTGGGTCGCTGCCTCAAAAGCTCATCGAAAACCAGGTTTCACAATAGTAAAACAAGTGCGGAACTCTACGGACATCTCTTTGCGATTTTTTTGCAACTGCACTATATCCATATGTGATAAGGACTCTTTTGTTCTCAAAGTAGCTCCTGAGTAAAGAGTACATATCTCTAAAAACAGACAATTCTCTATGGTCTCCCAGAATACATCAAAAATACCAGTAATGTAGATGACGATATCTGCAACATATTTCTTCTGACTAACCTTAACCATGTTCATGAGAGTGGATGCTGTGGTATACAGCATTTACTGTCCCACGACGAGCTATAAATCCGCACTAATTCTAGGAGATTCCACAAATACTGTCCTAATATTTTATCAAGGTTCGTTCCATAAGTCTTCCCAAGATTTTACCTAGACATGGCATTAGCATCCTAACCTCTTTTATTTGGTGTGCAGAATGGAAGTGTGAGTACATATGAAAGACACTCGAGCATATTTTGAAGCTGGTTTAAATTAACTTTATGTAGACTCAAATTCTAGATCTAGGAGAAGATCCTCTATGAAGTATTATTAATCACTTTCCTTTACAGTGATTGGGCTTTTGTCGATGAGCCTTCAATTAAAGTTTGTCGTGCACTCATTATATTTGCTGCAATCCAAATAATTTCCTTTGCGTGTCCTTCATTCAACCATGTTTCATGTAAGTAAAATATTAGACGATTATCAGCATCTGTACGTATTTTTAAAGACAAAAACCATACATTTTATAAACGAGAAGAGAAATCAGAATGACTGCAACTGTTTCTCTTTCTGAAATCCTCAACTTGTCACTTTCAGCCCAGTGGGCCACACTCTCCAAACACTCTCCGCATTTCTCTTCTATATCCAGTCTACTATCTCCCTCGACCAGTAATTTGCAGATGCTATTATAGTTCCTGGGTCGCTGCCTCAAAAGTTCATCGAAAACCAGGTTTCACAATAGTAAAACAAGTGCCGAATTCTACGGACATCTCTTTACGATTTTTTTGCAAGTGCACTATATCCATATGTGATATGGACTCTTTTGTTCTCAAAGTAGCTCCTGAGTAAAGAGTACATATCTCTAGGAACAGACAAATCTCGATGGTCTCCCAGAATACATCAAAAGTACCAGTAATGTAGATGACGATATCTGCAACATATTTCTTCTGACTAACCTTAATCATGTTCATGAGAATGGATGCTGTGGTATACAGCATTTACTGTACCACGATGAGCTATAAATCCGCACTAATTCTAGGAGATTTCTCAAATACTGTCCTAATATTTTATCAAGGTTCGTTCCATAAGTCTTCCCAAGATTTTGCCTAGAGATGGAAACTAAGTAATCGACTTGTATGCCCTGATTTCTTCTACCCGCTTTTCTGGTCATTTAAGACGAGTATTTTTCTTATCTTCCTTCCATATTTTCAGGAAAATTCCACTCCGCAGATAACTGTTCACTGGTCGCGTGAACTTTTTGTACGTCAGTGGTCGCACACGGTCTCAGAGACCAGTTTACAAATTACAAAAACTAACTAAAATTTACAAATAATTCCGGTAGGAATTCAAATTTAGATACATAAATAACAGATGCCAGCTAATATCAATATATTTATTAAACGTAACATTCAGTTTTCAATGTACAGAAACAAAATAACAAAATTTTGACTCGCTATATCTTATAGTATGTATAAACAAAAAAAATTTAATGAAACCTTAACTAATTGCTGATTTGTTTTCTAAAGACATAAGGCAATTTATTTTTTTAGGCAAAGGTCGTCGGTTTCATCCAACTAAACACCTCAATACACATAAATTTTCCGCACTGTTTGCAAGAGTATCTGGTTTTTCTATTTTTTTTCCATCCACAATAACTACATCTTCCCTCTGTACCTGGAGGTGGCAAATTTTGTTGTTCTTCGACGTCTAAATGGCATATTTCTCAAAGTCTTAGTTTTATTGTCTTTGGCAGACTAGTGAGCATAGCACTATTTTTTTGGTGGGAATAGAGTAATGAAGATGACAGTGCGACTAGAAATTCTCTTCTCGTGCGTGTTGAGTTTGAATTGTTTGTACTAGAAATTACGAATGTATTAATTCCTGCAATATTTAACATACTGTAAAAGATGACCATTGGCCACCTTCTTGTCCCACGCGCAACATTATATTGAGCACATAATTTGTCCACTATATCAACTCCCCCTTTTGTTTCATTATATGTGTGAATTATTTCAGGTTTCCCTGTTACTCGATTTATATCGTCTCCTTTATGCATTGTAGAAAACAACAAAACATTTTTGTTTTTCTTTGGAATGTACGATACTAATGTACCGCCACACCCGAATCCAAACATGCTTGACTCCATTGGACGCCCATTCTGTTGTGTAAACAAATCTGAAATCTCCCTTTTATTTTTTCTCATGGTTCCTATAAAAGTGAGTCCATTATCTTTAAGACTAAGTGCGAGAGGAACACTAGAAAACCAGTTGTCAGTGGTTACGTTCCTATTTGTTCTAAAAATGTGTTGACAAAGCCTTTCAACTACTGACTTTGCACTTGTATCCATTTTATATTGACCATCTGGTTGCTGCCACACATAAACCTCCATATGACTTGTATAGAACATTTTCGCATCCGATATTGCAAATATTTTTACTCCGTATTTATTCGGCTTGCTTGGTATATATTGTCTAAAGCCACATTTCCCTCTAAAAGCTTCCAATTTTTCATCAACTGTAACGTAATCAGAATGGATATAACATTTTTTTAAGTTTTCATTGAAGTGATCGAACAAATCTCTTATGGGAGCTAGTTTATCTTGTGTGACCCTTTCTTGACGAGTACTAATATCATCAAACCGAATAAAACGAAGTAGTGCCCGAAACCTTCTCAGACTCATTGTGAGACGAAATGTTTCTATACCAGTTCCGTCCGTCTTCCACAGATCTTCAGTATTTAAATGATTAGCTTTTCTTACTCCTGCTAGGTATAAGAGGCCTATCAATGCATTTATTTCATCAATATTTGTCGGACGCAAATCTCTGCTACGACTGTAATTATTATTTTCATTCTGTATCTTAATATTGGTAAAATTCACAATTTTACTGAGAATTTCCCTATCAAAAAAGCATTCCCAAATTTCAGTAAGAGTTTTTCCTTTGACGTAGTCTTTAGCTCCAGGCAAATGAATAGTTAAATTTTCTTTTCTTGTCCTGACATTTTTGGGTGGACAGTGTTTACTCCATTTCGTTCTCTTATCTCGTCCTACAAAATATGGTCCTGTTACATCCATTTCCTTAGCCTTGTCTTCATTAAACTCTTGTTCTGTATCGCTATCGTCAGGTCTTTCTTCGATATTGTCCTCTTCTCCTGTTTCTTCTTCGTCATCGTATTCTTCTCCACTGCTCACCTCTTCAAATAGTCTCAATAACCTTGCTTGTTCTTTCTCATAGTCCATGTCTATATATAAATTAATTAAAGCAATGATACAATAACAATAGATACACACTTACCCGAAAATACTATTTTCACACTAAGCAACTTAAAACAACTGCCTTACAGATTTTATTACATCAGTGGTCGCACCCGGTCTGACACACCGTATTGACGGTTATAACAGTTACTTTAACACTGCGCATAATAAAAGCTGTTGCAACGTATAAATTTAAATCTCTGGAAAAGGCACACAAACGGAAATTGACGAGATTATCCGATCATTTGAAATATCACACAGAAAGTATTGCACCTGTCTCCTACACCGTGCGCGACCACTGAAAGGTTAAATACCTCTAATACTGAATCTGGCCTGTAAATGGTATTTCGCTGACAACTTCTTTTGGAATTCTAATAGTTCCGGAGCCCTTCTCTTTGAAATGTTTAAAGTTTGATCTTTGGTAGTTGTAATTCGTTCTTCTCGACCTCATTTATATAGAGCAAACTTTCCTCCCTGATCTGTCTGTGTTCTTGATTCCTAGTATTTTCCAGCATCAGAACTCCTATTATTTCCTCGATTGTTCCTGACCAGATCCTCGTAACGTCTTCATACATAATCTGTGTAGCATTGGGTATTTGCTTAGACTTGTACTTTTTAGCCATAGTCTTGTACACTAAGCTTCAATACAGGGAGTTGCAAAGTCTGCATGTCTAGTACTAATATTAAACACTCTTCAATTTTTGTTTGAACTATGTTGTATCGCTGATGATACTATGTTTGTATTTATTAAAGTGCAAACTTGACATCTACAGTCCTTATAATTAATATTTATGTTACATAAATCAAATTTATTTAATCCTTTCTTGTCCTCTTACTTGTTTTCTTAATACTATTTCTTCCGTCATTTTTTTCCTCTTTATAAGATATCCTAACAACAAATATTAATTATATCTCGTAGTAAAATAATAAATCTTTCCGCCCCGGTGGTGTACCACATCGGACACCGCGGTTACATCATAAAATTTATACGATTGTAAGTCTTATTATATAGCAACGGGCGAAGGTGAGGTATGTTGTTTGAACGTGTTAGGTGGAAACGTGAAATACTCCCAGTGGGGGCGATCTAATAATAGCGGTTAATTTGTTACTATATAAAATAAAATTGCGATGATATCTCTGTTGCTTTGTGTTTGTTATTTGAAATTGTTTAGGTGGTTAGTCGCCTTGACCATAGAAGCGAGGCGCAAGATGTACCTACAAGTTATGTCATTATACATTATGTACTAAAAAAAAGAATCATAGAGCGAGAGTGAAGAGGAGTTAATTTTTATAGTTTGATATCAAGTTATTTAAACGTAGGCAGTAAAACATTTTAGTGCGGCTTATATATTAGTGTAGTGCTTGAGGTATAATAATAATAATTCATCTAATTCTTTCATTCAAGTTAATTTAACAGTTGCCTGGTTTATTTTAGTTAGAGAATTAGGGCTTATAAACAAAATAAACTACAAAAAACGTCTTTATCACACTAAAACACAGAAAGCTAGACAGCATTGATTTGAATTTTACAGAGATGGCTTAATATACCTAGACCTAAGCTATTACTAACACCATTAACGTTACCTGATCATTGTAATTTTAATTCCGTCAAACTTAAGGGGATATTAAAGCGGTCGAGAAAGCAAGATATCGAATTTATCAGTTTTTTTTTACTATTGTTCAAGATAGAAATGTGAAATTTTCTGTACAACTCCAATATAGATATGAGTACACGGAAAGGTTGTCAGATTATGTAATTTTTTGTCACAACCACCTATTTTTTTTATTCCAAATTAGAGTAAAATGTACGTGTGTTTCTCCGTCAAAATCTGAAAGAATTAAATGAAATTGATCAAAACGGATGTAATTCCCGTGTAGACCAATGTTTTCTTGTGAGATATAGCTTTTTGAATTGCGGAAAAAAGTTTAATTTGAGTAATTAAATTAAGAAATTCCGGAATGCTGCGATACTGAATTATTTGTATTTTAGCAGCGCCTTCAGCTGCTACGGATATGCACCCAACTTCTTGGCCCCGCCTAATAGGACTGTCCGAACTTTTTGCGGTTGTCTGGAGTATTTTATTTCACTTTTTCTCACTCCAATTTTACGCATTCATATTATTACCAGTTTCGAAGCTATATGATTTTACCATGCAAGTATACATATACGAAAAGAATTTTTCGTATATGGATAAATGTATGAATGCATTGTATTGTATATGATTTTAATGACAATACAGAAGTAGGTATAGATACAATTTATTTTTATTTTGGTGATTGACTTATTGCGATTTTGGTTAGTTCTTTAATTTGTATGCAGAAATAGCGTTGCAGTAGCATTGGAACATGTTGCTGCATGTATTATGCTTGTATTGCCTATTTAGCATCCGCTATAGTAAATTAATGAACTTAGAAAATTTTTTGAATTTTCATTATAATTTCGTGGCGCGTAAAAGGACTCAATTAAATTGACTTTTGGTGATTGACTTATTGCGATTTTGTTTAGTTCTCTAGTTTGCATGCAGAAATAGCGTTGCAGTTGCATTGGAACATGTTGCTGCCTATTATATTTTTCGCATCTGTTAAAATAATTTATGGACTTTGAAAATTTTTTAAAATTTTTAAAATATTTGTTTGAGTTGTGTAATAGACATTTTATATATGTGATTTAATGATAAAATAATTGTCATATACATATATTTATTTTTCAATGTGTGATATCGCCTGGCTTTTCTACGAACTGGATATTTATGCCGCAGAAATTTCCCAGTTGACAATATTAGTGCCCGATGAATGAAGCTCCGCATCAGTATTCGTCTTTTTTTTAATTTGGGGCGCGTATTCCAAATTTTGTATTTAGTAGTATAATCTCCCTCTTGAGAAATGATTAGATTTTAAGCAAAATTGGCAGAAGTAGTAGTTTACTTCAGTGAAAAAATCGAATTTTGCCAGTATTTCGTCAACTACTAAGTTTAAACAAATTTATAAAGAATTCACATGTACTTAAAATTAAAATTGAGAATGATTTTATTTAAAGTTTTTCGAAATTCCTACCGGAAGTAGGTCTTTTACTCTTATCGAAAATCAGTCATGCTTTTTAGACAAGTACGTGACGAGTATAAAAGTATTTAAAACATAATTTTCAATATCTTTTGTATAAAAAAAATTTCGAAATTCAGACCGGAAGTACCACTCTTACCCTTATCGAATAGCGATTTTTTGCAAATATGTCGTAAGTTATGCATTCTATATATATTTATCAAGAATACAAAAGTATTTATAATTGGATTTGCAATATTTTTTGTATATATGAAATTTCAAAATTCGGACCGGAAGTCGCACTTTTATTCTTAGCGAGTAGCACTTTTTTGATAATATTTTGCAAAGTATGCATTCTATCGAGATTTATTAAGAGAATAGAAGTACTTAGAATAGGATTGTGAATAATTTTTGTATAAAAAATTCTTAAAATCCTATAATTTGAAACGCTCATACGTATAAGAAAGTCGTGTGGTGGCCACACCTAAGTTTTTCATTAAAGTTTAGGAAATCATTTATAAATTATTTTTCACAAGATAACATAGTAAGGGCATTTAATCCGTCTTCTTTCATTGTATTTCTCAGGAAAGTTTTTATTCTCTTCAGTCGTGAAAACTGGCGTTCCGCTTCAGACGTTGTCATTGGGATTGTAATGACAATTTTTAAAAGCTTAACAACTTCATTAAAGGTCTCGCTTAATCCATCCAGCAGAAGGCCTAGCAGACCTACAGCACTGACTTCTATATTTTGCCTAAATTCTTCTCTAGAATATAGAACACTCAGTTCGTAGTCTGCTTGCATTGAGACATGGATAAAATTTTACTGCTTCTTTAAGGCAATCTTCCGGAAATTTTTTTTGAAAAGAGGAGAACTGTTTAAAAGAAATTAAGTTTGCTAATATTAAGTGCCCTGTATACCGAAATCTAGTTTTTATTTCAAGCAAAATAATATCGCACACTTCAATAGTCTCCCTCCGTCTTTGGCTACCATCAGTTACTCTTCGTCGCGTTGATGGTCGAGGAGTCAGTTCTGAGTCATTTTGTTTAACCAACTGATTATCTGTGTCAACGATTTCGGTTCGAATTTTTCCAATAGCGCGTTCAAAATTATCTAAATTATTCTTGATTTTTAATGCATCTGTACTGACATTTTGTAATTGATTAAACAATATGTCCACATGTGGCATAATTTTATGAAAGGAAGTTAACCAATAGATAAAATTTTCCTCCTCTAAAATTCGCAAATTGGCACCAGCTTGATGAATGGTAGTTTGTAAACTAGCTTCTCCCTCGATTTGTTCTAGAGCTCGGTGCTCATATATTGTATTCACTGTCCTAGAATTGAAGTTCCATCTTATTTTTGAAGAACGAGGTAAGCTTTTTCTCTGAAGGAATTCTTCCAATCTTGCAGCTCGTTGTGGTGAAGTGGAGAAAAAAAGTACATAATCCCGTCAGATTGGCAAAAAAATCTGCATTTACTACTGCTCGATGTAGCATGTGACATAATAAGATTTGTCTGATGTGCGTAACAATGTACAAAATTGGCCCTTGGATACTGGTCTTGGACATGTCTTTGCACGCCGTTAATAGCACCACTCATGACTGCTGCCCATCATAGCTCTGTGCAATCAGTTTTTCTGGGTCATCAACAAGCAAACTAATTTCGTTAAGGATGGAAGCAGATAAAGAATTAGCATCATGTCCACTAGGCAGAAGAAATTTCCAAAATCTTTCGACCGGTCTCGCGTTCACAATATATCTTAAAACAACCACCAACTGAAACTGATTGGACACATCTGTGGTTTCATCAGCTATCACAGATGTGAAGTCGGTTGCTTTAATTTCACTAGAAACTTGTCCATGATACACGTTCAACATTGCATCAAGCAGCTCATTCTGTATCGTTTTTGATAATCCCTTAAAAACCGGTGCTGCTTCGATGTGATCTCTGAGCAATTTATCCAATTCTGCCGTAAAATTTATCAATTCCCGAAAAATGCCCTTGGTATTCCACGTTTGCCGTTCATCATGACCCCGAAGTGCCAGTTCAAACGCGCCACAAAATCTAATGCAATTTATTATTAAATTTAACACATGCCTATTTTTTGTTACCTGTTCATTGTGTTATTGAACTGCTTTTCTATATGATGAATCTAAAACGTTCTGAATGTTATTTTTTCCCAACATTCTTAGACTAAATATATTTTTCAAATGCCCTTCGGAATTTTCATGTTTCGTAATTTTAGCACTACGATGAATTAAGTCTTTTATTCCGTTCTTTGACCAAGACGGTTCACCACCAAACAAAAGACACGGAAAATAAAACAAAGTATTTTTAATTTCACACCCACAAATCCAGTCATTTTTCTGATAAATATTCATTTTGAATTTTCTTATAACGTCTTTACCTTTAACAGATTGTTTATTTTCTAAACATAATTGAGGCATCGGGCGTTTAAGATTTTTTATTACGATTTTTTCATCATACGTTAACCGCGAAAACGTGTTATTCTGTAACGCAGACGAAATTTATCTTACAACAGCGGTGAGCAGACTGGAGATCTTGCTCACACGCTATGTATTATACGATATGGAAGTAGAACAAAATACAGTTCTCCCCACCTTCAATGTAATGTTAATGGCTTAACGGAGCAACGGTTGGGCTTTGCTCATGGGTATATTTCTCTCGGTGGAAGGGGTAAACATTCGAATAGTTGCTCGTGCGCTGTTAGTCGTCATTATATCTGTGACGACGATCGGTGCATGTAGGTTGTTACGCGTGCCGCACACGCCACGTCCCTGTTCAATAACTATGAATACGTAATAAATAAATACTTTCACAGTTAGTCGCCGCTTGGTTTGTTTTGTTTCAAAATTCAATTGCAATTGCAATTGCTCACTTGCTTTCATTAAAGAGCCGCCACTGACCGGAAGTATCACTTTTACCTTTATCGAGTAGCACTTTTTTGCAAATATCTCGTAAAGTATGCATTCTATAGTAATTTATTAAGAGAATAGAAGTACTTAGAATAGGATTCTGAATAATTTTCCTATAACAAATTTTTTTTGTGTAACACACTTACAGGTTTAATTTTTTAAGAAGATAAAACTATTTAAAACTTAATTTAGACCAACTATTGTATAATTTGAAACGCACATATTGCTGTGACCTTAATAATTTGAATAATATTTAGAAAATGATTTTAACTCTTGGAAATAAACAATCACAGTTATATTGCTAAAAAAACGGTGGGTTAGCAACTTAACAGTGGTTTATGCTCTTATTTGCTCCTCTTATCTATAACAAAATCTCTTCCCGGCATTTACTCTATATCTCAGGGTGTAGGTAGCTTTAACACTTCAAAGTGGTATGGCAATTTATAAAGCAAAACACAAATTTTTCAAAGAACAAATATAATAACTTTATTTAACATATAGTTTTATAATATAAATTAAAACCTTTATTTCAACTTTTATTAAACATTTACAAAATATTAACAAATAAATAATATTACCAAAAATGTATGATGTATAATATTTCAAAATAGAAAATATTGAAAAACAGATATTCCTAAGACAATTAAATAACACTCAAAAATTATGAATCTATCCACATGTATGCCTTTTAGCATGTATAATTATAACCAAAATATATAATAAAAATTTTCAAAAAACAAACTAATTCCAGTCTAAGTTTTATTATACTTAATTATGATGTTCGCATAATCACAATTAAATACCTCATTCCTAGGTCGAACATATAAATCAATCCGACACACATCCTCGGAAATTTCTCATGATTTTCGCAAGAATGGATCGCATTCACGTTACTTTTCGCTGAAATTATTGACTAAACTCCGTAACTACTTTCACAATCGAAAATTAATTTTTTTGGATTGTGTTATGAAATAACAAAAGAGAAACACGCAAAATGTGTAATAAAAATGGAACAAATGAAATAAGAATATTAAACACACACAAAACGATGATATAGATTATTTTTTTAATTTTTCTACACTTTTTCGGATTCTACAAATTTGTTCTTCTGCCTCAAATCTCGGAAGGGTAGAATTTGTGGATGTTGTGGATCTATGAGTTCTGGTAGAACGCAATTTTCATAGAAATCTCGTAGTTGTAACTCCATATGATTCGTCCAGAAGATGTCATCTCTGTAAATCTAAACAGGTCGAATAAGCAGTTAACATATTTTTATTCCTAATAGTGTGTTTTCAAACATGCTCTACTTCCATTACCAGTGGACTCCACAAGACAAAATAGCACACATTCCTTTGAGAAATGTGTAGTTGTCCTTGGACCTGGTAGTAAAAATGGGCTGTTTTCTTCAAATGAAAGATTCCATCATCATCAATTATTGCAAATTTGATTTTCTTCTGGTCGACGGCATCACGAGGTGACAAATTACAAATGGACTTTGGACACTTAATTTCTATGATCGCATCGGTACCGATTAGTCCGTGTGGCGAGGCACCAAGAAAACCAAGCACGGAATCTACGAAAAGTCCACATGAGGACACTTCAAGTCCAAAATGTTTTTCAAATTCCTTTCTAGCAATTGGCTCGTGGCTAATACCCCACTCGGTAGCCTCGTTTCCTGTGAAAGTACTATACACCAATTCTTTAACAGTTGCATTACAAGACGTGGTTGACCTCATTCTGCATATTCTGCCAAAACTGGAAGCAGTCAGCCTATTGTGACGTTCGGTTCTCCAGTCGTCATTGCTACTTTGCCCATCAGTTTTTTTCTCTAAGTCACGAATTTGAGAAGGCGTTTTTTGTAGGTTTTCCAAACATTTTTTTTGAGGATTTCATAATTCTCGGGCAGTTCAGCAGAAAGAAGAGCTGCGACAGGCCCGTATTCTTTGTCTGCGGGTGCCTTAGCGTTCAACTTCTTGCGATATTTTTCAGGGAATAAGGTCTTTGGGGATTTATGGTAGAGGTGTTGCTTTTCTCTTCTGCGCATTAATTTTTTGGTAAATTGTCCAGGGCTTTTCTGCGATATTGCCTTATATATTATGCCAGGATAATTATGTGATCCTGCTGAAAAACTCACACTTGCTGCTTCGCATCGAGTTTGGTATGAACCTCTGCTGGATAAATTCAATCTTTTCCCACTCACAAATTTTGCGACAACTGAATTGTAGCACTCTGCAGCATTATTGTCCATGTTTAGGAGAAGACTATCAGCATTATGCACTAAGCGGTACAACAGAATTTCGACATCTTGCAAAAGACCACTTTCCGTCATTTCATTCACCCACTTGCGTTCATCCTTACCTACATAATATATATATTAAATGATACACTATGAAAAATCCACTTCCAGAATACTTACCTTGACAAAAATATTGTTTACAATTCGAATGCTCTCCAAATATATGTTTGGATGAATTGAGAATATCAGAACGCAGTTTCCTCACTTTTTGCTCATGTGAAATATCTTCTTTAATCCAGTGTTTAACAGCACATTGCCTCAGCTAATTTTCTTGTTACGCTGCTATCCCCGTCTCCTATAAGATATTTATATTTCAGCCCGTGCATTTCAATGCTGCTTTTGAAACCCTCTACAATTATTTCTGCTTCCATTGCATGTTTGCACCAATTTTTGAAACAGGTATGAGGTTTGACATCTTCTTGTTTTTTTTTTCTGCACGGGAACACATACAACAATATTTGTTCTTGATACCAAGATATAATATTTTTTTGGATTTTTGCCCAATAATAACTCCCTAACAATGAAATATTATGTTCTCAATGTCTTCATGGAAATACATGTCAAACAAAATTGAGGAAAGTACTAACAACACCTGATGACGCACTGTAATTCGTCCGATATGAACGCTTACACCAAGCTCCATCTGCTATTACAGCGATATGTGTAATGCCGTCTTGATCCACGTCTCCTACTTCCTTTGCGAGTTGAGCCTCTTCCTTTCCTGCTGCCTCCATTAAATCAAATGCACTTCCACTAATGAGAGGAGAAATTTCATCCTGAGTTGCAGCAAACTTTGGAAAACTCATACAAGGAATGTTACAAAATGCAAGAATTTTCTCCAGCTGCGAAAAACCACCTCCTGAGGATATCATTCCCAAGACTGCTGCTTTGTTTATATCAAGCGAATTTTTTGATGCACTATCTGTGCTTACGGATGATGTTTCCTTGCACATTGCACATTGTAAATAAAAAATACTATTGAGACCAAGTTTCTTTTCATTTATTATTTTCAAATTCTCAGTATTGCAGGAAAACAATGGATTATGTTTGAACTCCACAATTGATTTAAAGAATTGTTCAACATCAATTATTCTAAAAACTTTCCAAACTTATTTGGAAACATCCTGTATATAACTTGCTTTATAATACAAATAATAATTTAAATAGTTGCTGGAACTGCCTACTTTGAAATATTTTCATTTGATAAGTCAACTTCAGGTTCACGTTCAATCGCATGTAATACATCCATGTAATCTTTATCAACATCCTCATGACTAACCGAACTTGAAAGAAAAAAAAATAAATATAATATACATGATTGAGAAAGGTATTGAATTTACGTTTGGCAAACTTGAACGGTTGATGATGGATCACTCTTATTGCTCTTATAGAGTCTTTTTAACACTTGCCTGCTTCTATTTTTCCGCTTTGAGGATAATATTGGATATTTCTTTAAGTTTCTGTTGCCTCTTGCCATTGTGAATACCTTTACATCACAGTCTACTTCGGCACTCAACACCAAAAAGTGTCAAAAAATTAATTCTCCAAATAATAAGAACAGCGAACAGCCCTAACTAGTATTTACTGTATGTGCGAAAAGCCAGCAAGGATCGCGATATTATTTATCACGAAAAGAAAAACTTTTATTGAGTTGATTGCGTAATTGTGGAAAGTGTCTCGTTCACATATGCACATACAAATATTTTATTGCAGCAAAAAAAAATTGTCAGTTTCATATACATTCTTCGTACATTTCGTAGAGATGTCTTTGAATACATTTATTGCACTTGTTTGAAGGGAATACTTTAATTTTTGTTTATATATAGTATTTGCCAAATATTTGCTTTTCTAAAAGAAATAACTATAGCGAAATAACCTTCCTTCATGCAAAAAACGCTAAAATCAAATAAACTGAGGAAAAATACAAATCTGCTTGTAGACTCTTTTTTGCTAGTATAATCGACCATCGTATTTGTCACGATATTCTGCTGCCGTTGATTTGAATAGTTCAGTTGTTTCTCTGTATTCGGGTGACGGAAAACAACACATTCCTTTCAAATATGTGAGAATGAGATGGCTTGCATTTGGCTCCTCCTACGGGCCAACACCTCCAAAAGCAATTATAGTGAATTCCCAAATACAAATCGACTTTAATATCCCCTTAATACTAAATTACTGCCCACTAATTCTAATGATTAGGGGTCGGACACGAGCAGTTGATGACTCATCGCCCATGGGCGCACTATTGAAATGTTGTATTTTTAAAGATGTTTTAATTTTATATATATAATTGGATAACAAGTGGCTGGTGATCTATAAAACACAAAATACCTTATTATTTGTTCATTTTCTCTTCTGTAAGACTTGTTCTCTTTGAATTAAATGCATCCTTGTAGATAGAAAACGTCGTTTCTACATCGCAACTGGTTATAGGTGCGTACTGGAAGTATTATTTTATTTCAGCGTATTTAGCATACACAATTGCCGCAATGTTATTAAATATGGATTTCTATTAAAAACTGAGTCTAACTTTTGCCGAAGGCCACATCCGAAGTCACTTGGAATACTTTTGAAATTATTAATAGCCCACGTCTAATGTGGTTATTCCATCTTTTAATTTGAGATTTTGATTTTCAAAATATGTGATTAGTTACGGCAAATTTCCAAAGTGTTCCTGAAGGAATAACAACTGATTTTTTAAATTTGGGATTTGTGTTAGTTCCTTGCACTCAGAAATACTTCGAGCATCGTCATTTAAACATGTAACGAAATTTTGTAAACTATCGAAATTCTCTGTATAAAAACTATTTCTGTGTATGTTTTAGCAAAGCTAAGTGACGAAAGTGCGACATTTTGGCATTCTGTAACGATATTTTACAGACTTTGTAATAAATTTCGGAATCATTGACAACTCATTTTCATATCAGAAAAAGTAACATAAACAACGTTCTAGATCTAAATAAATGATAACTAAAAATGTACGCGTATGTTATTGAAACTAAATAACAGTAAGTATATACATTATTTCTCTTGCGAAATATATGGTAAATATAATAAATTTTAAAAACCCTTCACGCTCCTATCTACGCCGGTGTAGAAAGTATTTTACTCATATATTCCTTATTTTATGGGCATTTTTTGCTCTCATTCTCGGGCACTTCTCGGGCGCAAACAGATGTTGCAGTTCACCATATGAATTAGTGCTATTCAGTAAGTGGGTGTTTCTTTGCTCCGTTGTAACTTCGTCGTAGTTTAAACCGGTCATGTCCGCCCCCTACTAATGATCTAAGAACAAACGGTAAGTGAAAGCGGTATTGTTGTTTATGATAACAACATAGTTGTCGAAATGCGCTTGTTTCTGTGTTTTAGTGTGGTGCGTTTTGTAGTGTATTTTGTTTACTATCAAGCCACAGTTTCCAATTATGTTTCTTAAGTAGCGCTTATCTTGACTGCGTTTTGATGCTGAGGCGTTTGTATTTTCCCAATTTTGAGCAACACATTTTCTTGTTTTGTTGGTTTTCTTGTTATACTCTTTCTGACTTGAATTCCTCCTATATAATTCCCATTCTGTCATCATATTTGGTTTGGCGTGTCTGCGTTTTAAAAATATATTAAATAAATATTACTATAATAAAGCAGACACATTGATTACGTTTTAAAAAAATCTTGAGATGTAACAATTTCAGTTAGGAAGTACTTAATGGCATTTTGAAAGCAGTTTTGTTTTTAGTTTGTTATGTGCAATGTGATGATTCAAAATTCATTGATTTCTCAGACTTTGCAGTTTTATGTAAAGGTGTCATAAATTCATCATAACTTGTTATCAAAATTTGTTGCTACCCCCTCGTCGAAAAAAACAAAGTGATTGCCTTATTTTACTAAAAATTTTGTGCTACGATATTAATGTCTCTTACCTGCGTATACCGCTCAAATCTCTCCCTGGTCAAAACATTCTTGGTGTATCTAAAATGCAAGATAGCCCGTCGCCGCTATGCCACTGTGCGGAGAATGGGTGGGTGGACGGTATTTTCTGAAAATGGCGATACCTCTTATTCAGTTAATTGATGATAGTTCTGATGGTATTCTCACCAGAAAGGAAGGTAAGGGAGTTTTACGGAGTGTTTCACAACAAGCCAGAATCACTAAAAACTATCATTCAATGCTAGTCAACACTACATTGACGCAAACACATCCAAATACAAGCTTCCCTCCATATATATATATACGTACTCCAAATTAAATTAGCAAGAAACCCCAATCCGAAAATGTATCTTAATTATGATGAGATATTCACAACAACAAAAGAATATCCAACAAAAACATTTTCTAATTAGCGGTATTGCTAAAAATGTGGCAGCAAGCGTTCTTGTGTTCCCAAAAGGAATTTTAATCGGCAGGTGTTGAATGACGGCAAAATTGTTATATGTGTGGCCACATGATAGCACAAATTCACCAAGTAATCGTTAAAAATCCCGCCTCATAATGGTAATTGGATAACAAGGAATAAAACGAAATACTAAGAAACAGACAACAATGAGCACAAGATAAGGTAAAATGTACACCCACAAGGAGTAACTAAAACAATAGCTTACCCATTCACGTTAACAGGAACCCACTTAAATAATGTTGCGAAACATATATATGAACTTCTTCCACCAAAATCGAATGGAATACGATAAATATTTACTTCCGCTTCTAATCCTGTTTATGGGATTGACATAGGAATCGAAAGTAACTCCAAAAGCATTGACAACGTCAATGGGATCAGAAAAGTCATTGCCCTCACTGTCACGAAGATTACCAGGCACCCTTGTGGAGCGTGTTTTTGTCTGAAGATAGCTCCATAAGTTGGTAGCGCTTACTTTGATTGATTCTTCAACTCCTGTGAGATAAGATATATAATTATCATCTATTTGCTTTTTAACGAGTCTTCGAAGATGTTTAAATTCATTTTAGAACGTATACCTTTAGTTTTGACCCATTTAGTGAGATAATAATTTTTATTTTAAGGGCTTATATAATTTTCGACAAGAACCATGGGGTATAGGTAGAATGTGACGTGTTTTTATTAGGAACATGGATGTTGAGTATGGAATAAAGTCAAGCTTCAATATGATTTCTTGTAAACATTTTAATTTTTTTTGGCATATTCTCACAGATATAATTGTACATTGAAGCACGTGGTAGTATACAGCAATAAATTTAAGTAATACATTTTTGACTGGTATAGTCGCACCTTATAACACCATTCAAAACAGTAAGTCATGATTAGTAGATCTTAATATTTTTCCGGCTTTATAAGTCGGACATGCACATAATTATAACTAACTGTATATGGTCGTTGCAATTGCATCTTGTGGGAGTTACAGATGAGATTCCCTTCTTCTGCTTCTAAAGAATTTATCTGTTCTTGGTTTAGCGTTACAAACACGGAAGATGTTTAATTATTGATAAATTTTCTCAGCAATATAACAAACTTTTCCCGGTTACGACATCGCTATACGTCTTTATCGTACAAGTAAAAGGCACGTTCTTCTTATTTACAAACGGATTTAAAGTAATTTAACATCATTGCCTCGCCATAGCATGTGCAGTTAGGTGAATGCATAAGAAATATTTTTTCTCTGAAACTTCTCTTTTAAGTGTTTCTTTATGTATTCCATATCAATAAATTACACAAACATAATATATATACATGTGCACTTGAGGAATGTGTTTAGGATGTACAGTGAATCACACTTGAAACGATTCATCCATAGAAATAAATAATTTTTTTTTACTAGCTTATTTTGAGGGCCCATTTGCATGTAGGAAATTGACTTTCATAAGTGCGGCAAATAAAAATTGCCTTGAAGAAATAAATTATTATTTTAGTAATAAAGTATAATATTGATAATGTCCATTCCAACTAAATTTGGTGTATTACAACTTGTAATTTTCATAAAATTATTTAAAAACTATAAAAAAAAGTCAATGGCGCCATCTATTACATACCTATGTTATTAATTGCTGATTCACAATATTCTTAACCTAAAAGATAATGTATGATCTGTACGTGCCTATAATCTTCAGTATATATGATAATAATATTACGCTATGGTCACAATCGTGTCAATTTCTACCTTAGGATATAATGTAATAACTAGGGAGCGGAATCGAGCGAGCTAAACTACCACGGAGCCACAACCGTGAAAAGAAATAATGTAAACAACTACGTGTTGTTTACATTATATCTGAATAGCACTAATTCATAGGGCGAACTGCAACATCTGTTTACGCCCGAGAATCAGAGAAAAAACTGTCATAAAATAAGGAATTTTATGAATAAAATCCTTTCTTCATCGGCGCAGGTACAAGGGTGACGTGTTTTTAAAATTTACTATATTTACCTTATATTTCGCAATATAATATGTATGTTTCAATAACATACGCGTACATTTTTAGTTATCATTTATTTAGATCTAGAACGTTGTTTATGTTACTTTTTCTGAGATAAAAATTAATTGTCAGTGATTCCGAAATTTATTGCAAAGTCTGTAAAATATCGTCACTTAGCTTTGCTAAAACATACACAGAAATAGTTTTCATGCAGAGAATTTCGATAGTTTACAAAATTTCGTTACATGTTTAAATGACGATGCTCGAAGTATTTCTGAGTGCAAGGAACTAACACAAATCCCAAATTAAAAAAATCAGTTGTTATTCCTTCAGGAACACTTTCGAAATTTGCCTAAACTAATAACATATTTTGAAAATCGAATCTCAAATTAAAAAATGAGGTGTGGCCACCACACGACTTTCTTATACGTATGAGCGTTTCAAACTATACTATATTTTTTTACACAAAAATTATTCAAAATCCTATTCTAAGTACTTCTGTTCTCTTAATAAATCGCTATAGAATTTCGAAAAAAGGACTACTGCCTAAGAGTAAAAGTGTTACTTCCGGTCCGAATTTTGAAATTTCATATATTCAAAAAATATTGCAAATCTAGCACTAAATACTTTTGTATTCTTGATAAATACATACATATAGAATGCATAATTTACGACATATTCGCAAAAAATCGCTATTCGATAAGAGTAAAAGTGGTAATTCCGGTCTGAATTTTGAAATTGTTTTTATGCAAAAGATATTGAAAATTACGTTTTAAATACTTTTATACCCGTAACGTACCTGTCTAAAAAGCATGACATGCGAAATATTCGCAAAAAACTGATTTTCGATAGGAGTAAAAGACCTACTTCCGGTAGCAGCTTCGAAAAACTTTTTAAATAAAATTGTTCTCAATTTTAATTTCAAGTACATATGAATTCTTTATAAATTTGTTTAAATTTAGTAGTTGACGAAATATTGGCAAAATTTAATTTTTTCACTGAAGTAAACTGCTACTTCCGGTCTACCGATTTTACTGAAAAACTACTCAGATCTCAAGAGGGAGATTAGACACGTACATACAAAATTTTTGAATTGATATCTACAGCGGTTATCGTGGTCACATAGAGACACACAGACATTTTTTAAAAACATCTTTTTCGCTATCAGCGGACTTCAAAACGTGGACATCTGCAAAAATCTCGAAGTCGAAAATTTCACATTACTTCCTTATACTACGTATAAGAAAGTAAAAATGGATTAACCACATTAGATGTGGTTATTAATAATTCCAAGTGACTTAGACGCAGTTTTTAATAGAAATCCAGGTTTAATAACATTGCGGCAATTGTGTATGCTAAATACGCTGATATAAAAGAATATTTCCATTACGTAAATATAACCAGTTGCGATGTAGAAAAGACATTTTCTATCTACAAGGATGTGCTTAATTCAAACAGAACAACTCTTACAGAAGAGAAAATGAACAAATAGTAGGGTATTTTGTATTTTATAATCACCAGCCACTTGTTATTCAATTATATAAATAAAATTAAAACCTCTTTAAAAATACATTTCAATAGCGCGCCCATGGGCGATGAGTCATGACTCGCTCGATTCCGCTCCCGAGTAATAACCAGGATAAATTAATAAATGCCTAAGCATAATAAGAAATGTAAGTGCAACATCAAATTTGATATCTATCTTAATCAGTTTTGAGGCTAACATTGCTGTAAACATTACTGTTAATTGAACAGTGCTTACACTGCTGTTGAAGTATTAGGAAATTCACTTCCTCTTCCAACAGAATGCAGAATGTGCAAAACTGGACACTTCTTGAGAATTTTTACATATTGACGCAATAATTTTCTCTGCCAAATGTATTTTTGCTTGAAAAGAATGCTCTACATACCCCTCTACCACAGAAGAAGATTTCCACCCTCCAACTCCTCCAAGTCGAGATAATAGATAATAAATCTCCACCATGATTTGCTAACATCGTAGCTGAACTTCTACGAAAATAATGATCTGTATATCTTAATGTAGTGTTTAATTTTAAAATTTCGGTAATTTTTGATGGAGTTTTCTCTATTGTGTTTATTCCTATAGGCACATTTACCAATGCGATAAATTAAAAACAAGTGTATTTGATTTTGTTTCACTGGCAACCGTAAATTTTTGTATTTAAGAAGTAACGAAATCCAATCATTTTTAACTATTACAAATTTTCTTGTAATATATGTCTTTTTGCAGGTATACTTACAAATACGATGTTATTTTTATTAAAGTCAATATCATTAATTGAAATATTGTAAAGTTCTTCTCTACGGCATGCTCCAGATACTCCTATTATTAACACTGCCTGAAATTTGTTTGTTTGTTTGTTTGTGTATTATATAAAACTATAATAAATGAGAAATCAGTGAATATACCTTCATTAAGAGATATAATGAATAAGGACCTTCTTCGAGAAATTTGTTGTATTATATAAAAGTTTATTAAATGAGAAATCGATGAATATATGTATATTCATTAAGAGAAATAGTGAACCTTTGATTTTTTGGTTGTAAATGTTCTGTTTGTCTTTTGATAAATGTTATAAGTTTATTGTATTTTGATATACTAATGTTATTATAAGTTAATAAACAAGTCCTCAATATTGAATAAATTGACCAAAGTGACTTTTTACTTGGTATTTATTGAAAATATGCGAAGAAAGAGTTTTCTATGTATAATTAATTTTTTTAAATTTTGCACCATTCCATAAAGGTTGTACATACAGCATGTGTCAATTTTCATTAGCCATAGGCGATTAATTCATGCAATACGTGACAACATTGCACCCCTACTTTCCTCTCCAATGCGAGCGCGACCGATACAAGCTCAAGTTATAGCAGTAACTGTTGGACCACTGACTTGGGTGTTTGTAATGCGTTCACAAATAATATTTACGCGTTGCAAGGATTTGTTTTTCTTTTTCCTTTCAGTAAATGCAGAGAATTATTAAGCTGCGTTCACGCTGCATGACACAAACAAAAGCGTAATTCTAATAAAATTAAAAATAAGGTAAATAAAAAAGGATTCTGAAAATAATAATAAACTACTAGATCCGGAGATCGCGGCGGCCATTTGATGTTTCCCGTTCCAGTAATAAGACGGCTTTTATGTTATTGCAGACTAGATCGCAACGTGTTCGCAGCTAAAGATTGAATGTAAAATCTGGTGGGGAGATCGGAGAAAATCGTTGTAATGTCGATTGTTGCCGGGATTGGTGACGGCCGGTAGGGGTGACACACGTTGCCATGTATTATTTGTATACGTATAAATCGCACGTAAACATTGAATCCCTATACCTAATGAAAATTGACACATACGGTATATGTAACTCTGTACCTTGGTTTCGATTTAGCTGGTAGCAAATTACAGCTCACAGACTGAGACCTGGCCGATGAGATGCCCCTTCCACAAGGTGCTCAATGAATACTTATAATATTAGGATGAGCACGAACAGTCTGGAAAATTTGTCAAACGCTACACATATATGTATCTCTTTTCAGTATATTACAATTTCTTATCTGCATTTACTTGTTCGTCCGGCTAATGTATGGGATGATGAACAAATGTTATCATTTCTTTTTTCCGAATACTTTCTCTGTGACGCACTGACCTATAAATCTGCGCGACTTATAGGTCGAGGTTCCTCCCATCGGCCAAGACTCAGTCTGTGTACTATACTTACATATAAGCCAGAAAATCTTCGTCTTTTATTCAAATAATAACAAAATATTTCAAAATTACTTCTTATTTGCTAAGAAAACAATTGTAAACTTGCAAATTTGAATTTTAAATTGTTTGAATTGTTTCCTCATCCTAAACATTACTCCGCTAGGAAAATAGTAGCTACGTAAATCTAGTATTTACTAATTAAATTTACTTTTTGCACAAGTATATGTGGAAACATATTAAATACGTATGCAAATTATTTAATACACCTTGGCATACGTATTACACCTGACAGCAATGCCTGACAGTTCGGAGTCGTTCTTTTTTGCATTACTCCGCAAAAAAAGTAGTACCCTTATAAATTATATTAATAAAATTATTAAAATTTTGCTTGTTTCAAAATATATTGTACAAACTTCGTGTTCATAAACTGGCCACTCATTTGCGAAATATGTTTTCCCGCACTTGGTTCGTAAATAACTATTACTTTCTTAAACGTTGTATAATGAAGTATTGTGTTGTTTCCGACTTTAAGATTTTTGCAAATGTCCACATTTTGATATCCCAACTTAATAAAAAAAAGTGGCTTTTGCAATTATAGCTGTGTGCCTGCATGTATACCTGTCACACAGTGAGATAAAATCCACTACACCTATCCAAATCCCCCATTTCTATTTTATATTTAAGTCTCAAACGTGGTATCTCGATCTTTTTCACTCATTGAATTAAAAAATTATTATTTGAAAAAATTCATAAGCATCGTCAAAGCGATTTCGCCGCCCTAACAAAATACAATTTCACTTTATTATCGATAACTGTAAACTACATACTCGCATTCACAAAGGAAGATAATAGAGTTTGTAATACTGTTGCGAATAGGTAATACTTTGGAAAGGCCAATATCTGCAGATAATTTGCAATTCAGGATTTTATCCCTTCATCTTCATCAAGCCGGTACCGTTTAAACTCTAAGACACTGTACATGTTTACTATGTATATATCACGGAAGAAACATGTTTTCAATGGTGGTACATCGTGTTGTAATTCCCCTCGGATATAGTGTGCGCAAAATTTCAACGCGGAAATTTAAATTAATCTGTGCTGTCGCCCGTGATTAAGGAAATGCCGTAATTAAGCTAATGGGAGTATTTTAATTTGATTCCATTTGTTGAACTTAGTTTATCATGTTTGAAGTTGATTCGAAAGTAATCGGGATTTCTTTTACTATTAATTTTTCTTTAAGTTTCGCTAAAGTTTCGAATAACTTTCAAGATAAAAGTCAAGTTATTGAAATAGGAAACGCAGGGAAACTAGTAGAACTCTCAAACTTTTCTGGCAGATGAAAATGATTTATATCGCCTCTGTGTTTTTCTCCTACCAGACTTTTATTTTAAAATAAATTTAATTTGATTTTAGAGGGTTATAATGTTCATCTTCGGCCAATAAAATATGTACTTATTTAAAAATAATTACCACCACAATTTGTATTTCTGCGCAAAACGATATATCCTGGCTACAGAGTGGATGCTCTAAAATCGTCCAATTCTTTTAATGCAAATTTATTTTTGATAGGCTACGTTGGCAACATGTATTCGATCTCTGTCGTGAAGCAAAATGCCACCATGTAAAAGCTTCTCTAGAAGTTTTCATATTAGTACATGATGAAGCGTTTTTAAAGTTTCGTTGTATAGGTTTGCACAGATATTAACTCTAGCTTCTTCAAACTCTATCAGCAATGGCTTGAACTTCTTTGATGGTGGTGAATTTGCATGTTTTCGTTGTACCGGTAACTACTTACTGAATGGTTCAATATAATGATACCAAATTTCGTCGTCAGCAGTTAATGACAAGATAGTCATTTCCATTTTGACTTTAGTCTCTGAAATGTTGCACAGACCATGCATTTTTGATCCTAAACTAGTTTAAGTTTATCTTTTTTAATAAAATATGTTTCGATGTTTTTATTAAACAAATTTATTTAATAATTATTATTAAACAAATTGCCGACGATAAGGTAAATTAAATCCTCTTTGAACCTTACAAAAATTTTATTTAATATACTCTAGAACATGTTTCGCCTTAAAGGCATCTTCAGCTAGAATCTACAAAGTTACAATTAAGAGAAGCTAAAAATAAAAATAAAAGGTCAAATACTTACAGTCAATAAATCCTACAGTATTTGACATTTAATGTTCATCTGTTATGACGACGTAATTATGTTATATTAAAATATAATAATTGTAAAAATACATAAAACTTATAATAGAGGAATGATTTAAATATAATTTAGTTATGAAATAAAATGGGAATTTTGGATGGTTATATCATCATTCTTCTATTATAAGTTTTATGTATTTTTACAATTATTATATTTTAATATATCATAATTACGTCGTCATAATAGATGAACATTAAATGTCAAATACTGTAGGATTTATTGACTGTAAGTATTTGACCTTTTATTTTTATTTTTAGCGTCTTTTAATTGTAACTTTGTAGATTCTAGCTGAAGATGCCTTTAAGGCGAAACATGTTCTAGAGTATATTAAATAAAATTTTTGTAAGGTTCAAGGAGGATTTAATTTACCTTATTATCAATTACCTAACAACATGGATTTTCTTCATTTAAAAATTGCCGACGGTAATTGATATCTACACAAAATCATCGAAAATATATTAATTAAAAAATAAACTAAACTTGCATTAAAATCAGTAAATCCCCCAATAAATTTAAATCGTCTCAATATGTATCGCTGATTTATTTTGGCAGTGTTAGTGTAGAAATTGCAAAAATTATTTCTAAACATAATATTAAAGTAGCCTTTATACCTCACACAAAAGTTGCTAATATCCTTTTAATGCTAAAACTAAGACAAACCCCTTTAACAAATCTGAAGTATAAAAGGGTGAATGTTTCGATTACAGAGGAGTATTATCGGTCAGACTGGTAGAAATTTTAATATTCGCATACCGAATGCCCTAAGTCGACGTTTACAGTCCGCATAAAAGAAAATAATCACAAAACAACAAACGAATTTGTAAATAACCTTTTGCCAGCAAACATAAGAAATTAGAGATCTAGAGGTCCACAAAATATTCAAGGCCTTTTGTAATCTAGAAGTAACACTGCTTAATAATCAGATTTAATAAATACACCTTTGTTTGCTTGCTGTATTTAGTTTTATATTAATGTACTCAATTATCTGTTTTCTGGGATATCCACTATTGACTAATTGATACATAATTGTTGCCTTCGCTTGCTATATTAAAATTTATAATTTATTTTATATTAGTGTACCCCTTTTCTTGTATCCCGTATGCTGGTTTTGCTCATTAATATATAATTACCGCTTTTGTTACGTTATAACACCCAGATTTAAGTATAAATAATGTGTATTTTATGTTTATTTGGAATACAAAGTTGGTCAAAACTGCAGTCACTCATTTAGTTTAGTATAGTGATGTAACAAAGTAATACACTTGTTTTATTTAGTTCAGTTGAACAGAAATCGTGATGATAATTATTTTCTAAAAAGCCCACAAGGCTAATAGAATTAATAACAAAAATCAATATAAATAAAGAGGGATGGATTGTAGGACAAAATACCGGAATATTTAGGAATGGGGTATGGCTCAAAGGAGTAAAAGCTTTGTCCATTTTTACTTTCTTATACGTAGAATAAGGAAATACTGTTATGACAAAAATACGACCTCGAGATTTTTGCAGATGTCCACGTTTGGAAGTCCCCTGATACCAAAAGAGTGGTTTTAAAAAAATGTCTGTGTATCCACGTTACCAGTCAAACGTCGAAAGCTATCAGTTCCAAATTTTATATTTACGAGTAAAATCTCTCTCTTGATACCTTATTAGATTTTCAGTAAAATCGGCAGACCGGAAGTCTGTAGCAGTTTACTTCAGTGAAAAAATCAAATTTTACCAACATATCGTCAACTACTAAGTTTAAATAAATTTATCAAGAATTCAAATGTACTCAAAAGTGAATTTGAAAACAATATTATTAAAATAGTTTTTCGAAATTCCTATCGGAAGTAGGTCTTTTAGTCTTGTCGAAAATCAGTGTTTTATGAATATCTCAAAAATGATGCATTCTACATGCAGGGTGAGACATCTCCGCGGGTAAGGCCGATTGTGCCTTTAGTAGTAAAGATATTTTGAAACGGTTTTTTCCTGTGATAGCTGCCCATTTGAAGCACATTTTAAAAATATTTTGTATTATACAGAGTGTTTCATAACTTGGTGGTTGACCATAGTTATAGTTTTTTAAATGGAACACCCTGTATATTATTACATTTTTGTTTTGCCCGTATAATTTTTAGTCACAAAGTAATAAGATAGGCCTAAAGTCTAAAGTCTAAAGTTTTTAACTTATTCCCATTTTTCTGAAAAATTCAATGTTTGTATAAAATTATATTTTTCGAAAACGACGTATTAGATCGATACAAATTTTTGCAGTATTGTTCACAACAAGAGGTCCTAATAGAAGAATATTTTATTTCTTTTCAGTTACTAACTGCATGTGCAGAAAACTGGATTAAATGTATATGACACGTTTTTGTATAAAAATCTTTTTTTTTTAAATGGAACACCCTATACATCAGTTTATTTTTGAATTGCTTATTAAATTTCACATCAAAAATATGTAAGAGATTAATACTTTAAAAGTTACTATTTTATTATATTATATTATTATATTTATTTTATTATACGGGGAATACAAAAATGTAATAATTTATGGGTTGTTCCATTTAAAAAACTATAACTATGGTCAGCCTCCAAGTAAAGGAACAGCCTCCAAGTAAAGGAGCACATTTTTACTCGTAAAGGCACAATTGCCCTTACCCGCGGAAATGACTCACCCTGTATATATATTTATTAAGAGCACAAAAGTATTTAAAGCTAGATTTGGTATAATTTTTGTATAGAAGAAATTTCAATATTCGGACCGAAAGTAACACTTACTCTTATCGAGTTGTCCTTTTTTGCAAATATCGCGCAAAGTATGCATTCTATAGAGATTTATTAAGAGAATAGAAGTACTTAGAGTAGGATTTTGAATAATTTTTGTAAAGATATTCTCAAAATTTGGACCTGAAGTAACACATTTACTCATAAGTTTATTTTTCTAGGAAGATAAAAGTATTTAACCTAATTTAGAACAACTTTTGTATAATTTGAAACGGACATACGTATAGGAAAGTTGATTTATTTGGAAAAACAGAAACCTAAAGTTTTACATCTTTTTGCAACTATCTCTTCACTGCAGATTATATTCTATTCGTAACGTTCTGAAGTACAACTAGTTACTTAATTGATATAATATACATATTTAAATTAATAGAACGCAAGCTTTAAAATTTGCCTTGCGGTCTGAAAAATACTCCGACACTTCGTAAGATATGCCGTAATTTTTGCCTCTCCTGTCAATTCCATTCCCTATTTATTCCAATAATTCATAGGTATACTTAACGGCGAAACAAAAAATAAACTCGTTAATATTTATGTACTTCGTGATATAGTGTAATAATAATTTAGGTGAGTTAATAACGTTGATTGTTATCGAGTATTATTATAAATTATTCATCGTTCTCCGCGTGTTCGCCATCTGGATAATACAAATTACATTTTCGATGAAACTTACTCGTCGAAAGTTTGTCTTGCGTAAGTAAATACTTCGGGGGAGGTTTTGTAACAAGTAAGCCTAAGTTAGGCAAAAATTACCCAAACACTAATTTACAAATTATTACGATAATATTGGTTCAGATACCATTTAATGTTGATTTAGTAAACGTGTTCAGATATAATACATGGCTCATTTTATGCGATGGACATTTTTGGTTATAAGGAAGATATGTTCTTAATTTCTGGTGAAAATTGTTTAACATATATAGGTATATATTTACTAGATATAATGCTGCCTATAATGTAAGAAAACTTGTCTGCAAAGGTGGCCAAAGGTATTCGAATTTAAATGTTTTATTCTAATTTTGTGACTCGTTTTGATTTCGATTATTTGAGTTCAAATATATTTAATTTCTTTATATTTGTCTTACCAGTGAATGGTTATTTAGAAAAGACCACGACACTATTTATTATAACAAGTATTTGAATTTACAATATTTTATTGCAGGTTATATTTATATAGCGGCAGAATCATTTTAACACGGACACGGTTAAATTACAAACTCAGACGACAATTAAATGCCATACAAACTGACGATAATAGGTGACGCTGAAGTCAAATTATTAACAAATTCTACATTTATGCACCAGCATGACTCATATTTATAATATATATTGGCTTAGTGACGAAAAGGAAAATCACAAAATCTGGACACGCTAGATGGCGCTGGAGTCGAGTTATTACGTTATTCAATAACTTTTTGATGGCTCAACCAATCTTCTTGATATTCTCCGACCATATTTATATCGTCAATCAATCATTCAACAGGTGGCGTTGATGTCAAATTATTAACAAATTCTACATTTATGCACCAGCATCACTCGTATTTACAATATATGTTGGCTTAGTGCCAAAGAAGAAAATCACAAAATCTGGACACGATAGATGGCGCTGTAGTCGAGTTATTACGTTATTCAATAACTTTTTGATGGCTCAACCAATCTTCTTAATATTCTCAGACCATATTTATATCGTCAATGCGCGTAAAATAGGCTATAAAAAAATTCGATAAGTGACGCTCTTGTCGAGGTATTAATATTTCCTTTATCAACAAACAGAAAACTTTTCTGTCCAGACTTTCTTATACAAAGACTTTAACCAAATCAAACTCATCGCGCCACCTACCAGATAGGACAGAACAACGTCTGCGGGACAGCTAGTTAATAATAAATAGATAAGTTTTATTAAGCAAAACTTCTTATGCTGATCGAATGTTTTGAAAGTAGTTAATTGCTGGTCGTTGAAAGAACTTAACAATGGCAGTAGCTTTTGCCATTATTGCTTGCGATGAAATTAAAATACACAAAACTAAAGCAACAAAAATTTAATAAAAAATTTCAATTAATATTTAGGCAGGGTGTTCATAATTTATAAACAAAACTTCACTTCGGGATGTTCAAAGTGTTCTCCACTTACTTAAATTCGTCTATTGTATTATTTAACCAATTTGGAAGAATATTTCTTATTTCTGCCTGAATACATAATTTTAAGTCGTCCAAAGATTCTGGTTTGTTGTTGTACACGCGGAACTTTAAATATCCCCATAAGAAAAGTCTTGGGGATTCAGATCAGGGGATCGAGACGGCCATTCAATAGTTCCTCGCCTCCCTATCCACCTTTGAGGAAATGTATTATTTAAGTAATAACGTACTTGACGTCCATAGTGTGGTGGAGCGCCTTGCTGCTGAAACCAAATTTGATTTAGGAAAAGATGATGATATTATGGCCGATAATTCCGGCCCATATATTGACTTTTTGTGGATATTGGGTATGTACCGTCGCCATCCAATGAGCATTACTATCAGACCAATATCTACAATTATCACAGAATTCTAATCTTTTGTCAAAATCACCCTCGTTGAATTCATGTATTAGATGAAGTTTGTATGCATGGTACTTTGCTAGTTTTAAAATATTTTGAACAGATCTTAAAGACATATCATGATTTAAAGCCATTTGTAGTACAGGCGTTATAGGGTTCTCCGCGATATCTAATAAAATAGAATTTTCCTCTTTGGTGCATGTTCTTGGCCGTCCTAATTTAGGTTGGTTTTTCACACTACGAGTTCGATTAAATCATTTCAATGTTTTTGTCACTGTTTACTTGCTTATTGGATTCTTATCTGGATGGGTGTCGTTAAACACTTCAAAGGCTTCTTGGTGACTTCGTCTTCTATCTCCATAAATGAGACCTTCAATTCTCTTTTTTTCACTTAAATAATTCATAATTATTAGTTTTTTGCTAATACAACGTGAACTGACAGTTAACTGTCAAGAATTTTATGTTTGACGAATTTGCAAAGGCGTGTTTTTTTTAAATTTTAATAAAGGTTTATTTTTTTCTAAAATTCTATGAGACGAATCACAAACCTATAATTTGGGAAAAGTAACCTTTTTATCGATGTTCCATTTAACCCATGTTCCCATAAAAAAAAACACAAGTAGGCTCTGTTTCATACATACTTGCAACCATGTATATATCATCAGTTATGTCTGTAGTACAAGCATCACACTTGTAATGTACTAATGCCACTAAAGACTCCCACCGATCAGAACAATTTCAGAAGAATAAAATGAAGTAATTATTATTTAATATTTCGGTATACCGCAAGTGTAAAATCATATTGGGGATAGAATATATGTAAACTAGGCACACCGGCAACAACGCCCAATCGTGGCCGTAGTCTTGGTACAAGGAAACAAGGTATGCTTTTGCACTTCTCTGTATGACGCGCATTTATCGAAAAAAATGTCACTTGGCAACTCTGATAGAAGTCACTGACTGAACTCACTGACATAAGTCACTGACTGAACTCACTGACAGAAGTAACTGACAGAAAGCATTTTCCAAGACTCCCTTTAACAACTAAAATTGTATCTGGAGATCGTGTCGAACAGCGTCGTTCTGTGTTTGTGACAGGAGAGGTCAATGGTAAAAATGCCTCGCTACACACTAGAAGAAAAAGTGCAAATTATTAAATGGTACTATAGTGGTCATTCTGCAAAGGATTGCATACATTTATTTCCGCAAATATTTGAGCAAAGCATATTACATATTTTGAATACCTTTGAAAAATGTATTTGTTTAAATAATTGCACAAAGTGTAATCCTAGAGAGGTAAATCCACTAAAAGCTGAGGAACGAGAAGAGCGGGATATAATGATTTGTAGCACTCTCGAAGTAGAGGATACGCTATCTACCAGAAGTGTTGCTGAGGAATTGGATGTGAGTAATAAAACCGTCGCGAACATATGGAAGCGAAATAAATTAAAATGTTTCAAATACTCGAAAACGCAAGAAATATTTCTCGATGACAATTTTAGAAGAATGGAGTTTTGTGAAACCGTAATGGAAAAGACAAATGAAAATGAGAATTTCATCGCAAATATTGTATTCACAGATGGCTCGTCACTTCCATTAAATGGAAAGCACAATCCTTCTGTTGTTCGATATTGGGCTCGGGAAAATCATCAGAGATATTTTGTTAAACACACCCAATATCCCCAGAAAGTGAATGTCTGGACAGGTATTTTGAGTGACCATTTGCTTGGTCCATTTTTTTATTGAAGGTACGTTAAATGCGGACAAATACCTCAATATGCTACAGAATCAGATACTTCCCGCTATTGATAATACCGGAATAGATCAGGATATTATTTGGTTCCAACAGGACGGTTGTCCTGCACATAATGCCTTCAGAGTAAAACATTTTTTAATGAATACTTTTCTTCATCGTCTCATTAGTGGAACAGGAAACATTCGTTGGCCTCCGCGATCTCCTGATCTATCGCCAAATGATTTCTTTTTGTGGGGATACATCAAAAATAAAATATACAGTGCACAAGTTGGCAGGCTAGAAAACTTAGATATTTTGAGAAGGCTAATCATAGAGGCTTTTGAATCCGTAACAGTCGATATGATTCGTAATGTTCGAGAAAATTTTTATGATAGGCTCGGACAATGCCTTGCTGCTGAAGGAGGCATTTTTGAACCTATGCAATAACATTTTATTTTTTAGTATTGTTTAGAGTATATTTTTTATTTTCATTAGAATTCCGTTCTTAATAAATTTATATAATAATTTACTGAGAATTAATGTTTAATTAGAATTGTGCTTTTATTTTCTTACTGTGTTGTATAGTGTTTCTGTTAAAAAGGACTTTATTGAAATAGTGTCCTGTGAATTCACAACTTTATTGAACTGGTAGTACTAGAGGTCGAATGCGCGTCATCCAGAGATGCGCAAGAGCATACCTTATTTCCTTGTACCATGACTACGGCCACGATTGTGCGTTGTTGCCGGTGTGCCTAGTATACATATGTCCTATCCTCAATATGATTTTACACATGCTGTATATAGCTTGCACTAAAAATATAATACTTTTTGAAAGCGATGTACAAATTATATACTATAAATAAATATATTAAATATTACTTTTCTATATCTATACTTTATTTAATACTTGCAAGAATTGTTGACAATTTTGCATTGTTTAGATGAGAGTCATAACAAATAAATGTTACATACCTACTGTACACTATTTGGAATAATGAACATATACCCTTTCAAGAGTAAATGAAATAATATAAATAGGAATAAATTAATTTATATTACTTATTAGATAATTACCTGCAACATTACTTCCTGCATTATTTAATAAACTTCTTCGGGCGAACGAAATGGAAATAATTATCTAACCGTAGGACAATAAGTGTGTAGTGAACACTTTACATTAAGTGAAGTGTAATTATTATAACAATAATGGTTCATAAAATGCAACGGTAAACTATATTATTTATATGTCTAAGCCTTTAAACGCTGTATTCGCTTACGCATATATTAGGTACGTATAATAAGTACGTGCTATTTTTCATAAAAATATGACCATCATCTTGTATTTATAGCTCATACGGTGAAGGATCCAGATAGTTTCGTGTCTTAAACGTTTTAAAACTACTTTTTAAAACGTCCTTTAACTAGTCGTAATTTATAAAAGACCCGCGCATTCCGTCGAAACATACCGGCGACTTGGTAGTAAGGAAAATGCACGTGTGTAGGAAGCGAATTGAACGCGAAGACTCTTCATGTCTTCTCTCCTAGCATTTCTGTAATAATTATTTTAATAATTGTAATTTGCAGAACGCCGCTCTTCCTGTTCATTATTGATATGCGATGATTTATTGAGGATGTTCAACATAATTATCAGTGAAGATAGGTTTTAGGCAAGCAGCGTACGTCGACAATTAATCGTAATGTTCTTTTAACATCCACGATTACTATATGGACATGCGATAGAATCTGTCGTGACATTGATATTACAATTAATCACCAATAATCTCATATCTAGAATCCAGCAGCACGGTCAACTAAAATGGTACATTCCGAGACGCGAGTTTTATGGCGACATATTTGATTTTTTCTAATCTGAGAGTTGAATTTTTGATATATGGAAAACATATTATCTTTCTTTATATACAGGCTGGCGCATTAGTGTGTGGAAGCCGGATTTACTTGACATTATAAACGTTAAGAAAAAAATTTATTAAGGAAAGGGGTGGTATTTTTAAACTTCATATATATATATATATATACAGGGTGGCTGACAAAAAACGCCCCAAGCCGTAGCTCCGTTATTTACTATCCGATTTTAAAAAACGAAATATAAAATAAAATGGTTAAGTAAATACTATCAATTGGCGTAATCAAAATATTATTAGGAACAAAAAGTTTGAACATGCGATAGTCAATTTTTTTTTTATAAATGACAACGAATATTTTTAATTAATGTTTCGGATAAAGAATGTTTTCCTGATTTTGATGATGTATAACACGTGAATTTTTCAACATAAGTTTCAAGTGTGCCGTGAATAGCAATCAAATGCATCAAGTAATAAATACTGTCAATTAGAATGTAAATGTTAATAAATACTGTCATTGTGACATTTGTGTATCGGTGTGACATTAGTTCAACGTTCTGATTCTTTCTGTGAGTTTAATTCATCATTAACATGGATAGCAATCAACTGCCCGACATGTTGCAAGTATACTTTGAATGTAATCGAAATAGTGCTGAAGCTGTGAGACTCTACAGTTATCGTTATCCGACAAGAGAGGTTCCAGACCGTCGTAAATTCGGAAGAATCGAACAGAATTTAAGAAAATATGGAGCCTTCAAAATGCCAAAAAGTAAGAGCCGACAGTTTAAGGAAAATACAGAATTGGATGTTCTTTTATGCGTGGAAGAAAGTCCATGGACTTCTACTCGGAGAATTGCAAATGAGGTCGGCGTATCGCACCAAACAACACAAGCGATACTCAAAAAGCACAAGTTCATACCACACATCTCTCAAAAAGTACAAGCACTATTGGAAAATGATCATGGTCGAAGAATGCAATTTTGCAACATTTTCTTAAATGTTACACAACGAGATCGTAATTTTTATCGAAAAATTATTTGGCCGGACGAATGCAGTTTCAGTAATAATGGCATTTTTATCAGAAAGAACAATCGATGTTGGAGCCAAGAAAACCCAAGAATTATAATTGAGAATAATTTTCAGCAAAGATTCAGTTTAAATGTATGGTGTGGTCTTTGGGGTGATCGATTAATTGGCCCATTTTTCATAGATGGCATCTTAAATCAAGCAAAATACCATCAACTATTGCGTGAAAACATTACAAACTTTTTAGATGATTTGCCAATTGCCGAGCTAAACAGAATGTACTTTCAGCAAGATGGCGCCCATCCTCATAATGCCTTAATAAATGTTGAAAGGTTAAATGCGACATTTGCTGAGAGGTGGATAGGGACCAATGGACCAATTCAATGGCCCGCTCGTTCGCCCGACCTTACGCCGCTGGATTTTTGGTTATGGGGCTATCTTCAAGATCAGGTTTATTTTACTAGTCCGGAAAATATAGACATTTTACGGCAAAGAATTCTGAATTCTTGCCGCGAAATACCTCCTAATTTTATACTCAACGCCACTAATGGAGTAATTAGAAGGTGTCAACTATGTCTTCAACAAGGCGGCAGACAATTTGAACAATATTTGTAGATAAGTTTCGTATTTATTTGTATTTTTTAAAATTTCCATTCCAATAAAATGATATTAACCACGGCACACTTGAAACTTATGTTGAAAATTGAAGTGTTATACATCATCAAAATCAGGAAAACATTCTTTATCCGAAACATTAATTAAAAATATACGTTGCCATTTAAAAAAAAAAAATTGACTATCGCATGTTCAAACTTTTTGTTCCTAATAATATTTCGATTACGCCAATTGATAGTATTTACTTAACCATTTTATTTGATATATTGTTTTTTAAAATCGGATAGTAAATAACGAAGCTACGGCTTGGGGCGTTTTTTGTCAGCCACCCTGTATATATATATATTTTGTAGGTGTCTATCACATCATGGTAGTGTGGGATTCCAATCTAAAACGAACCGTCTACCCAGAAAAACCACCCTATTCCCCCTAGCGCATTTGATGGAACCATCATACAGTGTGCACGCGATCTACTTGCGGATGAATATACTAGACAAGCTGGTCGACTATAAGTGGGAGAATAAGGGGGTAGCCTCTGTTACTAACATTAGAGCTACGTTAAAGTTGACACCGCAGAAATCGTTACTGCGTTAGTCCGTGAAAATTACTACTGTTACTGTTAATAACAAATTCTTTAACCAAGAATAAAGTCATTTACTGTACTGCTTTAGAGAAGATGGAAATAATATTAAACAATAAAAAGCACTAAGGTACCTAGATAATTTATAAGTAGAGACTTGTTGAAGCATGAAATAATCCCACTAAATAATTTTAGTAACGCATTTCATCACAGCTTCCCAAATTGTATGAGTAAATAAATTAGCTATACAGGGTGAGTCATCTAAGCGGGTAAGGCCGATTATGCCTTTATGAGTAAAGATATTTTGAAGCGGTTTTACTTTCTTATACGTAGTATAAGGAAGTATTGTGATGATGAAAATTTTCGACCACGAGATTTTTGCAGATGTCAACGTTTTGAAGTCCCCTGATACCGAAAAAGTGGTTTTTAAAAAATGTCTGTGTATCTCTGTGTGTGTATGTCTCTCTGTGTGTGTATGTGTGTGTGTGTGACCACGATAGCGGTCAAACCGCTGTAGATATCAATTCCAAATTTTGTATTTACGCGTATAATCTCCCTCTTGAGATCTGATTAGTTTTTCAGTAAAATCGGTTGACCGGAAGTAGCAGTTCACTTCAGCGAAAAAATCGAATTTTGCCAATATTTCGTCAACTACTAAGTTTAAACAAATTTATAAAGAATTCACATGTACTTAAAATTGAAATTGAGAATATTTTATTTAAAAAGTTCTCCGATATTCCTACCGGAAGTAAGTCTTTTACTCTTATCGAAAATCAGTTTTTTGGGAATATTTCGCAAGTCATGCTTTTTAGACAAGTACGTTACGGGTATAAAAGTATTTAAAAATAATTTTCAATATCTTTTGTATAATAAAAATTTAAAAATTCAGACAGGAAGTACCACTTTTACTCTCATCGAATACCGATTTTTTGCAAATATGTCGTAAGTTATCCATTCTATATAAATTTATCAACAGTACAAAAGTATTTAAAACTGGATTTGCAATATTTTTTGTGTATATGAAATTTCAAAATTCGGACCGGAAGTAGCACTTTTACTCTAGGCGAGGAGCACTTTTTTGATAATATCTTGCAAAGTATGCATTCTATAGAGATTTATTAAGAGAATAGAAGTACTTAGAATAGGATTTTGAATAATTTTTGCAAAAAAAATTCTTAAAATTCTATAATTTGAAACGCTCATACGTATAAGAAAGTCGTGTGGTGACCACACCTCATTTTTCCCTTGTGACAGCTGTTCATTAGGAGCACATTTTAGCAATATTTTGTATTATATAGAGTGTTCCATAACTTGGTGGCTAACCATAGTTATGTTTTTTTAAATGGAACACCCTATATATTATTACATTTTTGTATTCCCCGTATAATTTTTAGTCAAACAGTAATAAGATAGTATAGACCTAAAGTGTAAAGTTTTTGACTTATTCCCATTTTTCTGAAAAATGTTTGTATAAAATTATATTTCTCGAAAACGACGTATTAGATGGACAATATTTTTTGCAGTATTGTTTATAATAAGACGTCCTAATAGAAGCATGTTTTATTTTTTTAGAGTTACTAACTGCATGTGCTGGAAACTGGATTAAAATTACATGACACGTTTTAGAATAAAAGTCAATCTTTTTAAATGGAACACACTGTATATCAGTTCATTTCTGAATTGTTTATTAAATTTCATGTCAGAAATATGTAAGACGTTAATACTTTAAATATGACTATTACTGAGCTACTGTCGTTTTTTGATATAATTTGGTTAGTTTTTGTCAAAAAGTCAATTTTTTCAAATGGAACACCTGTATATTATTTCATTTTTGAATTTCTTATTAAATTTCACATCAAAAACATGTAAGACGTTAATACTTTAAAAGTGAATATTACTGATCTATTGTCTCTTTTTGATATAATTTTGTCAGTTTTGTGGTTTTAATAAAATTAATATAGTATAGTACTGACAAAATTATATCAAAAAGAGACAATAGCTCAGTAATAGTCACTTTTAAAGTATTAACGTCTTACATGTTTTTGATATGAAATTTAATAAGAAATTCAAAAATAAAATAATATACAGGGTATTCCATTTGAAAAAAATGACTTTTTTGCAAAAACTAACAAAAGCAAATCAAAAAACGACAATAACTCTGTAATAGTCACTTCTAAAGTATTAACGTCTTACATGTTTCTGACATGAAATTTAATAAACAATTCAAAAATGAACTGATGTATACGGTATTCCATTAAAAAAAAATTGACTTTTATACAAAAACGTGTCTTGTAATTTTAATCCAGTTTCCTGCACATGCAGTTAGTAACTGTAAAAAATAAAACATGCTTCTATTAGGACCTCTTATTGTAAACAATACTGCAAAAAATTTTGTCAATGTAATACGTCGTTTTCGAGAAATATAATTTTATACAAACATTGAATTTTTGAGAAAAATGGGAATAAGTCAAAAACTTTACACTTTAGGCCTATACTATCTTACCACTTTTTGACTAAAAATTATACGGGGAATACAAAAATGTAATAATATATAGGGTGTTCCATTTAAAAAAATATAACTATGGTTAGCTACCAAGTTATGGAACACTCTGTATAATACAAAACATTTTTAAAATATGCTCCTTATGAACAGCTATCACAAGGAAAAAACCGCTTGGAAATATCTTACTCATAAAAGCATAATCGGCCTTACCCGCTTAGATGACTCACCCTGTATATACAGGGTGTCCAGAAACTCTCCTGACAAACGAGGACCGGAGATTTCTCAGATAATTTTAAGACAATTTAACCCAATTCACCCTAGTCCGAAAATGCTTCCTAAGGGAGCTAGAGCTCTTTGAAGATGGCGCCTTGTAATTAGTTTTTTTTAATATCTCCCGAACGCTTCTATTTAGAAAAACAAAAACTGGTATGCTTATTTATCCTCCAGAGATGAATCGATTCCATCAATTGCGAATTTCTAGTACTGGTCATAGGCGTCCGTTTTGGGTAGGTTAACGGTTATTTTAACGCATTACCTTTTTGTCTTTAACTTTTAAGCATTTGTGACACTAGATTATTAAGTTTTCAGGTATTCTAGTACTAAAAGGTACTCTTACTTTAAGTCGGTGGGATACACCGTTTTCTAGAAAACTCGATTTGAAAATTTTTCGTTTTTTCGTCATTAAAATTCAATTTATTATTTTTTTTTTCGGGAGATATTAAGAAAAAATAATTACAAGACGCCATCTTCAAAGAGCTCTAGCTCCCTTAGGAAGCATTTTCGGAGTAGGGTGAATTTGGTTAAATTGTCTTAAAATTATCTGAGGAATCTCCGGTCTTCGTTTGTCAGGAGAGTTTCTGGACAGCCTGTATATAATATAGTTTTTAAATGGATAAACACCTTTTTGTATAAATTTTACAGTGTCCATGAACATGTTGATTTTATACTAAAAATACATTCACATATACATGAAAAGATCACTCGAAAGCGGATTATGTCTAATTTTACACTGTTTACTAAAAAGGAAATTGAATAAATTAATGAAATTTTCAACATGGCGAAAAACATCTTGTAATAATAAACTCAAAGCTTCGGTTTTAATCTAAAATTATATGAAAGAATAAATATATTAGTCAGAACTTTATTCACTGTACAGTTTGGAAAAAAAAAGTAAGAAATAATACGAGGTGTGTATTCAAAGTTGCTATCTTTCTGTCTCTAAAAAGAAAAGGTTGTTTCTCTTGTATTATGGTATGTTGGATTATGGTGTTGGAAATCTCTTTCAAGGAAGACTGATTTTGCAATATCCTTATTTTCTTGATATAAAATTCAATTTTATTGTCTAATTTTAAAAATACAGTTTAATTATTTACCATATGAAATTACTGGCTAAGGACAACATCTGTTTACTCAACACATAACAACTAACGAATTTCATTGTTATATACCTACTTAAATAGTTTTGATTTTAGCAAAATATGTAATGTACTGAACAAACTCTAACTTCAATTAAGAAGAAAACAAAAAAAACATGGTGTATTCCCATATGTAGTTATAGAATTATAATCTTTCGCGAGCCTTTGACACCGTTAGTGCGGAATTTGTGAGCAACAAAATTTTTGCATTTGACATTCGTGGGACATAAATGGATTAAAACCTCATTTATGAAAAGCAGATACATATACATAAATGTAAACACTGAAAAGTCTGTGCGAAAGAGTCTGAGCCTTGGAGTGCCGCAGGTGCCTTAGTTGGTTCTTCTTATATATCTCTTACACAGGTGTCCCAGAAATAAAAAGATGGAGTAGCAGGTATGTAAAGTCCGAACAGAAACAGGCCCAAATATACCGCAATAACGAATAAATTAAAAATTTAATTTTCTATGTTGTTCTTTAGATAAAAAAAATTACATTACGGACCTGGCACAGAATGTATGTTTATAAATACACGTAAGAATGCTCATTTGTATATAGAGACGAACACGCATTCATAGAAAAATACGCTTTTATTTGTATAAAACGGGGAAAAAACGTTAAATCGTACTCATTCATATACAACATATTTTTTGCCAGATGGGCGACCCACTTTATTGCAGACAATAAAAGATTGTTTTTATTTTTAAAATAGGAAGGTTGTTGCTCTTTAATGCGTTTGTAGTCGGAAACAGCTGATTATTATTATTTAAGAATATTCAATAAATCGTAGTTTTTCTAGATTGCAGTAAATGTCAAGAATGTAATTATTTTTTTCTAGCAGGTGTAAAATTGAAGTAATTAATGGTTTGATATTTATTATGAAGTATCTATTCCTCCTCCTTTTTTTAACACAAGTAATATGGTGGTCCTGGAAAGGACCGATTGTGAAAGTGAAGCAGGTGGATATTTAGTCCAGGGTCGGCGTAAGGCCAATTGAATTCTTTATTATTTTTTTTCTGCCGTCTGCGAACGAATAAAGACTTGATTTTTTGAGGGTACGTTTTTACACAATCTAGCTTCCGATTTCTGCTACTCCGCCTTTTTATTACTGGGACAGCCTGTATATGAATGATCTACATCACCTTATAAAGACTGGTTATACGGTTAGTTTTGTAGACGACAATTCAATCATGGTATTTTCTGAAACGGAGGATAATATACAGTTGATGATAGATGCAGCTATAAGTGACGTGAAGAAATGGGGTTATCTCAACCAACAACCTGATTCTGAATATGAACATAAAAACAGTTTTACATTTCCACAGTTGGAAAAGAATTGATGATGTCGGGGTTATTGTAAGTTTCTGGGGATACTTCTGTAACCTGATCTGTAATGGGAAAGGCATGTGGAACACGTAGTCGGTAAATTTAAAAGCGCATATTACGCCATTTTGAAACTAAAAAATACTGTGAATTCTCAGCAGTTGTTAGAGATATCTTATGCCATATTGTATTCGCATCTAGGTTACAATGTAATATTGTGGGGCAATTCGCCGCGAGTTAATGTGAATCTCATATTTTTTGTTCATAAAATATTTGTGCAGCTGATATTTGGTTTCGGCCCACGGGTTCGTGTCGACCACTATTTATATTACGCAATATATTAATTAACATTTCCCTCTATGTTTGTGTATAACTGCGTTGTCTTTGCTTTCGCACATAAAGACACATTTAAAAGAAATAGTGCCTTTCATGATTATCTAACAAGAACAAAAGATAAGTTTAGTGTACCGACACATACATCGGCGGTTTTTCAGAGAACTCCCATGTACTGTTGTCTGTCTATTTATAATGGTCTTCCACAACAAATAAAGGAGAGCATTAAGGGGATATTAAAGCGGTCGAGAAAGCAAGATATCGAATTTATCAGTTTTTTTTTACTATTGTTCAAGATAGAAATGTGAAAATTTCTGTACAACTCCAATATACATAGATATGAGCACACGGAAAGGTTCTCAGATTATGTAATTTTTTGTCACAAACATCTATTTTTTTTATTCCAAATTAAAGCAAAATGTACGTGTGTTTCTCGGTCAAAATCTGAAATAATTAAATGAAATTGAACAAAACGGATGTAATTCCCGTGTAGACTAATGTTTTCTTGTGAGATATAGCTTTTTGAATTGCGGAAAAAAGTTTAAATCGAGTAATTAAATTAAGAAATTCCGGAATGGTGCAGTACTGAATTATTTTTATTTTAGCAGCGCCTTCAGCTGTATTTTTTCTTTGTATTCGAGTGACGGAAAACAACACATTCATTTCAAATATATGAGAATGAGATGGCTTGCATTTGGCTCCTCCTACGGGCCAACACCTCCAAAAGCATTTATAGTCAATTCCCAAATACAAATCGACTTTAATATCCCCTTAATATAAGAATATTTTGAAGAAAGAGTGAAAAATCTATTGACAGGTGTGTATATGATTAAAGTCACCTTTTGTAATATTTTTTTTGTATTATTTATTGTTTTTACAGTATGTGCTAAATTGTATGTGATATATTTTTGTACACTATGACGTGATCGAATTATTTGAATAAATTTATTATTATTATATACAAACTCATAATTCTTCCTTAACAGAATCATTGAACATTTGTAAATATAAAACTGTGTCCAATAATAATACAATTTATTTTATTTTATTTACATATAACAATAATTTGAAAAAATAATAAAAACATATTTCTCAACATCAACCGATAATTATATGGAGTGCCATCAATTACGAATTATCATTAAACACCTGAGGTTCGACTTCAGTTTTTGCCTCTCTGCATTTACCAGTAAGGATGTATCAGGTAAACTAACAATGTCTTAAGATACGCATAATTCTCAAAAAAAAAAATTACAAAAATCCTAATCAAATCAGTGTTTTGCAGTAGATAAATATCAAATTGTTGTCATAACTGAATTTCATGTTTTTCTTTAAATTGTAATTTAAATTTTAGGTGTGCACTATTGAGACGAAAATTGTAAATTGAAAATTGCTTTATACTTATTTGTAAACCAATAACATATACACTATTATTTTCTTTATATTTGTCAAATAGCACGCGTAATTAGCTATTCAATTTCATTGACCAACTGCATATAAAACTTTAAAAGACTGTTATGCCTTACCATAAATTTCTGAAATTAGTGTTGGTTTTCTTTTGTATGTGTGTTTATTTGTTATTTTAAGTGGATTCATATACATATATAATACAAGGATGTGTGAATATCTCAAGAAAGATATTGTGAAATAGTCATTTCAATATACGCGCTTATGTAAATAATGCAATATATATAGTAAGGATACGAATAATTAAAAATCTAAACATTCTTCGAAAAATAAATGCATGACGAGAAAATGTAAACGACGGAAACAAGGCACGCATAAATTTTTCTTAAATACATTTTTTCCTTTTTAAGCTTACTTAATTTACATATAACTCATTGAATACATTCGGTGCATAAAAGCTTGAGTATGTATGTGTATTGTAACTGGAAACAAGTTTGCTTTAGTATTAAACACTTACATTATGAAATTTTAACGGATTTCCTATATCATATAATATGTACTTTTTTCTAAATGTAAAGGTTTGTTTAAATCTATACAGTGTTGAAATTAGACAAAATGACACAAAGCCTATAAGAGGAAATAAAATTGGAAAATTGCGTTTATGTTAATGCTTTTCTTCTAATGGAAGAACATACTCTCTTATACTCGTATAGTATTACACAAATGTAACAAATTCAGTGTAAGAGTGAGTGCGTGGAAAAATATTGCAATATTCTAATGTACAAGGCGTGTTTTACTTTCTTATACGTAGTATAAGGAAGTATTGTGATGATGAAAATTTTCGACCTCGAGATTTTTGCAGATGTCCACGTTTTGAAGTCCCGTGGTACCGAAAAAGTGGTTAAAAAATATCTGTCTGTCTGTCTGTGACCACGATAGCGGTCAAACCGCTATAGCTATCAATTCCAAATTTTGTATTTACGTGTACAATCTCCCTCTTGAGATCTTTTTTTCTCAGTAAAATCGGTAGACCGGAAGTAGCAGTTTACTTCAGTGAAAAAATCGAATTTTGACAATACTTCGTCAACTACTAAGTTTAAACAAATTTATAAAAAATTCATATGTACTTAAAATTAAGTTTGAGACAAATGGACTTAAAAAAGTTTTTCGAAATTCCAACCGGAAGTAGGTCTTTTACTTTTATCGAAAATCAGTTTTTTGCGCATATCTCGTAAGTCATGCTTTTTAGACAAGTACGTTACGAATATAAAAGTATTTAAAACATAATTTTCAATATCTTTGGTATAAAAAATATTTCAAAATTCAGACCGGAAGTACCACTTTTACTCTTATCGAAGAGCGATTTTTTGCAAATATGTCGTAATTTATGCATTCTTTATATATTTATCAAGAGTACAAAAGTATTTAGAACTGGATTTGCAATATTTTTTGTATATATGAAATTTCAAAATTCGGTCCGGAAGTAGCACTTTTACTCTTAGCGAGTAGCACTTTTTTTCGAATATCTTGCAAAGTATGCATTCGATAGCGATTTATTAAGAGAATGAAACTACTTAGAATAGGATTTTGAATAAGTTTTGTATAAAAAAAAACCTCAAAATTGTATAGTTTGAAACGCTCATACGTATAAGAAAGTCGTGTGGTGGCCACACCTCATTTTTTTAAGTATATTTTACTTTCTTATACGTAGTATAAGGAAGCACATATTTTGATGATGAAAATTTTCGACCTCGACATTTTTGCAGACGTCCACTGATACCGAAAAAGTGGTTTTTAAAAAATGTGTGGGTCTGACCACGATAGCGGTCAAAGGGCTAAAGCTATTAATTCAAAATTTTATATTTACGAGTATAATCTCCCTCTCGAGATTTGATTAGATCTTCAGCAAAATCGACAAACCAGAAGTAGAAGTTCAGTGAAAAATTCGAATTTTACCAATATTTCCTTAACTAGGTAGTAAGTTTACAAATTTATAAAGAATTCAAATGTACTCAAAAGTGAATTTCTGAAAATTTGTGTTAATTTTTTTTTCGAAATTCATACCGGAAGTAGGTCTTTTACTCTTTTCGAAAATCAATTTTTTGCAAATATCTCGCAACTCATGCTTTCTAGACAGATAGTTTATGAGTATAAAAGTAGATAAAGCTTGATTTTCAATACTTTTTGCATGAAACAATTTTCAAATTTGAACCGAAAGTAACTTTTACTCTTATCGAATAGCGACTTTTGCACATATCTCGTAAGCTATACATTTGATATTGATATTGATTTCTCAATAGCACAACGGTATTTAGGGCTGGATTTGGAATAATTTTATATAAAAAAAATTCAAAATTCGTAACGGAAGTAAAAATCTACTCTTATCGAATAGGACTCCTTAGTTAGGACTTCTATAGACATTTATCAAGAGAATAGAAGTAAAATTAGAATTTTGAATAATTCTTATATAAAGAAATTCTCAAAATTTGGACATGAATTAACAAAGTTACAGGTTCATTTTTTAAAGAATTTAAAACATAATTTAGAAAAACTTTTGTATAATTTGAAACGCACATACGTGTAGTGGCTACACCTAATTTTTTTAAATATGGTCACTCCAACGCTGCGCGGTCGCCGTTTCGCGTAAGTACGCAGAGTATCCACATTTGTCTAGTTAGCGACAGATGCCACTACAAAAGCATTTGTTCATTACGTTTGATTGTGCATGTATGAAATGCCTCAGACAATTGCAAATACCATCGATTATAAAATAGGCGCTATAATTCGTCTTCTGTATGCCGAAAGCATGAACGCATTTGAAATTCATCATAGATTAGTGAAATGTATGGAGAGATTTCTGTGAGTGAAGGAATGATGCAGAAATGAGATAGAACATTAAAGGTGGTTGTATTAGTTTTTATGATGAAAGGCGAGAGGGGACCTTCGGTTATTATTGCAGACTTAATTGATACTAAAGTTCGAGAAAATTATCTGATCGAAATTATGGAAGTTATGTTCACATTGGGCACCGAAATGCTGTCTGAATTTTTCGAAACGAATCGTGTAACCAGCACCCTCACTTTCCGATACCGTGATAAAGATGATGAGTTGCTAAGCCAAATTCTCACTGGCAGATGAAAACTGAATGTCTCATATGACACCGGAATCAAAACAGTAATCCATGGTTTGGAAGCATTCAACATCAAGCAAGAAAGTAGAGTTCGGGCAAACAGTATCAGCACCCAAAAGCATATACACACTGTTTTTTAGATAGGTCAGTCATCTAACGGTGGAAGAAGAATCTTCCAAACATGAGTATTGCGGAAAGGGTGGTGAAAATTTATCGGCTTTGGTTCAGTCATCCTATTTGGTTTTGGCTTCACCGGGGCTTTGGTTCGTTAGATGTATAGTATAATTTTTTGCATCGGTGTGTACAACAAATTAAAAACAAACTTTATACCTGCTGTATTAGCCACTTATCGTGCATTGGTCCAAAGGAAGCTTAGCGAATTCTTAGCACCGGAACCTATTTCCTGGCATCTGGCTGATGTCACAATCTCTTTTGGCTCACCCCTATTTCCACTAAATTTTTCTAAGAATGAACCATAATTACCCCTCACAAATAATTCAGAATATTATGACAAGTTAGAGACTCGTCCGCCGAGTAAAAATAAATAGCTCTAAAAGCAGCATCTACAGTGCTTATTCAATTTTTGGCTGCTGTTCAAATGATCTTACCTTTACAAAAAGATATAACTGTATGAATCAAAACGAATATCATTGTATGTCCATGATCTTCTTAAAAGAGAATCGATTAACATGCTTGTGTTCTCTCGAGATATGCAATAATTGTTTCACTCTAATAAATTCAGCTTGCACAAAAAAAGAAATGTATGTAATACAAACAATTAAATATATAATTATTGGAATCATTACAATCAGATCGTTATCGTTCAGAAAATCGAAGCACGTTATTAAATGAGATATACGTGGCTTTTAATTAGTACCTGCCTTTGAACGTAATGTGCTCCAGTTTTAAACAGGTGCCGGTTTCGTAATACTATCGTTTTATTTCTATAACATAAAAGCTGCCGTATAAGAAATTTGCGATTACATAAACTCCGGAAATTGAGAAGTGAAATTTTTTCATTTCTATCTATTAAGACCAGTTCAATATTGTGTTTGGAATTTTAGTTATGTATTCAAGTAAAAATATTTTGATACACTTCTGGTTTTATACGATGTTGTGATCAACTTTGTTGTTTTTAATAGATGGAAATGATTTGTCATTACGTACTTTGATTCAACTCGACCTTTTACGGCAAATTTTGTGAAACATGTTACTAACATTCAACAGCTCTTTTGAGTTAAATGTTTTTTAACTATACGTGTGACATTACATATTAGAATTAGAGTTACTTATCTAAACTGTAGTTTAGATAAATAACTCTTTGATAATGGCATAACAGCCGAAACATATTGCTGTGACTCTTGCAAATTAACGATTATATAACGATGATTTAAATTATTTAAATAATAAAAGAAAACAGAATCAAGCATATATCTTAGGCCTTATGCTAGACTAGGATCTCATAAATTTCTGCAGAAAAGTAGGTTTAGCAATTTCACATTTCACTAGCTCAGTTGCATTAATGATACCATCTCTCAGGGGCAGAAAATTAATAACAATCTTTCTTCTCCAAAGTGAATACTCCTAAGTTGTTTCCAGGTCAGATAAAATAAATAAAAATACAAGAAAAACCTTATAACATAATTTATTAAAGTAACTTAAATATCAAAATAAAACAAGTATATTTACAAGTAAATAGATCTTAAATACTAAATGAAACCCTCGCATGTTATGATAAAATAACAAAAAAAAAAAACTAATACATACACTAATTATGAAAATTATAATAATAATAAATAAATCAGAAAATATTCTATTAAACACATTCGTTATACACTAATTCATAAAGATTTAAGTTCAAAACAATCAACAAATCAAAGTTCTGTCAAATGTCGTGACTTACACTGGATAGTAAATATAAAATAAATATATATATAATGTATTCCCACTGTCCAAATAATATACACATTAACACATGGACTCTGTTCTGATTAGTTCTGCTCAGCGCCTTTGCTCGCTCCCGAACAGTACCACCAAAACCAATTCGTGTTTTTGGGATTAATCATGGCTACATACTATGAATTAATCATTTACTTAATTCATTGTACACATCCCTGATTGATTACCCAACACGTCAAATTTTAAACACACAATCACAATAATAATAATAAAAATTATGAAAGTACATGCATAAAACAAAAAAAAAATATTTATCAACCTCGTCTAAACTCCAAAATAAATCACCACATAGAATTTTGTTTAACACCATATACAAAACAAACAAATTAAACACAATTCAACTACCTTAATTCCTCATACAATTGTTCAAATTCATCCATTTTAAATATATATATATATATGTCTGTCTTAATACAGTAAAAATATTCTACAAACAAAAAGAAAACTTTAAATAAACTTAATGCTTTTGACCTTCCATAGACTTGCATGTGTAAAGTGTCTATACTTATATTTAAAAACTTTTTACAATAAATGCTCTCATTAAATATCAAACTAAACTATTACAATTACTAAAATGTTTCACCATAACGCATAGTGTAAAACCATTGCGTGTTAAAATAAAACATCCTGGTTTCCAAAAATTATTAATCTCACTAAAAATATTAAAGTTTTATTTAGGAAAATTATTCTAAGTTCAAAACGTATTAATTTATAAAATATTACAAGTTCCAATTTATTGAAAAAATTTCTAAGTTGATATACTGGATATTTCGGAAAATATTATAAGTCCCGATTTATCAAAATTATTCTAAGTTCAAAATAAAATCAATTCATAAAAATATTGCAAGTCCCAATTTATAGAAAATTTTCTAAGTTATTATTAAATATCTCGGAAAATATTATAAGTCCCGATTTATCAAAAATTAATCTAAGTTCTAATTTTCAATAATTTATAAGTATAGACACCCCTGTCTTTTTTTATTTTTAAGAGCGGTTCGCACCTGCATCAACAATCTCCAATAAATTCTCACATGTTGCCCTTATATTGACATTTTTCTTCATAAAAAGCTTAGACATACTCTGTGCCTCTAACTTTTCCACTTCGAAAAATGCATAACTACAGTGCTGTACCTTTCGATCAAGTGATGTATTACTTACTTAAAAGTGTAAACAAACATCTATTTCACTGTCGACTTGTTTACGTCAAATTGTAATGTACAAAATTTTCTAAAGACATCAATATGTAAATGTTACATATAATTATTACGTTATATACAATGTATAATCTAAGTATTTATTGCCATTTATTTGTTACACGTTCGTAATCGTTGATAGCATACATCCGATATACTTCGGGCCAATCCCTCGAACGATATCCGACATCATATCTTTTCCCCGCTGAAGTTACGGAAAACACTTTGTTATTAATAATTACTTGATATATACGTCTCATTTTAATATTAACTTTGTGAGAAATTCAGAAAAGTGCTGTACATTAAAGGGCACATCTTGAATTTGAAACAAATAAAAAGAATTATGTTTATTGCAGCAGCAATAGAATAATGCATTGAGTACATACTGCCTCATATAATTCATTTTCACTCATTGACTGTGCTCCGTTTTTCTGCTTCTACTGGTCGAATAACTATTCTATTGGTTTTAGAAGAGGGCTATGAGCAGGAAGAAACACTTGAAAATAACCATGACCTCTGATAAAGACCAAGACTTCTCTTAACTGTGCTTTAATTTATGATGCTCTGGTATTTTTCGTATTAAACGCGAGAATTTATTTGTATAATTCTCCGTATTGGTCAAGGAGAACATTTTTGCTCTTTCCAACATCTTTCTGTTATACTGCACTGCGTAATCAAAACGAGCTTGAATAATGTCGGGTATATGTATTTCTTTCTTCAGGAACAAACGACTCTATTAATCGTAGATAGTGATATTTGTTGAAGAAGTGGGCATTGGTTTAAGCACTTTTCTTGCAACTGGCGGAGATTTAAAGAACAATCCAGGTCAACCCAGTCACAAATCTATTCCTTTTGAGCATTTAATTGTTTTTGGTTGCCGATGTCTGCCCATATTTTGCAGTAATATTAGTTCTCCTATATGTTGCATAAATTTTTCTAACTGTATCCTGCAAAACTCCAAACTGTTGTCCAATATTATTTACCGAAGCACCGTTATTCAAAGAATTAATGATTAATTTGCGTACTTCATTGCTTATCTTATTATTATTCTTTCTCTGACAATTATTATTATTTTCCATTGTAATACTGTAAGTATTTGTGTACGTAAAACTAAACTGACAGATAGTGAAACGCAAATGACAAAAGTGGAAAAGCAAAAGAAATTGACTTCTTGCAATAGTAATTACAACGAATAAATTATTATTATTATTATTATTATTACTTTTGTAAACAAACAAAAAACATTTAAAAGAAGAAATCTCAAAAAGCTTTCATTTATTCGATAAATCCCACGCCCAGCCATACGCACCTAATCAGTTTTACGTAATCGTCTCAATCTTCCTTTGCTTCGGGGTCGCGTTCTACGATGTGTCACAGGTCACCGAATGGTGACCTTGATCTCCGCGCAACCGAGATTTGCGATCGTTTTGCGTACAGCAAGAGAATCGTGTGAGTAAACGCAAATCCATTTTCTTGTGCGCGCGAGTGAAGCTCTGTATGTTTGTGTTTATATTCTGAACGCTCTTCTATTGCTGCCGCCTTTTCCAACAAATCAACTGGGTCTCTCTTCCTCCTGGTATGGTGTAGGTATTCATATAAATAGGAGAAGTATATATGTATACATAATGCCTGTGTTAATGTTGGGACGAGGTCAAGGTTATCTTTAAGGCAAACCGATGCTCCGGTTCTTTTTTTAGCAGTGGTCCCCGCCTAATAAATACCATGGAACTTTTAATAGTCGATTCACTATTGTGTGTTCTTTTTTAAATATTGTTCTTGCTTTATTTATTGCGGCGAGGTGTAAAAATAATGAGAAAAATTAGGGAGTGTTACATTCGATTAAGCTTCGATGATCGCTTGCGTGGACGTTTCGTCGAGATTTTCTTTTTTTTCATTGGATTCTTTTATGAACGCCTTTATTGTTTAGGTTTGTCTTTCTGAATGATTTAATTAAATTATGTGTTGTGTTTTTCTTTTTTAATATTTACGAATAACTGTTATCTCATGGATTAAATATACCCGTAGTTTTTATAGACGAGGTCTGTACATACAGGGGCACACTAAAGCTTGCTCCACTACATAATTGGCATAAGATACTCATAAGATGGAAGATACACATAAGAGATACATAAAGCAAAAATTTAATTACCGTTCACAAGCCTTTAGCAAGCGCTATTGTGGTATTTTGTTTATTTATTTTGACGTTTAAGGTTAGTATATTTAATAGAATTTTATATGTAAAACTGTCATTTATCAGTTACCACGTGGATAATTGGCCATCCTTCATTTATCCAGTCACCATGTAAATATGTTGGTCTTTTAACTCGTCATTACAAGGTTAATTAAAGATCGAATATCCCGTTCTCGCTTCCCGTTAATTATCTATGAAGACGCACTCGTCATTGAATGGATAATTCCCGCACCCTCCACACAATAGGTCTGTGCACACACGCGATCATTTGTGACATTGTCATTAATCCATATATTTAATTTTCCGTAAAATCCGTTTATTTCTATGAGTATCAAATAAATTTCTTCCTTAGAAAACCACATTAAAACTCCGCGAAGTCATTTTACCGAGCATACGTTTATGTATATATCGATCTAAGTGGTCAGAAATATATAAGGAATTCCGCACTTCTTTAGGATAATTGTTCGTAATAAATAATTGCCTATATTCATATTAAATTTGCCGCCTCCTTTTTTTTACTTTATAATATGATAAATGTAAATTCAAACTGTATATCTTAATTCTCTATTTATGTATTTCTGCAAGTCGTTTATTTTCAATATATGATTTATTTTAAACGTATGCAAATAAATCAAATGTCATTGAATCATGTTGACTAAGTATATAAAATTTCGTAGATATTAATTAATAAAAAAGCTAGTGGACCTACCATTTCTTTTCTCCGACAGAAGTACCCGTAGAACAAGACGTGCGTTCTTCCTTCTCCTACAAAGGGTTGGTATTAATTAAGCACAATCGTCATAAGTCACCACCTTATTAATTTACTTTGACAGGTGAGATTGGAAAACATTCGCATTTTAATAGTAAGCGACCTCTACTGTGTTTATGTGTCCTCCGAAAAGAGAAGCGACCTAAGCTGCCTATCTGCATGGCCGTAAAATATTCCCATAACAATCACCTATTATTGTAAGATACCACCGGTATTAATTAGGGTATCGATTTTTGAGTTAATTATTGGCACGCACAAAGAGGACTCATTACAATATGAAATGCATTTTCAAGCATGAGAAAAAATCTCGTTTAGAAAAAAAGTGAAACATTCCTCACATATGACACTGTTTTGTAATTTTGGAACATATTCAGGGCTTTGATTCATTTTCTTTTTGGCTTTTATGATTTTTGGAGTTAGAAAAAGAGTTTCTTTTTATCGCCAAGCCCATAAAACGATTCGTAGTTAAGTAGAATGCATTTTATTTAATTTTGAAGATTAAAATAAGTCACATTATGAAGGTGAAATTTCGTTCTATATATTATTTATTTAGGTACAACATAATATATGACTTATCAAACGTGAAAAGGTTTTAGTGTGAATTGCGTATTTGAAGTAACTAGTTTTGAAATTATTTTTTAAGTGGTTTTATCGAAACGCTGATATTAAAGCTGGGTAACTCGGTAGCGTAAACGTTTAACTTATTACAAAAAAAGACTGGTACAAGTTAGGAAGAAGTGATTGTTAAATGTGTTACACCAGCTATTTTAAAAAGTAACAGTTTATTTATTTTAAATTATATTTTCATACTCATAATAAAATAGCAGGTATACTAAGAAATGTATTTTAGATAATAATAGTGAAAGAAATTTTTAAATCAATTGAATATGTGTTAAATGTAGTCGTTTAAACAAATGCGTCCAAGATTAATTGATTCGCAGTATTTGAAAGCCCCCACTCCCCTAGTAGCACACAATATCGGGCCAACGTTGGCTATCGGTCGTTTATTTATTGGCCTGACATCGACGTCTGATATCAATCCGATGTACAAGTGTTAACATTTTACAAAGTTGGATACATATCACTGCATGATATAAGCCCAATATTTTGCACAGACATTTTTCATATTTGAGCATTTACCTTATATTTCATAAGACAAATAAAGTACAGAGAATTTACTTGATTTGTACTACAAAATGAACAAACAAAAATGTGTTTTGTATTTGATAGATCACAACCCACTTGTTAGCCAATTATGTTAGTAAAATAAAAAACGAAAAAAATACAAAATTTCAATAATGTTTTAATGTTAACTTGGTGAGAATCATTATTGCAAATGCTTAATTAACTTTGAGGACCTATATATTTCATTTCACACACCAACAATTATTCATGGTACAGTGTGTAATATATTCTGTGATAAATTACTATAGACTATATTAATATTGTCTTCCAAAGTTAATACGATGTTGGCGTTTAATCGCAGAATAACAAACTGTGACGTCATCCCCTTTAATCTAAATTTATATCGAATACTGACCTACAACCAACATGACAGTGACTTTGTGAACTTGATATTATGTAGACATTTTTCTTTAATCTTAATAGTATGTACATTTTTGTTGTCAATAAAATATCAGTATCAGATATTTAACCAATATATTACCAATGTAGACAATGTTGGTCTGATATCAACCCAACGACATAAATTGATATTTACTTGATATAGGAATTTTATATTCGTACGACATTGGGTGGGGGTCACTGATGTTCTGCCGATCTTAGAATATTGGAGTGACATTGGCCCGCTTTGAGGCCAACGAACTTGGCTACTAGGGTCGTGAATTTATAGTTTACTGATTCTGAAATAGTTGTCGGCACTGGAAATATATGCAAGAACTATAATTCTGAATGAGTAGATTATAGTCATCCAAGTTGGTATTTGGCATTGTTGTATTTATTGTAATACAATAAATGTTTGTGCTATTATAAAACTTTTCTAGTTTGTAATTTTATTTATATAGGGACTTAAATGCATTTGTGTTTCGGGTTCCCCAACCTTAACAATTTTTGAATGACATTAAAGGGACATATATAGTCCAGTCAGCGATGGAAAAATAGGGGAAATAATTCATGTAGTCCCAATTTTTTTAACAGTGTTAGAGGGAGTGCCATGAACAATATACTAAAAATCATGACCGGTGGGGGATGAACGGAGGCGTGGGAGAGTGTTTAAAGGTTATAATTCTATGTTTTCCTTGAATAACTCCAAAAACCACGCCTTCTATCAAAAATTGTTCATATACAGAATTAAACTAATATTTGCTACAAAAAAGGTCCTATGCAATTTATCTCTATGATAAATAGGATAGCGAGATGCAGGAGACGTATATAGAGAACATAGCGTTCGTATAGTAAAATACATTCGATTATAGTGAACCACGTGACGTATTAATTGACAGTTGCACAATCATAGTAATAATAAACAAGCTTAATACTTGCCGGTAAAACATTAAAATATAACCATTAACCTTACAATACATTTACAATTCTGCTTCCATCAATAATCTATAATAATCATATCTAATAACTAATTCAAAACCGTTATAGGTATATTTAAAATTAAACTTCTTATACCAAAACAAATAGGTTGAATAATTTATCTTTCACATAATTATCTGTTTCCTTAAGATATAAATACATATATTAAACAGGATACAAAAGAATTTCTGTCCCCTGTAATGGGAATAACAAATTGGCTAAAAACAAACACCAAGAGTCTGATTGTATATTTTATAATAATATATATAATAACAATAATTATTATTTTGTATTGACTTGTTGGCGAGAATATTTTCATTTTTCTTCTTTTTTCTTTACAGGTACATTGGTGTAGTCGATTTGTTAAGCAGTTATTCGTTTCCTGTGCAGTAAGTGGTTAGTAATAGTTTCGGGTATTACGGAGTCGTAAACAATTTTATGTTTAAAAGCAGAGAAACTACTGGGAAAAGGAAGAATAGATTATTATCTTAATTTATAACGATGCAGTAGACTCCTGTGTCTGCGTTTTAAAAACAATAAAATCGAACTTGTATCCACAGGAGGTCTATAAATTGATCATATACATAAATGAAACTCAACCGATCGTATTTAATTTTATAATTTAGGAATTCTAATTATTTGGAATACCTATTTCCTTATATATGTAGAAAGTAGTACGTTCTAATGAAATGAAATAAAATGTAGTTATTTAACACAGTTGAAATAATTATATACTGTAGATGTTTCAGACTTGTTCAAAATACCACCTAATATTTCTACGTGCGATAACGTGAAAATTAAATTATATATTACATTCACAATAAAAACAAAATGAACACAATTATCTAAAAAGAATGCATTTTTATGCACAAAATAGTAAATTAGACATAACATAATAGGCGAAATGTCTTCGAAGTGACTTGGTGTATAACACTAGGTTTTCTGCAGAAGTTATTGTAAGTACGGAGTGCCCAGGGTTTTGCTTTGAGACCTCTAATGTTTTTAATGTACGTTATCGACCTGCCTCTAATGTTTTTAATGTACGTTGTCGATCTGCCAGGGACAACAACCTGCATAACAATCATTTTCGCAGAAGATACGTCCACAATTATAACATTCCTAACAGAGAAACTGCAGGAATCAATTGAGAACAGGTTGGGTTTTTAAATAATCATCCCTTCAAACAAGTTACCGTTGTTTCTCACTCTGTGCTTATGACCAACAAACTTTTTATTAAGATTATTATATTTATGGTGTAAATTATATTTTATCATCCTTTCTACTATTCACAAAGCGAGGTCAAGAAATTAGAAGCAATCGTTATGAATAAATTAGTTTTGAATTTCTTAAGTCTTGTGAATCTTGCTTTTTCTCTTTGTTTCTATAATAAGCATGACATAAATAAGGTACAATGTGTAATTTTTTTTTCATTTTTTCTGATTGTAAAGTCACAAAACGAAGTAGCTGTTTATTATTAATAAATATATATATTTTTTAGTAACTTTCACTTTAAAGTTGTTGACATTATTTATTACCACATATTTATTAGTGGATAATATGGCCGACATATATCCACGACACATATTCAGAATTATTTAACTTTCAGACGAACCGTGCTTACTAAACAAATCATTTTATTACAAAAACTTTTTTATTTCCACTGACAGACCACCTATAATAAACAATAAAGATTTAATAGTTACATAAAAAGAAGTCAAAAATACAGTTTATATCAGAGATGCTTTTGCTAGTATGTACTACTTTAGTTTTGTAATTTACATACTTGACACCAGGTTATATGTCTTTTTCTTTTGTATTTAACATGTTCTATATCACAAGCCAATCGTCTTTTAAGATTATTGCTGGCACATAATATAAGCACATAGACCATTTTTAAATCAATTTTTATTTCGCCGCTATCTGTTCAAAACATTATAAACTATTTGGTAATTGCGGAGCATCTTTAAAATCACGTAATAAAAGTATGCAATATGATTGGATGATACTGACCCTAGTAAACACTTAATTGTGTTCTTGACATTTTACTGAATTGTTATTTATTTTGTATATTTTATGACTTGTTTTTCTGTTTAAATTCTTCCGACACTACAAACATTTAGCCTTTTGTTTATGTGTACTACATACTTACTATGTACTAAAAAAGACCTTTAGTTTTGTGACACTGTGATGTAGGTTTTTTATTCTGCAGGTTTTTTCCTATATCCTAGACCAAATGGTGCAGTGTTCTAAATATATTTTTACTTTTGTAATATAATTTATATACCGTAGTCGTCAAATTTTAATTTCGGTTTATACTACCATGCAGAAGATGACCTTATAATATGCAGCGATGCCTGCTTGCTAACAGTAGTGGGAGAGAACGTAGTGTCTGGGGACCCTCACGCCTTACATTTCATAGGAAACGTTTGTCGAGTGTACTGTCTTGGCAGCCTCGCTTATGTTTATCTTTAGTTTATTTCGTCGCGCTCTTTTCCTCTTTCTACTTTCGTATCAGAAATTAAAATATGTCGACTACGGTATGTTTCTTTTCTTGTACCTGTCATGCAGTTTCATAGGAATATATATATATATACTATAACATTTTCTGGAAGATACGGTGTCTACCAATAGAAACTTATGTCGTTTTTTAGTTCTTACCAAAATAGTCTGTGCTAAAATGCAAGTAATTCTCTGGGCACTACAGAATGAGAATTGATTATCCTAAACTCAGTATAAGGAAAATTTTTGATAAATATCCATAATTTCGCATTTTTAGGTTAATTATTATCAATAATGCACCTTGTTATCATGGTAAAGGTAAAAAGTTACACCAAAGAAGTGATTAGTATTGATGCAAGTGTTGTTCTGTCTCGAAATGTGTGGCATAGAAAATCACTCAATTTGGTACAAGCAACACCAAAGAGTGAATCATTCTGTAAGTAACAAAATTAGCAAATTGTAATAGTGCCAAAGTGGCAAACAATTCATCAAATATGTATAAAAGTACAAAGAAAGAATTAGTTTACATAATATTACATTTTTAACCGGTATTATTTGAAAACATTCTATACTTCTTTTAATAAATGTATATGTATTAGTTTATTGTAATATTTGATAAGATAACATAACATAGGCTGAAGTACATGAAGCATTATTAAGATTGAAAAATAGAAAGGCCTCTGACCCATATGAAATCGTTAACGCAACGTTTAAGTACGGAGGCCTTCAAATGGAAACATCAATCACACTATTATTCCAAAAAATTATCTCGACCCAAAATGTGCTTACTGATTGGAAAAACATCACAATACTAATCCAAAAAAAGGCAAACAAGAACGACCCGGAAAATTATAGAATGATATCTTTACTAGCCAGCATAAGTAAGCTGTTCACAAAAATTATAACAACAAAAATAACGAACAGAATAGAAATTAGCGTCAGACAGAATAGATCGACAGTGTACGCAATCTTTATCCTCAGGCAAATGATTGAAAAATCTCTCGTATATAATAAACCTTTGTTTCTCTTCCTAATAGATCTCAGAAAAGCGTTCGACGGAGTACAAATAGCCGACATCATAGACATAGTCCAGGAAAACAGGATACCCGTACCTTATATACATTAACATAATAAAAGAGCTCAATAAAAATAACACCACAAAGATCGAAACATCACAGGGATTTACAGAACAAGTACCAATACTAACTGGAACCCGCCAGGGAGATAGTTTGAGCCCAATCTTGTTCAACCTCATTATGTATAAAATAATTCATAGTGTAAAAGAAGTTGATGGAGGATACAGAATAGGACAAGAATCGATAAAGATACTATGCTACGCTGACGACGCAATTTTGATGGCGGAAGAAGAGGAAGAAGAGGAGGAAGAAGAAGAGGAAGAGGAAGAGGAAGAGGAAGAAGAAGAGGAAGAAGAAGCGGAAAAAGAAGAGGAAGAACTATAGGAAGAAGAGGAAGAAGAAGGGGAAGAAGAGGAAGAAGAAGAGGAAGAAGAAGAGGAAGAAGAAAAGGAAGGAGAAGAGGAAGAAAAGGAAGAAGAGGAAGAAGAAGAAGAAGAACAGGAAGAAGAAGACGAAGAAGAAGAGGAAGAAGAGGAAGAAGAGGAAGAAGAAGAGGAAGAAGTAGAGGAAGAAGAGGAAGAAGAAGAAGAAGAAGAAGAAGAAGAAGAAGAAGAAGAAGAAGAAGAAGTAATACTTGAGTATACTGTACAAAAAAGTTATAGTTTTATTATGTGTTTAACAAGATCACTTAGCTCCGATGCATCAGAAGACATGTGTACACATGTTAGGCGTAAAGGAAGTGCAAATGATGTTATCGATGCTAGAGCAGCTGAATATTCTATAAGACAAATATTACGGTGTGTAATAAACACTTTACAACATAAAGAAAAAAAAATAGAAATGTAATGTTGTTATTCCTGAAAATTACTCAACTACTTAATTTTCAGCAGGACTTTTTTAATTTTATTTCGATTTATCATTATACTAAAATTATTAATATATAATTTTTGTAAAGTTTATATTTCAAGTTTTATTTTAAAGTTTATTTCCAATAAAAATCGAGTAATCATTTTTTCGGGTTTGTTATTCTACTGCTAGATGGCGTTTCATAGAAGAGGATATTTTGAGGTTAGCTGAATCAATTTCAATTATGTATATCATATAGAGAAAAAAATCATTTTACTTTTTTTGGAACTTAGGCTCTTTTGAAGTGATGGTCTTCAATTGTGTATTTGAATATTTTAAAGAAAACTGGTGAAATACTAATCGAATGATAGATTTGTGTAAAGTAATTTTATTATTATATACCTATTACTAAAATATGACTGCAACTTTCATACCCTGAAATAGAAAACCCTATAACAACACACAGTATATCACCATTTTCTCAAAGATTAGAATAACGGTTTCCGGATGATGGAGGTGTATTAATAAAAATTTTACGCCGGACTTCGAAACCTAAGCCGGCTGAATTATCGATGTCGCTTGTTTGCCGTTCATACTCAGTACATTGCATTAAACGAGATCACTCTCGTCATCTATCATCTATACCGCGCGCGGCCTAGCGGTATTTAGCGGGTGAAATTGAATACTTTGTACGTGATCGGTTCAGGCGACCTATGTCGTAAATCAATCAAGTGAATAAATGTTGGTTAAAATAGACCGTACACGATGGATCATCTCGGATAGACCCCGAAGATTTCCAGTCCTTTTAGATTGAAAAGAAAAGAAAGTTATCCGTTCTCTATACCCGTGACGGATACATCTGGTGGAATGTTTGTTAGCCAAGTGATGCTCGTTATTTGTAATTTAATGTGGTCGAATGGAAATTCAATACTCGTTAATGTTATTATTAATTGAAGAAAACCATTTGACTGTACGTATCCTATTATGGATGGATGTACTTAATTAATTTCCCGGTTACCATTTTAATACTGATATATTTGCAGTATGTTTTATTTTGTTGGGACGAAACAAAAATGTTAGTCGTCTTCTTCTTGTTTTTCGGATTTACGAGCCACACAATCTGTGTATGGGTGATCTGTGTATGTCACGTGGGTGTACACGACTGTGCCATTTTGTTGATCTCTGTTGTGGTAGTGCCTTGTGTACTTTTGTTTCTTAGCAGAGTAGTGAAAGGATTGTTTGTGTGTTCTGTAATATTGACTGGGTGACTTCTGGTGGCGGGTTTAATTTCGCTATAGTGTCTAGCATGGATCCTAGGACTGTAGCTGCGATTGATAGTTTGTTTGTGACGTTTAAATTCTGTTTAAGGTTGTTGTTGCTTGTGACGTTGGCATAGGAAAGCTGTGGTGTGACTGGGGTGAAATTTCTCTCTTCTGCGGGTTGTGGGTTCCTGATGTTTTCGTGGACGTAGCGTTTGGGGGCTTTAGGGCATCCCCTGTATGAGGCCGGGTGCTCTCCACCACAATTTGTGCATGTGGCTGGAGTATCTTTCGATTTCGTACATTCATTTGTGGGATGGTTGTTGCCACATTTCACACACTTGTATATTGCTCTGCAAGTCATTTGCGAGTGGCCATAGAGCCGTAGAAGGTCATGAGTTCAAATCTCATCGTGGGCAAATTTTTGTGATAAAATTTCCTAATTAATTTACTCAGCGCGAAGCAGAAAAATCAATTTAGGTATTTCTCCGCTGAGAAAAACAGAATTTTAAAAATAATTAAAATTCAAATTTACACATTCATTTCCGAACTGCCGGATAAAAATGTATTATTTCAATCTGTCACTTGATGATATCAAGACGTTTAAGTAGATATGAACTCAAGCCCTCGTGGCGCAGTTGGTAGCGCATCTTGACGGCATTAAGAAGGTCTGAGTTCAAATCTCATCGTGGGCAAATTTTTGTGATAAAATTTCCTAATTAATTTACTCAGCGCGAAGCAGAAAAATCAATTTAGGTATTTCTCCGCTGAGAAAAACAGAATTTTAAAAATAATTAAAATTCAAATTTACACTCTACAGCGTCTCAACATTAGTATTCAGTATGTGTCTTATGCAAGCAGACAACATAGTTGTCAGTTCGAGGTTAGTTTGGTAAATCATTATAATGACACGACATTTTAAATATTTGTTGGTTAGGATATTATTCTATACTGTATTTTTAATGTAGGGAGACGAATTCTGAACAGACCACTTTGACAGTGAAATCTCATTGGTTGAAAGCAAGGCCAAATAACACCGTATTAATCTTGCTTAGATTCTGTCAACTGACATTGTTTATGGTTAAGCCTTGTTGTTGTTTCTATTATTTCTCCGTTATTTCATTATATACTTTACCAGTTCTTTTCAGAGCTTGACAGTAATAGTTATCAGATATACTCGATATACTGTTTTCAAGATTTTCGTGCATGTAATTTGGGACAGGGATATGTTCAGAAATTCGTCTCGCTACTTTAATAATAGACTATAATAGATTCTAATATAGTCGAGTCGTTTTGGCAACCGACACTACCAAAGTACAAACTAAAGACGACGATTCAATACCACTACAAATTTCGATCGGCCGGAACAATTTCAAAACAATAGAATTAAAGTAATTAATTAATATTTCGGGATATGTTCCTTCCCATAGTAAAATACTATTACATGAAAGCCAGTTACAAGTTAAATACTATAAATAAAGCTATTAAATATTATTTTTTCTACACCTATATTTTATATAATATTTGGCTATACTGTTTAGAAGGCAAATATTGTTGACAAATTTAAAATGTTTAGATGACAATTATAACAGACGTCAAAAGATAATTGTGACAAATGTCAAAACGTGTATGAATATTATTTTTATGACAGACATAAACTAGCTTCTGTAGGTTATATTACTTGACAGGTAAAAGTTTGCAACATCTCAAATTTAACGCCATTTTAATTTAGTGGCGCATGTCGGTTGCGAGAGTGACTAAACTATATATTACAATGCGATCAATCTCAAGTGGCCTACATTTTTAAGTTGGCAACGATGACTAGATGGTAATATTGAGAAACACTTGTGTGTAGGTTATGTGTATAGGCGTACAATGTGCACACAAAATTGAAGCAAAATGACAGCGATTGTACATATTCAAAATAGGCACCTGTACGTATCTGTGTAACAAGAAAATACCCTAATCTAGTGATTTTTAAGATACCACCACACTTCACTTGAGATTGATCTCATTGTATATTATTAATTTGACACTTAACAGAAAGGGTATGTTACAGTCGAAAGCAGAAAAAAGTAGACAAGTGATCTTCGACTTTGTAAACTTGGCTTTATTTACTTGTCATTAGTGTGAAGTCATTATCCTATGGAATATCAAATAATTATCAAAACATCTTCCCATCTGATTAATACAAATCAAAATACTAATTAAAAAATAATGTATCGTTTTCGGGTTCGCAATAAACAACTCGTGCAATTATTTATTTAAAATAGTCTGTATATTTATGTAACTTAAAATTATTTAACAATATAAAAACATAAAACTAACGTATCACACTTAAACTACTACAATTTAATTTAACACTTGTATTTATTTATTTCTATTACTAATATGTCCGTCCGTATATTTATACAGGGTGAGTTTTTTTGAATGTTTAGCATTATGATCTCAGAAACTACTGGAGATAGAAAAACGCTTAAATGGGGAAAGATGCGCAGTTTTACGAGTTTGATTTAAAACTGCTTTTGTTTCTCCGATAACTTTCATGGCTTATTAGATATTCAAAGAAAACTAAATCTTACGATTTTCTTTAAACATGCTTAGCATCGTTAATAGTAATTTTAGAGAAAAAGTGTTCAGACAAAAGTTTTAGATAATTTTACGCCTAATAAAACTATGTAGCTAATATTTTTTTTCGTTCACCATTATCGAGTTATGACACAAACTTGTGTTTTTTTAAATGGAAACCATAGTTGGTTTTGACATCATTAAAAAGCTTATTTTTTGCTGATTACAATGATATAAGGTTTGATATGGTTATTTGAAAAAATAAAGAGGATATAGACATTTCTATGTTTGTTAACTTTATAATAAATAAACTTTTAAAAAAAAAATGTTTGGCGTTTTGTATTTCAAAAAAAAAAGGTTATTTTTTGCTGCTTACAATGATACTGCGCGATCATTTAAATTCTAAATTAGAGCAGGCTGTGAAATTTAAATTAAGTTGGTATATAAGTACTAATTTACAATTTGAATTGTCAAAGTGACGTTTCAAAATGTTAATTAATCAATAATTTACATTCTGGACAACCTAATAAAAAAAATCCCGCCTGCTATAATTTAGAATTTAAATGATCGCGTGGTATAAGTTGTTACTAACATTGCTTTCACGTTGAGTCACAGAAGTGACAGCTGTTAATTTTTACTTTTAAGTCAAGTTAATTGTCAAACATTGACAATTAACTATTAATTAATTTAATTGTAACTTAACTATAAGCGGTGCAAACGGCCGTTAATCATAAGTTTGCATTGGCTATGGAATTTTCTAACGTAGAAAAGCGTGATATGGTTGAATGTTACATTCAGTGCCAGAAAAATTCTGCTAGAGCTGCTGAAGTTTATTTTGAAAATTATTTTGATCGACGTCAGCCGTCGCTACCTACTTTTAAGAGATTATGGGATAATTTAGCAGATTATGGTTCGTTCGTTAAACCAAAATCAAAAAAAGGGATGGATGAAGATAGAGAAATAAACATATTAGCATGTGTCGCTCAGAATCCATCTACATCGACCCGACAAATTTCAACAGAAATGGGCTCCTCTCAACGCACTATTGTCAGAGTGTTGAAGAAGCATAAATTTCGTCCCTACAAATTATCAGTATCACAAACTTTACATGAAAGTGATAACATCAGACGAATAGCTTTTTGTAGATGGTTTAAAGATCAGTGTCAAAACGATCCACACTTTTCAATGAAAATATTATGGACTGATGAATCTCGTTTCACAAATTGTGGAATGTTTAATAGGCACAATGAGCACATATGGTCTCAAACAAATCAACTTCACGTTGAACATAGGAGACCACAAATTAAATTTGGGTTTAATGTTTGGTGTGGTGTTATAGGATCAACTGTTCTTCCTCCTTTTATTTTTGATGGATCACTAACTGGCAATCGTTATCTTAATTTTTTACAACAAGATTTCGAGGAAATGTTAGATAATTTAAATTTAAGAACCCGAGCAATGCTGCAATGGTTTCAACATGACGGAGCGCCTCCGCACAATCAACTGAATGTTAGAAATTATTTAAATTTGAACTTCCCTAATCAATGGATAGGACGAAATGCACCCATTGAATGGCCGGCTAGATCCCCTGATTTATCAGTTTTGGATTTTTTCTTGTGGGGTGTACTAAAGGACACAGTATACAAAAGAACATATGAAACAATCGACGATTTAAGAGAAGCTGTCTTAGTTGCTTTTAATAACATCGATAGGCGTAAAGTACGTAATGCTACAAATTCTGTTGTGAAGAGATGCAATTTGTGTATTAATAATAATGGAGGTATCTTTGAACATTAATAATGTTGTGTGCCCTTAATAAAAGTTCTTATAGTTTTCATTTTATTACTACATAAGATTTCAAAATAAGTTTTCATTTGGTTTGTATTTTATCAGTTCGAAATTCAATTGTTTTCCATAAAAACCATAAAAATGCCTATATCCTCTTTATTTTTTAAAATAACCATATCAAACCTTATATTATTGTAATCAGCAAAAAATAAGCTTTTTAATGATGTCAAAACCAACTATGGTTTCTATTTAAAAAAACACAAGTTTGTGTCATAACTCGATAATGGTGAACGAAAAAAAATATTAGCTGCATAGTTTTACTTGGCATGAAATTATCTAAAACTTTTGTCTCAACACTTTTTCTCTAAAATTACTATTAACGATGCTAAGCTTAAAGAAAATCGTAAAATTTAGTTTTCTTTGAATATCTAATAAGCCATGAAAGTTATCAGAGAAACAAAAGCAGTTTTAAATCAAACTCGTAAAAGTGCGCATCTTTCCCCATTTAAGCGTTTTTCTATCTCCAGTAGTTTCTGAGATCCCAATGCTAAACATTCAAAAAAACTCACCCTGTATAACACTTCTATTTATATAACACGGCACTATTTAGGTCTTTATGACACTATAATAAAAACTGCACCGTATTTAGAACACTCTAATATTTATGTCTTTTCTTCGGCTACCACTATTTATTTATTTCTATATATTTATTTCTACTCGCGTCGGCTACTTCTTACGGACTTTCTTATTCCCGAATTAATTCCGCAATTACTTATCCCGCAATGAATGAATCCATCGGTGACCCAGTCGCCTTATATACACATGCGAAGATTACTAGAACATACGAGCACAGTCCCGCTTTTTCTCCACATGTACGATAAACGTTCTAGTCCCTTTCGCTATGCACGCCGTACGGCGTGGAGATGATTCATGGCTATTTATATTTAGTTTTTATACGTCGCGCCGAGATGATTTACAACCTTTTTTTTATTGTCGCTCGAATGTCTGCTGGTTTCGTTACAATAAGAAGGAATATATGCATTAATATTGGTTATAGAACCGTTTTTGTTTAAAACTTTTTGCAATCTACATATTTGGAATAGAGTTATAAAGGTTGGTACAATTATTTTGATTTAGATTCTCCAATGCTGTGTGAACTGTTTCTACCAGTTCTTCTCTATTTTGAGGTCTTCGATTTAATTTCTTTATTTCTTTGATCATCAACCCACACACATTTTCGATAATATCTAAATCAGGACTTCTTGGCGGAAAATCCAACCCATGTTTTCACTCTGTTCGATGTGTTATAAAATTTCTATTTGGAAAAAATAGCACCTCTAAAGGTAACATCACATTACTTGGAATGTTGATATAAGACTCTGAATTCAAGTTTCCTTCTATTTCCCATAACATATCAGTCCCTTTAATTTAAATCCAATCCCAAAACTTACTTTGAAATTTTCTGGATACACATTACTAAGTTTTCGTCAAATCGGATAACTCTTGGTAGGTATAGGTACATGAATCGGTCATTTTTCTTACTTTGAAATAATTTTCGTAAAAATTGCAGTTTCCCAGAAGTGTTTGTTATTTACCAGGTGTTCAAGTGCTTAGCGTACACGAGTTTCGTTGTGGGTCGCATTCAAATTAAGTTTTTCGGCAGTTTTATGGCAGCGCAAATTAGCTTCCCTAATTCTTCACCAGGCAGTAAAAGCATATCCCGGAATGTTACTTACATTAGTTGCATTCACTACTGAAGAAAATCAATTTCAATAAGCACATTTGTGAGGCTGTTGTGTTTTGCTGCCAGAACTAAAAATTCTTCAAATTCTGTGGTGATCTCTATATTTTTTTAATAATTTTAAAAGCTGTGCTTGTATTTATATTATTTCTTTCCGCAATTTCACGTATTTTGAAACCGTTACTCAAATCTGCAATAACATTGACTTTAATATCTTCATTTATGGAAGGCATCTTTATAATAGTTTAATATCAAATATAAGGTTGTCAATTTTGATAGATAACCAAACATTGACAAGTAACTGTGAAGCCGCTATTACACTAATCATTTTGAGAAAGTCTATGACAGACACCTGTATTTTTGTCTACTTTTTTTGCTTTCGACTGTATGATACTTACACCACACCGACAATACCAACCCTAAACATAATAAATCGAACTGACAACATTGCCTTGAAATAGAAAAAGACAGTTTATTACAAATTGCCTACGGTAGTAAAAGAGGTATATATCCCATTACAGACTGGACTGAGTACTAAGGTTAAGACGCTCTATAGACGCTTTCTTATAACATATTGGTGCTTGTCAAATTATCTAACTTGGCATGGCAACACGGTAAATTTTACAGATATGCCATCGCAATGAAATATGAATTTATTACGATATATTCAATAAGTGAGAATACTTTTATGTAATTATATATGAATCATTATTAGTAATTAGCATTGCAGGTACTAACAATGTTTCATACCTCTGAAAAATAAAAATTAACTTTGGGCAGATGGTAACAATTTCAAAATTTTTGCTAGTATTCTTGATGTACACTGCCAGACACTAAATCTCAACCACATGGAAATATTGGAACTAATGATTTAGAAAGCTGGTTAAATTAACTTTCATAACGTTCGGTAAATGCATAGCTTATTGAAAGAGAAATAAACTACCGTCTTGCAGCTATTACTATTCTGTTCGACGCATCGAACAGAATAGTAATAGCGACGTTAAAGCAAACACTAAACATTATATCATTATGCATAATTTCCCTGACATGCTATTCAAGAGACGTAAAACGATTGACAATCATCGTAATTCGCTTATTAACATCATCTGTCGGTTATCATTTGGCAGATAGATCGCGCCATTAAAATATTTCACATCCGAGAATGTTTACCCTTAATGCCGCTACATATGTAATTAGATGGCCATTAAACGTTCGTTAGAAGAATGATTATTGTGATGGATATCAATTGCAAGGTAAATGCTCATGCACCCATGTATGCATACATGCATCTGAGGATATGATAGAAATTGCTGCATTTACTGCGATCAACGTTTATAAACTGGGAGTGCCCATGTTTATTTATTGGTTTTGTATGAAGCGTCTTTGACTTTTTTAATTTTTTCCTTAAATTTTAGTCACACAAATTGTTATGTATTTTGATATCTGAGAACGAGCTAAACTAATTACAAACAAAAGTATATTGAACAATGAAGTTTTTGCATTGGTGCATGCGTACAGGTGAATAGTAAATGTGGACAACAGAGTAAACATAACATAAATTATTATATGAAGATCGGGTTGACAAAGTTCGTAACAAAATTAGTAAGCCATCATCATCATCCATTTCTTATGTATCGACAATGCCATATAATATTTTGAACTGTGGGGTGGCTATAAATTATTAGTGAGGATTCGTAACCCAGAGACAATTATTTTGATACAGCATTGGAGAATGGTATCCCTGTAGTAGCACAAATATTGGGTCAATATTGTCGTTTATTCGTTTGCCCGAACTTGGCGGAAGATGTAAATCCAACGTAAAAGTGTCTTAACATTTCACAACGTTGGGCAAATATCATTGCATGATGAATATTTCGTACCAACACTTTGATTTGAGCAAAATCATCGGTCTATCGGTTGGTGGCTAATCTTGTCCTATTATTGTTTACCTGTATGCTTAATTTGAGCAAAATCGGCTCAGGATGGTAGCAGATACTGAGTCGATTAATCGTCTGATGCTTGTCGGGCAATACTTATTGGCTATTAATCCGTGTACGACATCGAATTGTTCTTGCAATGCAACATGTGTACGATATTATTTACTTACACTTGGATTCTATGTGATGAAGTGATATATGTAAACGTAATAATATATACCGCCATTTCGCCAACATTAAATTTCTTTTAAATTTTCATTATACATTCATATATAAGAAAAAGTCAAGTATGACGTTATTTCATGATCAACTAAGCTAGCAAATCGTAACATGCTGTCCTGACTTGAATATACATATCATAGAAAACTTCTATAATTTTATATGAATTCATAAATGAGTGTTGCTATTAAATTTAAATTGACGTAATATAGTAAAGAACCAACCATTTACGCGGAAAATCGATTCCAAGAACTGTTTGGGATTACCAAAAACCCTCGGAGGAGGGGGGGTTTAGACTCGTAGCTTTATCACATAAAATAGCCTAGCGTATTTTTTTTTCAAAAAAAAACTGATTTATAGGGTAAAGTGATGGTCCCAAGCTTAATCGCAAGTAACAATGGACTATACTCATAACGGTCCAGATAGCGCTGGCAGATTTCAAGATTACGAGTATTATTTTTCTGTTCTTCTGTGAGAAGGCGCGGCCTTATTGAGCGTACACTTTACGGAATACTAACGTGGTTCTGATTATTTTTTAATGTGTTTTCTCAAAAGAACAATTGAGCTTGAGGTCTACGTCCAGCACATAGAAAGCCGATTGTTGGATGTACGGGATGGCTTGACAACGACTGGGATGACTTTGTCTGTGAATTCAAGCTTTAATATCACATATTCGCTCTTGCCCCTCTCACCATACGATTTTGCCCCTACCCCCGGGGGAGAACCGTATTTTGCAAGATGTTGGATTTTACCTTTTACTTTCTTATACGTAGTAGGTATAAGGAAGTATTGTGATGATGAAAATTTTCAACCTCGAGATTTTTGCAGATGTCCACGTTTTGATGTCCCCTGATACCGAAAAAGTGATTTTTAAAAAATTTCTGTGTGTGTGTAGTGTGTGTCCATGTGTGTGTGTATGACCACGATAGCGGTCAAACCGCTACAGATATCAATTCCAAATTTTGTATTTACGAATATAATCTCCCTCTTGAGAACTGATTAGATTTTGAGCAAAATCGGCAGACCGGAAGTTGTAGTTTACTTCGGTGAAAAAATTGAAATTTGCAAATATTTCGTTAATTACTAAGTTTAAACAAATTTATAAAGAATTCAAATATACTCAAAATTAAATTTGAGACAAATTGTGTTAATAAAGTTTTTCGAAATTCCTACCGGAAGTAGGTCTCTTACTCTTATCGAAAATTAGTTTTTTGCGAATATCTCGCAAGTCATGCTTTCTACGCAGGTACATTACCAGTATAACAGCATTTAGAACGTACTTTTAAATATCTTTTGTATAAAAAAAATTTCAAAATTCGGACCGGAAGTAACACTTTTACTTCTACCGAATAACGATTTTTTGGAAATATGTCGTGAATTATGCATTCTATATATATTTATGAAGAGTACAAAAGTATTTAGTGTTGGATATGGAATATGTTTTGTATATATGAAATTTCAAAATTCGGACCGGAAGTAACACTTTCATACGTATAAGAAAGTCGTGTGGTGGCCACACCTCATTTTTAGTTTTGTTTTTGTAATACATGTATCGATTTAATTTGAAGATATTGCTTCACATAAGACCTTAGTGTTTATATTAATAGTATTAAAAATACAATAACTAAATAAACAAATATTTTACGAGTTATTATTCTTAGCTTCCCGGTTCTGTCTCCCCCCCCCCCCCCCCCCTTCCCCTAGATGTCCGTATTTAAATGCTACCTACTTATTTTACCGGCAAACAGTGAGCAAAGCACACAAACATACATATTGCATACAATATACATATGACGCCAGGTAATAACGAAAGCGTTTCCGTGTTGAAATGAATTCTCTCGGCATCCTACCTTCACGATCGTGTTTTAAATACATCGTGCACATGTACGTACGTAAAATACCTATTCGCTGCACAAGTGCAGCGCAGAATACGTTTCACTGGCAAAAACGTTCACGGCATCGTCAGCCAACGAAGGCGCTAGACCGCCAGGCTAGACTGCTCGCCCCCTAGACGAGATACCGACGAAAACGGTTGAACACACAATCTCGTCTCTGCTGCCTCCATTATACGTGTACGTTCGTTTTTTGCGAAACATTTTCTCTCTACGTACAAGATTTGTTTTTAAATTCGCCATTATTTCGTGAAAAAAACGGCATTTATGGCACCGTCACACGCTTCCACATTTACATAAATCGCTAATTTACTTATACGGACGCGAAGCGAGCGCATGCAAATTGCTCCGGGTATAAATAAGTTGTGTCGCTATTGACTATTGAACAACGAAACAGGACACAGAGAACTTACGGGACAAGTTATAGGGCGACATGTGTGTATATAGAATCCGTGCACGGACAATCGATCGGGCTGCATTTTCCATACGTTATGAGCATGCAAATGGAGGATGATATCCTTAAAGGGAAAGTTGGAAGATGCGAAATGTTCCGAGGATTAAACTATTGTTATAGTTTTTAATGAATAATATATTTGATGAGTTTGTAAATACGTTCAATATTTTATTTTAAAATTGATTGCAATATGTTTATGTGTGATAACAAATTCTGATCCAAATTAAACTATAATGGATAATGTTTGGAGCTGCACTTTCAACAAATTGCAAATACCAAGCTAAAGCATTTGGTTGGGCACTGTAAGCGCACTTCGATAGAATGGATAGTTCGAAAGCAAATTGAAGAATGATTAGTAATTACTAGAGACTGGAAAATATGCACTAAAAAGTTTGCCAAATATGCACTTAAAAAATTCCTAAATATGCACTTTCAATATGCAATATGCACTTATGATGTGCATTTATTTATTATGTTTTAGGAAATTAAAATTAATTTGTCGTATTTACAAATTGTATATTTATTTATTACAATAAATTGTCGTATTTACAAATTATATATTTATTTATTACAATAAATAACCATATATTTCTTTAAATGTTCCATAGTTAAATTATGTCTACGATCTGTAAGTATATGTTTATATTGGGAAAATATTCTTTCAACATCGCAAGATGTGATCGGTGCATTCTTAAAACTAGGTATTAATGAGGGGCTTATATTGATGTCTTCATTAAAACTGCCATTAATTACATTATTTATAGATTTTAATGTAACAAAACCTCCATTTTTGCTTAGAATTGCGACTTTTCCAATTTTCTCTTCAATATCATTTACAATGCCAACACCATCATTTAAAGATAAATTTCTATCTTCTAATCTAGTAATTGCTTGCTCAATTATCGCAAAATTAGATTTAATATATGATAGCTGATTTTGTATTGTCGAATTATTGAAAATTACGTTACACTTTTCTATGGCAAGACTGGTTGCTGAATCAAATTGAGTTACAACATTTTTGATGCCTTCGTAATTATCGGCAAGGAACACAGCACATTTAAGCCATGTTCCCCATCTTGTTAAGATAGGTTCTGGTGGCAATGGAATGCCGGGAAGCATTTCGTTATATAATTGCACTCGTAAGGGCGCTTTTAAAAATACTTTTTTGATATTACTAATTAAATTATTTACATCTGGAAACTCTAATCTAAACCATGAGCCAAACAAGTACAATGGATTAAATTGGGAAAAAAAAATTCAGACTTTGAGCTGATTTTAACATATACGAAGCGGCGTCAGTTACCATTAACAGAAATTTTTCAAAAGGTACTTTGTCGGGTAAAAAGAAATTCGCTAAGGACTCATTAATAAACCTGGCTATGGTAACATGATTTGTTTTGTCTAAATTACCTACATTAATTAAATGTCTTTTAGATTGAGTTGAACCATTTAAGGTTCCAATAATCAAATTAGCAACCTGACGGCCCTTCGTGTCGGTAGTTTCATCAACAGAGAGCCAAAGCTATTGGTTTTTCAACTCCTTTCTAATACCATCGGTAATATCTTCATAAATTTCGTTGATGTATTTCTTGCGTAGAGCTAAGGAACTGGGTACATAAATGGGTTTATCATCGACTTTGCTATAAGTTTTCAGGAATTCTTGAAATATCGGATTGTCCAATTTATGTAAAGGAACATTACAACCCACAAAAAGATTACACAAATTTTTGAAAAATGCTTCTTGTGGATTCTTCGAATTATTGAGAAAACTTTCCTCCAAAAGTTTCTGCCGCGGTTTATTCAAATTTTCAGAAACCCTGTTCTCATGAAATGTTGTGTTCAAATGTTGCACTACTTGAAATTTCTTCTGGCAGGTAATCTGTGTAACAAATATATATTTTTAACATTTGCTACCCTCTTGTATTTAAATTATAAATGGCCAAGGCCCTAAACAGATTCGGTACCCAAATTCCAAGAAGGTAGTAAGTCAGACACCACCACGGTAATTAACCTTCTATTTAAATTTAGGAAGACGCTTGTCTATTAAATAATCACCAACTTATAACACTCAAGTCTTACCACTTACTTCCCAGGGGTCGATGTTAAATATGGGAGTCAGCACCGCCTCCAGCTACAGTCAGAATTAGGGCGAGTTCGAACACAGTACTCGTCGAAGGTTAAGTTGTCAGGGCGCCTATCCGTTAAAATATGCTGAGCCCAACAGATATTCAGACCCCGGACCAGATCCAATGTAAAACTCCCCCGGGTGATAAGAAAAATAAGACCAACACACACACATTCAAACTTAACATACGGTTTATTGAAACTATAAATTAGGACTCAACAGTTCGTTTCAATTATTGTACACAAACCGGCTATACTAACTAATCTCTGATTTTTCACAAGATATTCAAAAGACAAAAAAACAATGAAATGTAAATCACAAAGCGCAACTCAGTTGCCAGTATTAAATTTCTGAAGGAATGAATAAAACCTTAAATGGTCACCCAAGGTGATCCACAACTTCAAATTATCAATGACGTACAATTACCAAATTTAAGAAATTCAAAATGGAGAACACATGAAACAACCTTAAAGTTAAAATAATTAACCGACAATATTCTTACAAAAGCATACAGTTATAAGGCAACTTGCCGAAAGTCCCTCCAAAGTCGAACAGTTTGATCGTAATTTGCAACACGTCAACACCAAAATAAACCACTCTGTATACCAGAGGCAACCGACAATCTATTCGACATTAGAGTGCAGACTCTAAGTTATATGGTATCTAATACTATAAATATTAGCGCTAGTTAACTATGCTTTACATAAGGAAATGTGATTAAAATTAAATTCAATAATTTCTTACGAGATTGTACAATAATGAATTACAATGGTTGACTAATTACACTAAATAACAAGCTAAGAATTTACACAAGACAGATGTGAGACTACAATGCCAATACACATCCAAAATTTGTTCAAGTTCTAAGTCCAAAAATTAAAAGGCTACGTAACGTCTCCAAAAATGACAAAGTAACCTCCAAACTGGGGTCACTGTTATTAATAAAACTACGTTAATTTAATAAATTCAATTTATAAAGGCTCACATGCCACAAGAAGTTAATTTAAGAAATTACGATGACTTATTTGATTAGCTAGGCCGGAAAATTGACATTCACTGTACGAAGTACTCGAAATTGACATAAATTTTACCAAAACTGTTTGGCCAATAATTCCCACGTTATGGATAATATCAGAAAAATTTACACAGTCACAGTACCTTAAAGAAAATCACATCCACAGCTACCATACACGATACCTTCTACGGATCCACACGTTACAAGAAAACTGCTCACATATCTTCGGCTAACGACATCTCAGGAAAAATTAGCGTAGGAAGGCTACAGTATTTCATTAATCTGCACCTTAATTATGTCTTCACCGCAGGATACAGAATTAATTCCCTTGGAACCGTAAAATTACCATGGGCACGTGGTTCTTAACTTAACCCAACAAAAGTGCTCAAATGAGGTCTATGCCCTGCACTAACAGCTATATTTGAATATAGAAACAACACAAATTAAGATTGATTAGACACGTGGAAAATATACTTACAGCAGTTTAAACAATTCCCAAGCCACGACAAACAATATCCTCAACAAGTTTATAATAATAACGCCAAAATCACATTAATGCTTGAGAAACATCATAAAATCCGCCTTGTACTAGCGATTGCACACGATATAATTCAAAAATCCATCATTTCTCAAGTAGTGTCTAAGGAACTTGCATCTGCTCTGTGATGTTTAATGCTTCTTCTACGGCAGTTAACGTTCAAAGAGCAAGGATCTAACATGTCAAACACCGACCTTAAGCGTAACACGAACATTTGAACTAATGACAGAGCGACCTAACCTGATATTTTAAACATACGACATAAACGCAGATTCAAATGACAATAAAAAAAAATGGAAAATAATTATAATTAATTTGTCACATAACTCTAAGCCCAAAAAGAAACTCCAAAACTAAATTAGAAATAATTAAAACTGCCGAAACTACTAAATAAAACAAGTGCGCCATCTACCCGCCAAGAAAGGTATACATTACGCACATGAGTAATGCAAAACGCACACTGTAGAAGTCTTATGAAATCCTTCACTAGGTGGCAGAAGGAGTTGATAACATTAATTTAATCCAAAAAGCCAAGATAATTTAAGTATACAACGATAAAACTAAAATTCTCAATTCAGAGATAAAATACAACAATATAATTGTAACACATTCAGTTATAATAATTATTATTAATTACTATATTACTACAAAAACTAGAAAAATAAATTGTCTGGTTTTGTAAAGTTCTCCAGTTGTTTAAATTTGATTGATTTTGGTTATTTTGGTGTTTATGACAAAGAAATATTACAAAGATATATTAGCTTTAAAGAACTTAAAATTAAACATATCTAATAATAATTTATTATGAAATTGTTTCATTATATTTATGAACACAAAAAAAATTCTCATAATTGTAGAACTTCATATTGACAAAATATTTCAAAGTTCAACTTACTCTTTTGTCGCAGAGTGTGCACAAAACACTTTCTTCGTCAATAATTTTTTGTGCACTGCAATCACTTATCCAATTTTTTATTAGAGATGACTTCGCTTTAGCTATCTTTAGCATTTTCAAAACTTTTTAATTCACTTTTGTTTCACCAAATAGCACAGACCTTAACACGTTTACGAATGAACAAACTATGAAGGAAATTATTTCTTTTTCTTATATTGATATTAGTCGTACGGTATAATATACCTGCATTAATACCTACATTTCTAAAAAGGATTTCCTACGTAAGTTCTAATTGCCCTGTAAACCGATTATCAGTAGAGTTAAATCCTATTTTTGGGAAAGTTCATCTCATTATTAATGAAATGGACTGTTAATGAGTCATTAATGCAAAGTTGAAGGAATGCAATCCCTTCACGTTTACACAAACAAATTAAATATCTTTAAATATCAGATTTTATTATGGTTCTTATGAAAATGGCGAATATATGCATAAATATGCAAAATAATTATGAAATATGCATATGCAGTTATGCTAAAGTGTCCAAATATGCGTTTTGCATAAAATCCATCATGATCAGTAAAAAATAACCAAGTACTGCAGCAGTTTTGCGATATTTTCCATAAATTGTTACAGATTTCATAAAAATACTGGGTGGTATCTCTCGATTACACTACTAACTATACAGGTTTGCGATTATACGGAACCGGGCTTGTTATGCTAAAACGGTTTGAGCTACGAGGTGGGCGCCATAAATTCTCGGTGTGGCAGGCTTATACAGGTTCAAACGTGTTCAAACTCCGTCACGACATGCATGCACATACGCGAGTTAGTTTCATTGCAAGCATTTCTTGATGTTTCTATGGGAAATAATAGGGGCATTTATGGCAATGGAACATTCTCTACTGCCATTGCTAAGTTCTTCCAATTTTTGACGGAGAAGCAAAGGCTGCTTGATTTGGGTGTTTTATTTTATTTTCAAATAAGTTAAATTTTTTTTCTAAAATTCTGTCAAACGAATCACCAAACATATTATACCATTTAATTTGGGGGGAAATAACCTTTTAAACTATGTCCCATTTAACTTATGTTCCCATTAAAAAGAAAAACAAGTAGGCTTTGTATTTCAAAAACTTATTGATCAAAACAAAATTTCAGGATTCTAGCTCAAACCATCTTAGCATAACGAACCCGGTTCCATACATACTCGCAACCCTGTATAGAGATGGCATTTCACTGCGTATTTTTATGAAATGCGTAACAACATTAGAGAATACAATCCCGGGATTAAACTATATGGTTTCTAATTGGACTCAAATGAAAAAAAAACGTAAGTAATTTCTTAAAAATTATTTATTGATATTTTGTTGCACAACAAAATACACAATATACTAAAATAAGGAACAAAAAAGACAATACAAAAAATTATTTAGAATTTCGAAAATACAATAGCAGAAATATCAAGGCATCCAATATTTGACTTCCAAGCCTGCTTCGTAGTTTATTGCCAACATACGCAGCAGCTGAGAACGCTCGCTCAGGTTCTACACTGGTTGGAGGAATTGATATTTATATGCTAATCCTAAGTGATATCCACAAACTCCTCCATTTTCGAACAGGCTCAATTCGCGTCTAATACTATTTACCAACCCCTATTCATTTTGTATTTCAGGATCTAGGAATTCCATGCTCTTATTAATTTCCCGCTTTAACTTTTCCTTTTAGGGTCAATTGGGGTTGGGAGGTTTGTTGCCTTGGTTCATCGTCTGTTTGTGATCCTGACATTTCTTCCTCTTCCGTGTCGTCTGGACTATTTAGTCTTTTAACAATGCTCTTTATTTGTTTCCTCACTAAAGCCTATGTGGGAACTGGAAATAAGTAATTCCAAATCCGATAATAACTGATTTTCATAATCTTTTCGTGGATTTTGTAAATAATTCAACACACCAGTTAAATCATCACTTTGTCGTTGCTTTCTACGTTCCACTAAGGATGTTTTAATTTTATTGGCGTGTGCTGAGTTTTTGCTAGACAATTGTTTTATAAGAAAATACAAAGCGACACCAGCTGTGCATACTTTAGCATCTCGCCGACAGATTACTTCCACTGTTAATTTTATTGGGGTCAGCACGTCAACAATTTTATTTACCAAGTCAAAATCAGCCTCTTCTAAACGGATTGGATGATTGAGATCTATAAGAGCTTTTTGAATGCAGGTTTTAAAAGAGAAAATCGTTTCAACATTGTTAAAAGACTATTCCACTTGGTTTTACAGTCCAAAAGAAGTGACAGTTCTTTTTCATGTTCAATCTTCACATATTTTTGTAATACTGTTACATTTTTCAATGGTGATCTTTTGAAATATACTACAACTTTACGGATTTTCTTTATCAGCCCATTAATGTTTTCATCTTTTGTTAACTCTGGTATGTGTTCTCGCTCGGGATCAAAAAATTGCTGGGATCTCGAGATCCCGGGATTCGGGATCCCGGGATTGTATTCTCTAGTAGCAACCTATCGAAAACATCGCAAAACTGCTTCAGTACTCTGTTGCTTTCCTCATGCCATAATACGCACAGAATTTGAAACAACTTCCTTTCAGTCCGTGGATGGAAAATTCCACTAACATTTCGAATATCACCAATGTGGTTAGTGGAAACTAAGTGTACATAAATATTATCCAGATAGTACAAATAAAAATAAAAAGATGCTATTATTTAATATTAGAAAAACTAAAATAATAATATATTTATAAACAATTCATCGATTACTGCGATAATAAATCTAACAAGTTTTGTTATCGTAATTAAAATTGACAACAGAATACGTAAGTAATGGATAATTTGAGTTTCATTAATTAGAAGATTAAGCAAACAAAATTATAAGTGATGCAAAAGTTGGTGCTTCTACCTTGGTCTCAAAGATGAACTTCTCTTTGGACACAGGTAGGCCGAAAAATTTTTTGGCGGTCTTATAGATCCGAGTGTTATTTAATACACTGGTATTCAATGCAGAACAGGTTTACACATACGTGATCTACATCAATGTACATTGAACTCTTATTTTTGTCGACTCATACAGAAAATTCACTTTGTGGTGAATTCGCTAACGAATTCCTCTATCCGACCAGAAAAATAAAACTAACGTGGGCGTAGGCCGGTGTGACGGTTAACGTATAGGTTACTTTCACTGATAGAATTTCGATTGTGACTTATGTCCAACTCTTAGTAACTTACTATCTCCCTGAAAAGACTCTTTGGTTATATAGGTATCGGTAGGGAGAGGAAATTTTCGTAGACTCGGAGATATTCGTTGATGATATAATGCAATACAGAATGTTTTAGAATCACACTTGTACACTGTTTTATGGGTCTAGACACTTTAATTTTTTACAAACCTTGACGATGTTCGAAGTACAGCTACATTAAAATATAAGAATTTATTAAGATAGCAAAATAAATTGAATGTATTAGGCAGTATGTATAATCAAATTTAGAAAAATAGCGATAAGGAATTAAATGTTCTACTCAAATACAGGATGACAAACATACCTATGAGTTTTTCAATGAGCAAGATTCATTACGAGACCAGAGGTATGGTATGTTCACATTCGGTGCCTCAACAAACAACAAAAAGTATTGTGGAAAGGAATTGTATCAGCCAAATAATAAGAGGGTATAATCATTTACCTCAAAAAAGGCAAAGAACTGTTTTGTTTGAGATACTCATCAAAGAAGCTTTCTATAGCACAGATGAGTATTTTAATTATAGATTTTGACGCATATAAATGTGAATTTGTTTTATTGCGTTATTTTCGTGGATGTACTTTTTGAGAAATTTAACACTATATGTATGTATTACTGAATAAATGGGTTTTATTATTTTATTGTTTATTATAATAATGTTAAAATCCACTATAGTTGACCTGGCATACCTTCGATATCGCTGGTCTTATGTCCCGACAAAAATTTTTGTAGCAATTATAATTGTATCCTAAATGCAATGTAGGAATTGTTTAGCTAAATATCAAATATAGCATATTTATTTCGGAGACAATTGCAAATATCTCTTTTCTGTAGAGATTTTTCACCGGATATGATTGTGATATTCCTCTGGCAGGCATGCACTACAGGACACGTTTTTACTTTCTTATACGTAGTATAAGGAAGTATTGTGATGATGAAAATTTTCGACCTCGAGATTTTTGCAGATGTCCACGTTTTGAGTTCCCCTGATACCAAAAAAGTGGTTTTTGAAAAATGTCTCTCTCTCTGTGTGTGTGTCTGTCTGTCTCTGACCACGATAGCGGCCAAACCGCTGTAGATGTCAATTCCAAATTTTGCATTTACGTGTATAATCTCCCTCTTGAGATCTGATTAGTTTTTCAGTAAAATCGGTAGACCGGAAGTAGCAGTTTACTTTAGTGAAAAAATCGAATTTTGCAAATATTTCGTCAAATACTAAGTTTATACAAATTTATAAAGAATCCATATGTACTTAAAATTAAAATTGAGAACAATTTTATTTGAAAAGTTTTTCAAAATTCCTACCGGAAGTAGGTCTTTTACTCTTATCGAAAATCGGTTTTTTGCGAATATTTCGCAAGTCAAGCTTTTTAGACAGGTACGTTACGTGTATAAAAGTATTTAAAACATAGTTTTCAATATCTTTTGTATAAAAAATATTTCAAAATTCGGACCGGAAGTAACACTTTTACTCTTACCGAATAGCGATTTTCGGCAAATATGTCGTAAATTATGCATTCTATATATATTTATTAAGAGTACAAAAGTATATAGAATTATATTTGCAATATTTTTTCTATACATGAAATTTCAAAATTCGGACCGGAAGTAGCACTTTTGCTCTTAGCGAGTACCACTTTTTTTCGAATATCTTGCAAAGTATGCATTCTATAGCGATTTATTAAGAGAATGAAAGTACTTAGAAGAGGATTTTGAATAAGTTTTGTATAAAAAAATTCTTAAGATTGTATAGTTTGAAACGCTCATACGTATAAGAAAGTCGTGTGGTGGCCACACCTCATTTTTTCCCTAAATTTCCTTTATTTATTAGTTTCCAATATTCCATATCCTCACTTTCGTACATCTTTATACATTTGTGATAGATCAGTTAATCTATTTTCTTAAAATATTCAACGTTAACCATCTTACTAGATTACTTAAGGGCGTATTATACATATATTCAGTGTATAATAACGTTCCATTTTAAACTGTTTTAACTGTTGAACATGAGTCGTATATTATTTCTATTATTATAACGGTTGAATTATTAAAGAAAAAACGCCCGTGTATCATTTAATTCAATTAAAATACGTATTCCTCATATTGCGTGCGTAACAGTTATAAACCAGTTACTACATGTATGAATTATGTCTTTTTCAAAATGCTTACGATGTTACTGGAAAAAGAGAGATACACTTTGCCGTGCTCGTTTTTCATGGATATTTTAATACGAAATAGTCATCAATTTATTAGAAATACGATAATTATTGTAAAATGCAAAACATTCGAGTCGTTGAACTTACATATATGCATGCATGATAGATGGACATACAGACGGGCATGTTTTGTAATGGTCGGTATTTAGGTTTGTTGGTTTCTGGTTAAGGCATTTATTGCTTGCGGGCGCTCGTGGAACTTTCGATAAAATTGATGGTCTGAGCAGCCGTTTGTTTTATTTCTTATTCGCGTATATATATAAGGGGAGTTGTGTAATAATCGAAGATTTTCACGAGTTCCTTGGAGCATGAAAAGGATTTCATATTGTGAAGTTAAATTGGTATTATGAAATTCGATACATTTGTATTTTATATTTCGATTTGGACTGGGTGGATTTCTTCTTTCTTAATGTTTATTGTATTAGAAACACACAAGCATATTTCTTAGTAAATACATATATAACTGAATAAATAAAATACGTAATCTTAGTTTCAAAAATTATTTAATAATATCACTACAATATCGTTTCGCCAAACTTTGGCTTCATCAGGTGATGAGTAACTGAATATACAAAATTATTACAACATAATATATAGTGTCACAAAAGTATGGGATATGAGTGGGGGTATTTTATAAACTATAGCATTGTAACAACGGGGAATAATTGAGCTGAGTCTGATCGTTTAAAGCACGACCTAATTTACTATATATATTAATTTCTAAGGTTTCTAATAAATTAAGTTTCTGTCCTTGTCTTGTGTATGTAAAACTTTGAAATCTCTATTGAATTCGTGTTCTTCATCTATACAATGCGTTGCGAAAGTAGAGTCCGTTTTTTTACCCATATAACTTTTTTCATGTTCCCCGGTCCTTTGTTCAAAAGTACGGCCTGTCTGACCCACATATACCTTATCACACTCACAAGTCAACATATAGACCCCCGATTTCAACCTTTTATCCGTTTTATCTTTATCATTTCTAATATATTTTTGAACTGAATTATTAGTTTTAAATGCTATTGACTCATTTTTAACGTTTTTAATTAGTTTACCTATTTTTATTGATGTATGTCCTATATATGTGAAAGCATTATATTTGTTATCTGACTTTTCTTGCATTTTTGGATAAATTAACGATAGAGCCTGCTGTTTTCGTTTTCGTGCAAGAATATTGTCTACTAAATTTACTGTATAGCCGTTATTGTTAGCTATCGTGTAGATTCCATTTAGTTCTAATTCAAAGTTAGTTTTATTCATGGGTAGGTACATTAATTAATCTATGTATGATTGACTCATACGCTGATAACCTCTGTGACCAGGGGTGAAAGAACTTTTATGTATAGTAGTATCTGTGTGCGTAGGTTTGTGAAAAATTGCAAATTCATGCCTGCCTTTATTATTCGAAATCGTTAAATCTAAAAAATTAATGGATTTATCCTTTTCTATTTCTGTTGTAAATTTTATATTAGGGTGTATGGTGTTAATGTGGTCTTGAAACGATTTTAACTGCCTAACTGTACCTTTAAAGCAGACTAATATGTCATCAATATATGTTGACTTGTGAGTGTGATAAGGTATATGTGGGTCAGACAGGCCGTACTTTTGAACAAAGGACCGGGGAACATGAAAAAAGTTATATGGGTAAAAAAACGGACTCTACTTTCGCAACGCATTGTATAGATGAAGAACACGAATTCAATAGAGATTTCAAAGTTTTACATATACAAGACAAAGGACAGAAACTTAATTTATTAGAAACCTTAGAAATTAATAGATATAGTAAATTAGGTCGTGCTTTAAACGATCAGACTCAGCTCAATTATTCCCCGTTGTTACAATGCTATTGTTTATAAAATACCCCCACTCATATCCCATACTTTTGTGACACTATATATTATGTTGTAATAATTTTGTATATTCAGTTACTCATCACCTGATGAAGCCAAAGTTTGGCGAAACGATATTGTAGTGATATTATTAAATAATTCTTGAAACTAAGTTTACGTATTTTATTTATTCAGTTAATAAATATGGAGTTTCAACATGTATCAGCCTCATCAATTAACTATTGAATACATATATTTAATGATAATAATAAAAATAAATAGGTGCAAAACCAAATAATAATTGTGCGCAAAGTATAAATAATGATATAGGCAAGTCCACTTCGTAGTTTGGTGGCTGTCAATGCACTTAAGCAATATAGAAATTACAACGTCAGGATAATATACGTACATAATATCTTTATCAATTAATTAAGAACATTAAAATATTAATCAACTATTAATAAGACTGTTAAATATATTTGACAAATATCTCGGCGGCAAGTATTTATACAGTACACAAAAAAATAAAATTGGTGTTTCCTTGACAATCAACAAATATATATTTTGTAGCACTGTATACATAGACTAAACAAACCAAAGCGGCAACTACTTGATAGAAAAATATGTGTATTTAATATGTTATTAATGTAATATAAAAATACTATGTAATGGACAAATCACACATACCCTCAACTGTACGTTTAAAAAATACGAATACTTAGATTTTATTATTGATAGAAATCTCTACACTTACACAATATAATATATGAAATCACTCTAACGCAATATATTTCTATGAGTTTATATTACACCACAGTTCAGTAATTTTCACTCTATACTTATTTAATGATAAACTCGCGATCAATATCAATTTACTTATACTTAATATGATGTACAACAAGAAAGGATTGCAATAATACGTCAAATTTGAAATATTGTTTGGAATAACATATAGAGGACGTCTCGTCTTGTTTATGTTGCCGGATCTATTTTTATTTCTGTCAGTGACATTCCATATAACCAAAGAAAATATTTATTCACAATACAATAACTATAACGTAATATAGTTAGTAATTGAAATACTCTAAGACTTCAGTCTTTCTCAACTTATTTATTATATTGATTTAGATGGTCGAAAACCCATAAATGTTTCATAAAGTATCCATAATAAAATTTAAAATAACCAATACTTACGCTATTCTCATTAATTAGATGATTATAGATAAGTTTGCAAAAAGCGTCGACTGTTTACAGAAACCTTTCGGCATTATATTCAAAGCACGCAAATATATAAAAAGAACAGGATATACAGTTCTAAGAACTGTTTTTATACAATTTATATCAAAGCAAAAATAAACACGCAAATTTGACAGGCAAAATATACACAACACACGCCTTTTTGACAGATATGATTTATCTGACAACACCGAATTGAACTATTAGTCTATTAAAAATATGCAAGACAGAAATTTTATATTGAAACGGAAATTATGTGTTTATTTGCCATGAATACGTATATTACGATCAATGTATACCTTTTCTATGTAAACTAATGAAATAAGAGCCTTCAAATATAATTTAACAATATTTTTTTTTTAGTTTAACTAATACATTTATGACAACTGAATGTCATGCAATTAAATATAACGCGTCTCTTCTATATGATATTGATTGAAGGAATAGCATGCATTTCTTCAATCTAAGGTATAACCACAACATAACAAAAAATTTCAAATGATGCTAGCGCCATCTCATCTTTCGTTCAGATAAAATGACAAAGATGGTAGAGCATTGATATTTTCATTTGCTAAACAAGGACGCGTAATCTGAATAAAATTTGGGATCTAGTTACCAGTCTGGTTTGTTTAGTCTGTGCTATATATCTTATTAATTTATTGAGTGGTAAGGTATTGCTAACTTTTGAAATTCTGTTCATGTATTACATTACGGTGTTTCTTTATTTAAATTAGTTCCAGAATATTTCTAGTTTTGTCGTTTGGTTCTTTACATCATTTTTTTTACATCAAATAATTAATGTCAGTGTGACATAAGTCGTCATATTGACTTTTAGAACCGTCATAAGTGTTTTACACGTTCGCAAAATATTTCACTCACAAAGTGTGTACAACACGTTTTGTACCAATTTAGATACCTATTGTTAAATACATTCTCATTTATGACACACTACAAATCTGTTCCTATTAATTTAAAAATTAGAGATGGCAGTATTGATTATTTGAAGTGACATTTAATTTAAAATTTGTCAAATTCAAAAAATTGAATATAAAATTAAAACCTCCCGTAAACATGTATTCTGATGAAGAAATATAATATATACCCATTGCAAAAGACAGATACAAAACCATTTATGGTATATTCGAAACTTGGGCGAGATCTAAAAATATAAAAAAATACTCAGAAAATTGTTTAATATATTATTTCCAAAGTTTACAATCAAATAAATCATTACGGTCTAATTATTCTATACAAAAATCATGCTTAATAATATATGATAATACGGACATATCTAAATATGCAAAATTCATAGCAAACTTAAAACAGTCAGCGAAACACCTGCAGCCTAAAATATCAGCAGTATTAACCGAAGAACAAATCACTAAATTTATTGTTAAAGTACCGTATTCATTGTTCCTGCTAATGATTTTTGTATATTTTAAATTCATACAATACTATATCTATTTATAGGCTGTATTAATAATGGGTATTTCTCGAGCATATCATATGTTGCGAACATAGAAATTAAAAAAATAATTTAATTATTCTAACAATTACACACAAAAAAATGAGAGCAGTCGTACATTTGCAATCAGTAAGCCAAAATGGATTGCATTAATTCGCTATATATATATTTAAGACCAGACAACAGGCAACGGATTCTTCTTCACATATCGCAATGACAATAATTGTGTTTCTTCATCTGTTGGTCTTAATTCTAATGCGAATAGCTGTGTATCTTCAGCTTGATATGGCAAGTAACTTTACAGGTCACTGTTTCTGAAGGAGTTCAGCGACATTGTTGACAAATCAAGGAGGCGACTTGCTTTCAATTAAAAGACATGGTTTCTTTACTTCCCGCATGAGTGCTTAAAATGGAATTTCCCACACCCACTGTAAGCGTAAAATTATCTATTATGTTATATGAGTAAAAAAATTCAATGTACTTTTAGTTTTTGTAAAGAAACTCTTTTATAGGGCTACCCTGGAGACGGCAGGCGTAATATCTGCCGAAACGTCGGTTGTTCAGAATCCAAACGATGGAAATAGCACAAATGACATATCACAAAATATTTGTTTATATCGTATCCTACAGATTTACAATCGCATGTCTTTTTAAGTTGATGCTTGATATTAAAAATAAGAGAAAATTTAGGATTTATAATATCAGAGTAAGCATTGCCACATAAGAGACTTCTCGTCAAGGTATTTTTTATTTTTAAATTGTGATCTAGTTATAAATGTAATCCTTTTATTGTTATTAATTATATACAGCATTTATATTTGACGTATTCAACACATTTACTATGTATTTATCAAATAAAAACTATTATTATTAAATAAATTTAAATAGTTTTTCTTCATCTCTGAATTATATGGAAATATTCCATCAAAGTGCAATAGCATTAACTATCTGTGAAAATTGATCACGTGCTGAATATGTCACACTCGTCAGCACTTATTTTTACAAAAATATGCACGAGGTATTAAGAAATATGCTCCAATATATGCCAAATAAGCATCGATATGCAAAACTTTAAACAATAAAAAATCAAAGCCCATCCCAAATTAATAAACGCAAACATATTTATTATACATTTTAAAATACAACATTTAGCAATACACCAACTTATTTATAAAAATCTTAATATTCTGCTATTCTGTGATTAAAAGACACTAACCTATAATCGATAATAATTATTAATAAGAGGAGTAATATATTTAGATAGGTATATTTTTATGACTATTTCTGCATATATATATTAATTTATCTATTCTAATACTTAATAATTACATATTAATTATTTATTAATTATTATTTAAAAAAAATTGACAATTAGGTGTTTCTCTAAATTTTTTATTTTAAACGAATGTCGTCAATCGTCTAGTAAATATTTAAACGAAGTAAAAGATCGTTCAACATCGACGGAAGTAATTGGGGCATATTTTAAATTGCTTACAATATATGGACATAATTCAAGTTCATCAACAAATTCGCCTTTCAAAATTTTAGACACTTTTGACAGAATTTTGAATCCTTCGTTTTTAAAAATTAATTCTCCAGTTACTTTAACAGCCGATAACAATGTATGGCACATGTTTATTAAATTTAGTGATTCAGTCAAAAGCAGCTCTTTTGATTCTATTTTTTGATTAGATTATTTTTTATTAATTAAAATTCTTTCGGCCAGTACAGAAAAATTACGTGCAAGAAACGCTAATTGATCTAGTATTACTGTATTTTTGAAACATTTTTTGGCCTTTTCAATAGCAACAGATTCGTCAGAGAATTCTAAAATTAAGCTTTTATTTTTTTCATAATTTTTGGAATATAAAATTGGGGCATTTAGCCACGTACTCCACCTAGTAATTACTGGTTGTGGACGTAACGGTAAACTCGGAAATGATTCTTTTTACAACTGAATCCGTAATGGCGCTTTAATTTTTTTTGTTTTTACGTTACTGATTAGTTCATTTACAAGAGGGAATTGGTTTCTGATTTCTTCAGCAACTTTTTTAATACCATGTGCCAAACAAGTGGTATGAATTAAATTGGAAAAAAATATTTTAAAATTTGTTGACGCTTTATCATGTAAGTGGGGCAGCGTCTGATAACATCAATATTATTTTTTCATGTGGTAATGGATTAGGCAGAAAAGAATTTGCTAATCCTTCATGAATAAATCAAGTTATTATACAAACATCTTGCAATAATCGGCTGACTAAAGTTATTAAGTTGGTAAAAGTTCATTTGGTTATACTTCATTTCAAAAAACGACATAAATCCGGGCTGAATTTACTACACTCTTACCCTGCTTATTTATAAAGATCTTTTGTGAAATTTGTGATTTGAAGAAAATATGCACAAACATGCAATATTTACAAAAATATGCATGAAGTTGTCAAAATATGCAAAATATGCAATTTTTAACTGGCTTATTATAATCAAAAGACATTAGATATGCATAGAACACATTCAATTTTGTTGATATACCCCTTAATAACAAATATGCATTTTGCATATAATCCGAGATTTAGTGATTAGTTATATGTCAAATACGTCCTTGAAAATACACATAACCATAACTGATGCTCACAACTGACTAACTGCCTCAGGAGTTTTACAAAGTTTTGTCCAAACCTCGTATGTATTAACATTTCTAAGTTGTATTCTAATATCCATTTAGAATCTCGTCGATGGATATAATAAAACTTCCTTTCAGGTGTTATATGTTAACTGTGTTTTTCAAAGATCGGAAAACATCGAAACCTGATATTTACGAGTATGTCCTCATATTTGCATCTACCTATCTTTCTTCTTTTCTCGTGTCTATATTTTCTACGTAATTGATTCTATTAATTAGTAATCATTTTAAGTGTTACGTTAGCTATTTATTCTGACCCAAGGCGAATAACCCAACATTACGTGTTGCGTACTACTTAATATGTTTACCTTAGAAAGCGATTTTTAATTTAAAAGGAGGTAAATAGTTACGTCATTTATAAGCGGAGATTGAGCTTCGTAGTCTTTGTTTTTTGTTTGAATTCGAAGCATTCGCATATTAGATAAGCCTTTACATTAAAGGAATATACGGAAAGCATGCGCATATGTGCATGAGGAAGAGATTGATGTTGTACATGAAATGCACGTACAGTTGTGCGCGACGTGCTCCAATTTTCTCGAAATTTAAACACTTACGCTTTAGGTGATTCAGCCTAATGTTTATTTCGGGACCACTGACCAAAATTCAAGGTGTGCCAAATTACATTCGTATTATTGTGAAAATGTACCAATTACACAGCTGGTGTTTATAGAGATGAAAAACAAACGTAAACGTTATTGCTTTAAAAGATAAACATATAAAATGAGTGAGTCAAAAAAAATAAAACAAAACAAAATAATGAGGTGTGGCCACCACACGACTTTGTTATACGTATGGGCGTGTCAAATTACAGACTTTTAAAAACAAAATTATGCAAAAATCATTCAAAATTGCAAAAAAATGCTTCTCGGTAAGATTAAAAGTATTACTTCCGGTCCGAATTTTGACATTTCATTTATACAAAAAATATTGCAAATCCAGCTCTAAATACATTTAGACCCTTAATAAATATATATAGAATGAATAATTTACGACATATTTGCAAAAAAAAAAATGAGGTGTGGCCACCACACGACTTTCTTATACGTATGAAAGTGTTACTTCCGGTCCGAATTTTGAAATTTCATTTATACAAAAAATATTCCAAATCCAACTCTAAATACTTTTGTACTCTTCATAAATATATATAGAATGCATAATTTACGACATATTTGCAAAAAATCGCTATTCGATAAGAGTAAAAGTGGTACTTCCGGTCTGAATTTTGAAATTTTTTTTATACAAAAGATATTAAAAAGTATGTTCTAAATACTTTTATACTCGTAATGTACCTGCCTAGAAAGCATGACTTACGAGATATTCGCAAAAAACTGATTTTCGATAAGAGTAAAAGACCTACTTCCGGTAGGAATTTCGAAAAACTTTATTAAAACAATTTTTCTCAAATTTAATTTTGAGTATATTTGAATTCTTTATAAATTTGTTTAAACTTAGTAATTGACGAAATATTTGCAAAATTCGATTTTTTCACTGAAGTAAACTACTACTTCCGGTCTGCCGATTTTGCTCAAAATCTAATCAGTTCTCAAGAGGGAGATTATATTCGTAAATACAAAATTTGGAATTGATATCTACAACGGTTTGACCGCTATCGTGGTCACAGACACACAGACACACAGACACACACACAGAGAGAGAGAGAGAGAGAGAGAGAGAGAGAGAGAGAGAGAGAGAGAGAGAGAGAGAGAGAGAGAGAGAGAGAGAGAGAGAGAGAGAGAGAGAGAGAGAGAGAGAGAGAGAGAGAGAGAGAGAGACATTTTTTAAAAACCACTTTTTTGGTATCAGGGGACCTCAAAACGTGGACATCTGCAAAAATCTCGAGGTCGAAAATTTTCATCATCACAATACTTCCTTATACTACGTATAAGAAAGTAAAAGAGTAGAAGTGGTACTTCCAGTCCGAATATTAAAATTTTCTTTATACAAATGTTATTGAAAATTATGTTTTAAATACTTTTATACTCATAATGTATCTGCCTAGAAAGCATGACTTGCGAGATATTCGCAAAAAACTGTTTTTCGATAGGAGTAAAAGACCTACTTCCGGTGGGAATTTCGAAAAACCTTTTTAATAAAATTCTTCTCAAATTTAATTTTGAGTATATATGAATTCTTTATAAATTTGTTTAAACTTAGTAGTTGACGAATAATTGGCAAAATTCGATTTTTTCACCGAAATAAACTACTACTTCCGGTCTGCCGATTTTACTGAAAATCTAATCAGATCTCCAGCGGGAGATTATATTCGTAAATATAAAATTTGGAACTGGTATCTATAGCGGTTTGACCGCTATCGTGGTCACACACACACTGACAGACACACACGCACTAAGAGACATTTTTTAAAAACCACTTTTCCGGAATCAGAGGACTTCAAACGTAGACATCTGCAAAAATCTCGAGGTCGAACATTTTCATCATCACAATACTTCCTTATAGTACGTATAAAAAAGTAAAATTAGAAAAACAAGTAAAAAGAATGTAGAACAAAAACAAATCACAACAATTGCTAATAATCAGCACATTTTTGAAACTGTTGAAGTAAACATATTTGAGAGTAATTCGAGGACAGTTACACGGAGAAATGGTCCAGTTCGAAAATCTGAACATTTTCTTGTCAGACGGCGCTATACTACCATAAGGGAATTGCATAGTCTCAAGCCACTTGTGTGTTGAAAAGAGCATTGAGATATATTAAGAACTGGCTGGCCTGGCAGACGTTGCTGTGCTATTTCCGGTAGGTGGCGGGATGATGTATATAAACTCATGGACAAAATTAACGCACCACCTCATATGTTTTATGTTATTCCAAAATAATGATTAGTATTCTAGTTATCTTACAAGTAGGCTGTGGACCTACTGGGACAGGTCAAGGAAATACTATCAATAAGGGTTTTGTTTTAAAAGTACAATTGCAAATAAAAGCATTTTTGTCAAAACTTGATCCAAAATCTGATCGGAAATTTTTTGCTTATTAAGACAAGTTGTCTTTAGCCACCAAGTTTTTTTTTTGTTATTGATAGTGTCAGTGCGAGTGTAATACATTTTAGTAATGAATCGCAGAACAAATTTGTCATTAGAGGAAGCAGTAAGAGCATCAAAATTACTTGTTGATTGAACTTTAAAGATTGTGAGCAGCTTGTAGCTGCCCACAATGTTTCCCGAACGATTAGAAGGCGCTTAAATGAAGCTGGATTGGACAACAGAAAAGCGGCCAAGAAACCCCTGCTCATCAGAGAGCACAAAATTCAAAGATTCCGTTTTGCGAGAAATTATCAGATTGGACTCTTAATTATTGGAAGATGGTTTTCTTTTCAGACGAAACGAGGATTAGCCTTAAATCTCCTGATGGACGTGAGCGTGTCTGGCAAAGGCCAGGAGAGAGATTTGTTAGCTACAATATCTTTTCAAGAGTCCCGTTTGGTGGTGTGGCTCTGTGATGTTTTGGGGACGCATATGTTTCGATGGCCGCACAGAGTGTTTCCCTAAACGTGTTAGATCAATGAATGCAGATTATTTTCTTGAACACATCGTTGTTGCCCATGTAAAATGACATTTCCTCCTTTTGTGGGGTCGATTTTCTTGTTTATGCAGGATATGCTCGTCCTCATGTGGCTGGGCAAGTTATTCACTACCTAGATGCTGTTGCTATTTCGTTCGTGGAATGGTCAGCCAATAGTCCTGACATGAACCCAATAGAGCATTTATGGGATGATATTAAAAAAAGGGTTAGACGTTGTACACCTCCACCTGCCAACAACAATCAACTGATAGGCGCAGAAATTTAAGAATGGGAAAATATCATTGAGGAGTATTTTCCCATTCTTAAGAAGTAGAAGGTCTTTTACTCTTACCGAAAATCAGTTTTTTGGGAATATTTCGCAAACCATGTTTTTTAGACAAATACGTTACGAGTATAAAAGTATTTAGAACTTAATTTCCAATACCTTCTATATAAAAAAAAATTCAAAATTCGGACCGGAAGTAACACTTTTACTCTTATCGCATATCATTTTTTTTGCAAATATGTCGTAAATTATGCATTCTTTAGATATTTATTATGAAACTAGAAGTACTTAGAATAGGATTTTGAATAATTTTTGTATAAAAGACTTTTCAAAATTCGGACCTGAAGTAACACATCTACTCACAGGCGTATTTTTTAAGAGCATACAAGTATTTATAGCTTAATTTAGAACAGCTTTGCATAATTTGGAAGGCACGTGTGTATAAGAAAGTCGTGTGGTGCCTACACTTGATTTTTTAATGAGCGATGATGATAATGTTCAGTCGCCAAATTTATTCCAACCATCACCGAATCGTTCAAACTTACCACAACCCGGCCCATCACACTCATATGAAACTCAACGATCTTGCACTCTACCGATTCAACATTATCAGACTAACAATCAAGTACCGGTAGAAACACCAAAATAAACACCAGGAAAACTGCTGGATGAAGTTTCTCCGGTCTCAGAAATTAAACCTTAAAAACAACGTTGAAGAAATATGACAATAATTCTCAATTCAAGTAAGAATATTAACACCATGAAGAAAAAAAACTGATTCAAAGGAGAAGAAAAAGAAAAAATCTAAAGAACACAGCAAGGATGGGTGCAAAACAAAATCAAGTGAAAAGGAAAACCAAGAAAAAATATCTTCCGCCTGAAAACAAAACCAAAAAAGTTGAAGATCAAGTATATTCAATGTGGACGATATTTGAATTTTCCGATATATGTGGCAAACATGCCAAGTAATAAAATTTTACTTGTATTTACGTCTTTTTCATTGTGTGGACCATCTCCCCTTGTCCTGTAGGAGAGACGAATTGATTAGTCACATTTTATTTTCATTTTGAATGTAACGTTTGCAATAAAAATTGTAGTAAAAGTGAGAAGATAATATTTTTTTTATATTGTAACAGGTTTTTCTTTAACACTTCTTTAAACATTTTTTAACACATTATTAATGAATAATTAAAATAATATAAAATATTACAGAATAGAAATATGGTACATATATATATTGTAGTATATATTTTGCGTCAATATATTTTTCAAAAAATGTCAAATATACAGGGTGAGTCATCTAAGCGGGTAAGGCCGATTATGCCTTTATGAGTAAAGATATTTCGAAGCGGCTTTTTCCATGTGATAGCTGTTCATTAGGAGCACATTTTAAAAATATTTTGTATTATACAGAGTGTTCCATAACTTGGTGGCTAACCATAGTTATAGTTTTTTAAATGGAACACCCTATATATTATTGCATTTTTGAATTCCCCGTATAATTTTTAGCCAAAAAGTTATAAGATAGTATAGGCCTAAAGTGTAATGTTTTTGACTTAGTCCCATTTTTCTGAAAAATTCAATGTTTGTATAAAATTATATTTCTCGAAAACAACGTATTAGATGGACAAAATTTTTTGCAGTTTTGTTTACAATAAGAGGTCCTAATAGAAGCATGTTTTCTTTTTTTACAGTTACTAACTGCATGTGCAGGAAACTTCATTAAAATTAGATGTTTTTGTATAAAAGTCAATTTTTTTAAATGGAACACCCTGTATATCAGTTCATTTTTGAATTGTTTATTAAATTTCATGTCAGAAACATGTAAAACGTTAATACTTTAAAAGTGACTATTACAGAGTTATTGTCGTTTTTTGTTATACTTTTGTTAGTTTTTGCAAAAAAGTCAATTTTTTCAAATGGGGCACCCTGTATATTCTTTCATTTTTGAATTTCTTATTTAATTTCACATCAAAAACATGTAGGACGTTAATACTTTAAAAGTGACTATTACTGAGCTATTATTTTTGATATAATTTTGTCAGTTTTGAGGTTTTAATTAATATAGTATAGTACTGACAAAATTGTATCAAAAAAAGACAATAGCTCAGTAATAGTCACATTTAAAGTATTAAAGTCTTACATGTTTTTGATGCGAAATTTAATAAGATATTCAAAAATGAAATAATATACAGGGTGTTCCATTTGAAAAAATTTACTTTCTTGCAAAAAATAACAAAAGCATTTCAAAAAACGACAATAACTCTGTAATAGTCACGTTTACTGTATTAACCTCTCACATGTTTCTGACACGAAATTTAATAAACAATTCAAAAATGAACTGATATACAGGCTGTTCCATTAAAAAAAAAATGACATTTATACAAAAACGTGTCACCTAATTTTAATCCAATTTCCTGCACATGCAGTTAGTAACTGTAAAAAAATAAAACATGCTTCTATTAGGACCTCTTATTGTAAACAATATTGCAAAAAATTTTGTCCATCTAATACGTTGTTTTCGAGAAATATAATTTTATACAAACATTGAATTTTTCAGAAAAATGGGAATAAGTCAAAAACTTTACACTTTAGGCCTATACTATCTTATAACTTTTTGACTAAAAATTAAAGGGGAATTCAAAAATGCAATAATATATAGGCTGTTCCATTTAAAAAACTATAACTATGGTTAGCCACCAAGTTTTAAAATGTGCCCCTAATGAACAGCTACCACAACAAAAAAACCGCTTCGAAATATCTTTACTCGTAAAGGCACAATCGGCCTTACCCGCGTAGTTGACTCACCCTGTATATGTTACAGTGTTATTAATAGCTTGCTAATATTTTAATGTTTTAATTAGTTAGTGTTTATTAATTGACAAAGATAATATCTATGTTATCGAAAGAATTATATATATAATCTTGCAAATGAAGACAAGCAGTATCTAAAGACTTTATACCTGTATTGTGTATAATTTTCTAATCAGTAAGAAAGAGAATAACGAACAATTATTTCACACCGTTGGTTAGTATTTTGTGTAGAATATAATGGAAATTGTTTTGTTATTAAACGTGATTGTTCATATGTAAATATGTGTGAATACACAATAGGAATAGTTGTTTTCTCGAAGGTTAAATGAAACTGTTAATAATTATTAATATCTAATTAATGTTAAACAAAAGTATATATGAATTCTTAAAGAGATAAACTTACTACAATTACGTTCATAGGTGCATATGAAAAACGTGTGATTAATAATTTATTTATGCTCAGAAAAAAATGTAGATACTTAATATTGAAAGCAATGTATACAGTAAAAATATTCTAGAGAAATATTTTATATTGAGAAACTATACTACTTACGAGGGCGTATTTTTATGTTATCTAGCTAGCCATGAAAAAAGCACATAAGAGAACAAAAAAAAAATTATTTTTCTACATAACTCCGTTCAACACTAATACACTTATTCCATCTTTTTTCCAGTTGCAACATACCCTCACAAAAAAATTGCTTCGGTAACCCCGCAAAATATTCTTCAACAGTTTCTTTGAGTTCTTCATCAGAAGCAAAACGCTTTCCTCTGAGATGCTTTTTTAAATTTTTGAATAAGAAGAAGTCTGACGGAGCTAAGTCGGGGTGGATGCCTTAATTCTATAAACCCAAAAGTACTTTTGGAAACGTCTTTTGTCCTGTCATGTTTTTGTTTTTCAAAAAGTATTGAATTTTTAACTTGTAATGTAATATTTGTCTTTGTATTCGTTTTTCAAAGAAATTTTAACGTGTTAATTTTTAAGTAAAATGAGTATTTTATTAAAAGTACTTTTGGAAACGTCTTTTGTCCTGTCATGTTTTTGTTTTTCAAAAAGTATTGAATTTTTAACTTGTAATGTAATATTTGTCTTTATATTCGTTTTTCAAAGAAATTTTAACGTGTTAATTTTTAAGTAAAATGAGTATTTTATTAAAAGTACTTTTGGAAATGTCTTTTGTCCTGTCATGTTTTTGTTTTTCAAAAAGTATTGAATTTTTAACTTGTAATGTAATATTTGTCTTTGTATTCGTTTTTCAAAGAAATTTTAACGTGTTAATTTTTAAGTAAAATGAGTATTTTATTCTTATATCATATGCATCCGCATTATATATGGAATTTTTTGATTTTCTTTGACTATTCTGAGCTGATGATGGCCATGTGCTGAAACTAGTACTCGGAGTAAACTGATACCCTTTGTAAAGAATAAAAGAGGATAGTAATATTACTGTGTTTTTCCATTCTAATCCTTTACAAAATGGACACTTACTACACGATTAAATATATGTATATAATTGTTTACGTGTTTCTTTTGAATTTAATAGACATATAATCAAAAAACTAAAACAATGTATAATTAATACTACAAAAGGAATAATGTTAAGTCGGTTTAGATATCAACCTTCTATTGAAGTTCAACACCTAGCAGAGCTGGGCAATTACTTTACAAAAAGGAATTAGCAATTACAAATTATTTTAGAAACCAGTAATTGTAATTAGTAGGGCGCGGAATCGAGCGAGCCATGACTCATCGCCCATGGGCGCACTATTGAAATGTTGTATTTTTAAAGAGGTTTTAATTTTATTTATATAATTGGATAACAAGTGACTGGTGATCTATAAAATACAAAATACCTTATTATTTGTTCATTTTCTCTTCTGTAAGACTTGTTCTCCTTGAATTAAGTACATCCGTGTAGATAGAAAACGTCCTTTCTACATCGCAACTGGTTATATGTGCGTACTGGATATATTCTTTTATGTCAGCGTATTTAGCATACACAATTGCCGCAATGTTATCAAATCTGGATTTCTATTAAAAACTGCGTCTAACTTTTGCCGAAGGCCACATCCGAAGTCACTTGGAATTATTAATAGCCACATCTAATGTGGTTAATCCATTTTTTTAACTTGAGATTCGATTTTCAAGATATGTGATTAGTTTAGGCAAATTTCCAAAATGTTCCTGAAGGAATAACAATTGATTTTTTATTACTTTCTTATACGTAGTATAAGGAAGTATTGTGATGACGAAAATTTTCGACCGCGAGATTTTTGCAGATGTCCACGTTTTGAAGTCCCCTGATACCAAAAAAGTGGTTTTTAAAAAATGTCTGTCTGTCTGTCTGTCTGTGACCAAGATAGCGGTCAAATCGCTGTAGATATCTATTCCAAATTTGTATTTACGTGTATAATCTCCCTTTTGAGATCTGATTAGTTTTTCAGTAAAATCGATAGACCGGAAGTAGTAGTCTACTTCAGTGAAAAAATCGAATTTTACGAATATTTCGTCAATTACTAAGTTTAAACAAATTTATAAATAATAATAATACTCATAATAATGTACTCAAAATTAGATTTGAGACAAATTGCCTTAAAAAAGTTTTTCGAAATTCCAACCGGAAGTAGGTCTTTTACTCTTATCGAAAATCAGTTTTTTGCGAATATCTCGCAAGTCATGCTTTTTAAGCAGGTACATTACGAGTATAAAAGTATTTAAATTATAATTTTAAATATCTTTTGTATAAAAAAAAATTCAATATTCGGACCGGAAGTACCACTTTTACTCTTACCGAATAGCGATTTTTTGCAAATATGTAGTAAATTACGCATTCTATATATATGTATTTATTAAGAGTACAAAAGTATTTAGAGTTGGATTTGCAATATTTTTTGTATAAATGAATATTCAAAATTCGGACCGGAAGTAGCACTTTTACTCTTAGCGATTAGCACTTTTTTTTCGAATGTCTTGCAAAGTATGCATTCTATAGCGATTTATTAAGAGAATGAAAGTACTTCGAATAGGATTTTGAATAAGTTTTGTATAAAGAACATCTTAAAATTGTATAGTTTGAAACGCTCATACGTATAAGAAAGTCGTGTGGTGACCGCACCTCATTTTTTAAATTTGAGATTTGTGTTAGTTTCTTGCACTCAGAAATACTTCGAGAATCGTCATTTAAACAGGTAACGAAATTTTGTAAACTATGGAAATTCTCTGCATAAAAACTATTTCTGCGTATGTTTTAGCAAAGCTAAGTGACGAACGTGCGATATCTTGACATTCTGTAACGATATTTTACAGACTTTGTAATAAATTTCGGAATCACTGACAATTCATTTTCATATTAGAAAAAGGAACAGAAACAACGTTCTAGATCTAAATAAATGATAACTAAAAATGTACGCCTATGTTATTGAAATTAAATAGCAGTAATAATAGTATTACATATTTACATCATTTCTCTTGCGAAATATAAGGTAAATATAATAAATTTTAAAAACCCCTCAGGCTATCTACGCCGATGTAGAAAGAATTTTACTCATAAATTCCTTATTTTATGGCAGTTTCTTTCTCTGATTCTCGGGCACTTCTCGGGCGTAAACAGATGTTGCAGTTCGCCCTATGAATTAGTGCTATTCAGATATAATGTAAACAACACACAGTTGTTGACATTATTTCTTTGCTCGGTTGTAGCTCCGTGGTAGTTTAGCTCGCTCGATGCCGCGCCCTAGTAATTAGTAATTAATTCCTTTACATTTTCAAGTAATTTGTAATTGTAATTGCTTGAAAAATTGTGAAGTATTTGTAATTTGTATTTAAATACTTTTAGTTTTTTAAAAGTTCAATTACTAATTACTTTTCCAATTAACTCATATTTAGGACATACCCTTAGCTCCCCTGGAATCACTAGGTGGAACTCAATGTATGACAGTATCAAATAAATATTGGACGTGAAAGAAAAACTTTCCATCATCTTTTTAAAATTAGAAATACCGTGCTTTTCTGAATACGACTTCCTTACTCTGCAAGAATATTGTGAAGTTTTTTATGGCGTTTTTCTGCCTAGTCTAAAATCACTTAAAAATAAGCTAAATACATTAAGTAAAAAGAAGTTTAAAAGTGGCGGAGATATAATACTACAAAGTGCCATTAAAGGTTTAGATAATAGATTTAAACATCTTTTAACTTTAGAGGAAACCTATGCATTTTTAGGAGCAATTACACATCCTGAGTTTAAGCTTCGTCGGTTTCCGTTAGTCGAGTCAACATCTGTATTATCTAAACATGATATTAAACAACTGCTTATTTCGGAGTGTGAATTATTTTCTATCGAACAGTCCGAATTAATGAATGTTACAGATATTGGTACTGATAATTATAAGAATGAAGTTAACAATAGCAGCTTATTGGATTTTAATGAAGGAACTGAAGGAATCACACAATCAGCTTACACTGAAATTAAAAACAAGATTCATCTTGAAATTTTACAGTATCTGGATGATATAAGACAAAACTTTCCCATGCTAGAAAGTTAAGCTCTCATTAAGCAAGTGTTTTTTAAATACAATACTGAACTACCATCTTCAGCACCCGTCGAACGATTATTTTCATTCGTTACTATGATTCATGCAGCCAAAAGACATGCCCTCTCGGACACAAATTTTGAAAAGTTAGTTGAAATGAAAAGCAATAAAATATACAGTTAAATGATAATTTTAAATAATCCAAGCAACAATACCAAATGTTTTAATATTTTATATTGAATGTAACAATAAAAGGTACTTACTTCAATACTTTCCGAAGGTGAAAATAAGTTGATTTAAAGTATATGTTACCTTTACAGGGCTTTTCTTTTTTAAACTAGCCACTGATTTTTAGGGAAAATTTCAATTTCAATTCATTTTTTTTGGTCTTCTTCAATAAGAATAATATGAATATATATTATTTTAGAGTATAAAATGGGGTTGAAATATTATTATGTAAAATCAGTCTTTAAAAAAAGCACTACATACAAAAATACACTACAGAATGTGTAAAATGAAAACACTGAACACCTACGCGAGACATTTCCTGGTTTAATAATTATTTTAGTGGCAATAATTTTGAGGAAATACATATGATCCCTTATACTACCCCAAATTTGTCACCCCAGGGTAAGTAATGTAGCCCACATTACCTTATTTTAATTCCTAGTTTTATGGTGCAATTTTTTGTTACTAATTATTGTAATTACATATTTTATGTTATACTTGGATAGTTGCTTTATTTCTTTTGTTTTTTATTCAATAAATTACGTTGTTTTTTCTACAGGTTGGTTGGAATATAGTTGATTTCTTTCCCATTTCCTATTTTAAGTTCCGATTTGTATATTATATACAACAAAAGACTAATCACAGAAAAAAACATTTTTCCTCGGATTTTATAAACAAATGTAATTGTAATTGTAATTAGAAAAGTAATTGTCAATTACATTTTATTTGTAATTGTAATTAGAAGAAAAATTCCTTTCTTCATCTCTTGTACTTTGTAATTGTAATTAATTCCTTTAAAAAAAGTATTTTGTAATTGTAATTAATTACTATTTGGAAGTAATTGCCCAACTCTGACACCTAGTTTGTCCAATAGTATTATGCTTCCTCGATAGATGTCACACAAAATTCATATCTATTAATTTAACATTAAGTGTCCTTTCTCTTTGGGGTAGGTATTCTCTGGTCGCTAACTGGTAACAATACAAGACGTAAAGAGAAAACATTACAGAAAAGCAACATAATATGACTATTATACATACAAGGTCGACACCGAGATATGAGCAATCTTCTTTTTACTTATCGCATGTCTGGCATGATGTTTTTTTAAGTGGCTGATAATTACAGAGGAGTAGGCAAGTATGTATTGACTGGAAGTGTGTTGAAAAATCCAGTTACCGCTATTCATCGTGTATAAAAGGGCTTCTCCGTATTATATGCGCACCATACATATTGTAAGCCATCTGTTATATATGCCGATACTTTGTACGTACATATATGCATGTGTGATATAATCAATCATTCAACGTATGTGTATTCGCTTTCGACGGTTGCAAAATCGAAAGTGATCTTCTTTTTCTGATGCATGTCGTCAAACAAACAGTGCGTATGAGAATAGTCGTTTGGTGTCATGCCGATGCAATTATGTTCATGGCCATGGCACTTAATATGTACTTACAAGCATTGGAGTATTAGTCCTTAACACGGTTTTGATAATTTTTTTCTATGTTGTTGACACGTATTCCTGTTAACATGTGAACGTTAAGTTATGCGAGGCAAAACACATCGTATGAAACGTCTCATACGAAATCTAAAATGTACCTAGAGTTACACCCGATGTTCAAGGCCTATTACAACTAATTATTATTATTTTAATACGCCTTCGTACAGTAGATGTTTTTCCCAATAAAAAGGACAGATACGTTAGATATATATACATACAAAAAAGTGCTACCTGTGTCGGAGGTAGCTAACGTGACTTTACAAGTCTAATAATGATACATGCCTTAACATCCCCCAACAGCCAATTACAGATGTCTCGCCGACTTTGAGTTATTATTACGCCATCGAAAGTGCCTCTCCGCATTCATCAAGGAGTGTAGAAATCACAGAAAAACCAATACTTAGACAACATGCTCGAGATGAAAACGTTCATTCAAATGAATAAAAATGGATTTTTAAATTCGTACAATGATCTTAAATTTATGAGAGTTTTATGATCATATTTAGCAATAGACTAAATACCTGACACTTAAATTTAAAAACATTTTAAAGGATATATGGAAAGGTATTTCTCTATCTCGGAAAATACATTAATACATTTTATTATGTATACACCAAATGTATAAATAGGATACACTTTGAAATTTTGTATGCATAAATACAAATCGCATCAAAGACAGCAGTATTAATTTTGTGTGGTTATTTTAAAACCTACAAAGAAGAGATAACATTAATATTGTTCGCAGTTATTTCCAAATCAACATACTGGAAACAGAAAAGACTTGGATAGAACTTGCATACCGTGCTTTCGAAGTAAGTACTCCTTGCAATACGGTTTTGATAAAAAGGATTCCAGTAGTACTTGATGTATTTCCAATTGCATCCAAGGAAGGCACCTATAAGAAGAAATTGAGAATAACCTTAGTTAATGAAAAAAGAAAATATGTAAACAGGGATAAGAGAGGCGATATGTTCATACACAGATACAATGAAGGATGGCGTTAAGAAAACAAGAACATACCCACCGAAGTTGAAGTATGGAAAGTGTGTGTAAATTTCAGTAAACAATTTTTGAGTGACGCCATTTCATAAACATTTAACTGTCAATGTGTGAAATGTGTATTTACGCGACTGGAAAAACTTGAAGGAGATAAAATGAATCAAGCGATACCAACGTAAATGTTAGTTCAATAGACATAGCGCTGCGAATGCGCAGCTATCGTTTGTTATTAGTTATAAAGAGGGGTGAGAGCAGATGAAGAGGGAGCTGAAGCCGATCTTTTGAATTAATAAGACGTAAAAATTTTGAGATCGTGTGCTAATAGGAGTTTTTGAAACACTACGTTAAATTTATATTAATTTTTTGTGTTTTAGTTAATTTTGAATTCAAGTATTATTTTAATTTCGTTACTGTTAATTATTTGTCGTATTTAATAATTTCATTTTTACTATTTCACAATATTAAATATTTCAAAATGGAAGACATGAATGAAAAAGAATTTGATAATTTATATGGGGAATATAAGTAAGTTTTTGAATTAAATATACAGTTTTGAATAATTGATGATGTAAAACGTACTCCAAGAGTACTATGTGAAAATATTTTCTTTTGGCAAGGCGTTAAACATCATTAATTTTAAAATAAATATTGTTTTGCTAAACTGCATTGATTTTATTGTAATTGAAGGAAGATCGTTAATGGTGTTGAGGGCACTTAAGGTACTATGTGCAAATATTTGCTTCATGTGTATCACTGGGCATTATTAACGATAGTTGTGGTCAAAATTTAATTAAAATTTCAAGTAGAAAATACGAATAGACAGGAATATTCTTGATGGACCAACGCCAATCCATTGGGTGTGCTATGTGCGAATATTTACATTCAGGGATTGGTACAGGTCACTTTCAAGATATTTTCTTCGTTGCAAAGTTCTAGATCATCAAAGGCACTATGTGGGAATGTATGTCTTTGTTGAAATAAAAAGGAGTTCCGTATGGGAAAATTTATTTTTTGAATCTATAAATAGTATTATATTAAAGGATGAGGTGTGGCCACCACACGACTGTCTTATACGTATGAGCGTTTCAAATTATAGAATTTTAGGATTTTTTTATACAAACATTATTCAAAATCCTATTCTAAGTACTTCTATTCTCTTAATAAATCTCTATAGAATGCATACTTTGCAAGATATCAAAAAACTGCTACTCGCTAAGAGTAAAAGTACTACTTCCAGTCCTAATTTTGAAATTTCATATATACAAAAAATATTGCAAATCCAGTTCTAAATACTTTTGTACTCTTGATAAATATATATAGAATGCATAACTTACGACATACTTGCAAAAAATCGCTATTCGAAAAGAGTAAAAGTGGTACTTCGGGTCTGAATTTTGAAATTTTGTTTATACAAAAGATATTGAAAATTATGTTTTAAATACTTTTATACCCGTAACGTACTTGTCTAAAAAGCATGACTTGCGAAATATTCGCAAAAAACTAATTTTATATAAGAGTAAAAGGCCTACTTCCGGTAGGAATTTCGAAAAACTTTTTAAATAAAATTATTCTCAATTTTTTCTATGCTTTATAATTGTGAAGAGACATTCTTGACACAGCCACATGTTGTCAATAAAAAAAAATTGGTGTTTATTGAAATAAAGAAGAATATAAATGTTTTATGAAATTTAAATAAGAATTTGATTTTATTATTAACCTTATCCAAATAAAAGACTAAATAAGAAACACACCAGAGAAAAAGAGGAAAGATCACTGCTAGAACTCACAAGAATAAATTGAATGCTGAGAGGGATTAGATTTATAAATTTATAGATGAAGATTTTTAATGATATTTAATGCAATCTCAGCATTCATTGAATTTTGATGTAACCACAGCAATATGTGATCTTCTCATTGCGAAAGATCTCAACTGAACTTATTTCTTTCTTTCTGCTATAAAATATTTAACAGGATCCCAGCCAAGTTGTGTTCTGATATAACTGTTATTATTACTATTGGCCAGGGATGTGTTCAGTTGCATTAAATCCCATTTTCCGCAGTGTAAGAGCTTTCGTTAATATCACAATGTACCTATGTATTATTTTGATGGCGATTTGAATTTTATTATTTTTGGTTAATTGATAGAAAATCAAAAGCTTTTTATTGTTCGTCTGCAAATGAAGAACCTTCTCTTATATTTAAATTATTTGTAGTAATCCTATCAGACTTTAACACTACCTGACTTCATCTGACGAGCTGGACATTGGTGTGTTCGCCTCTTCGAAATTGGACCCTTTTTAGAAGTAGTAGGAGTTGACTTCTTTGGCTCAGACGTTTTCTTTGCAAACATTGTCTTCAATCAACACTACTCTCCTACAACATCTTTAGCAACTTCAGTTTGGTTTTTGGGCTATCGGTGCAACAGCTTTTATTTATCAAGTGGATATATCCCAAATTTTTCAAATCCGGCTTTTAAGTTGTTATTCTTATTCTCCTGCAACCCTTTTAAGAATTCTTTTAATAAAGTCGGAAACACATTTCTAGGAATAGTATGTAATTTAGAATTTTGATCGGGAAACAGACTGTTTCGATTCCATAAGGATTCCACAGCTACAGTTTCTTTGTTGGGCCAAAAAAGTCCACATAGACGTATGGAGTAAGGTGTTCTGAGTATGGTATGAGGCATATTTATGAACCAGACTATTGTCTATTTCTGGAGAAACGAGATACATTAACATAAAAGGAGGAATACGAGAAGGGGACTCGCTTAGCCCGACATTGTCAATATGAAAATGGACCAATTAATCAACGAAGTGAAAAAGAGAGAGCGGTACAGAATGGGATCCCATAAAATTAATATAGTATGCTACGCAGATGACGCAGTATTGTTAGTTAGTAACGAAGATTACCTGCAAAGACAACACACAAGGCCACAGAAATACAACATGCACATTTCAGGGGGGAAAAACCAAGTGCATGGTAATTAGCAGAGAACCACGCAGATGGAAACTAGAATTGGAGAGCAAAAGCATAGAACAGGTGATGACATTGAACTACCTGGGAGTTGAAATCACCAGTGAAAGAAACTTGAAGACAGAAGCAACAAAGCAAGCGACTAAAGCGATGAAAGTGAGTAGCTTTTTGAGACAAACCATATGGAGAAACGAATTTATGACTACAGAAGGCAAACTGAAAGTATACAAAACAACAGTGAGACCAATTTTAACATACGCAGTAGAGACAAGGACACAAAGGGAACAAAACAGAAAGTAAACAATGTGAAAATGAAAGTCTTAAGATCGATAACAGGAGTGACACTAAGAGATAGACAGACAAACAGTAGCATACGAGAGCAATGTAACATACAAGACGTCAACAAATGAGTGAAAACGAGAAAGAAAAAATGGAACGAACACGTAGATAGGATGCGACCAGACCAACTAGCAAACATCTCTATAAGCCATATAGCAGAAGACCAGTAGGAAGACCAAAAAAAGAGTTGGCAAGACAATATACAATCAACAACAACCGAAACTGAATAAGAGGTAGACAAACAGGAGAAATCTTAGTCGTACGAAGAAGAAGAAGAAGAAGACTATTGTCATGAAATAACACAAACTAACCGCCGTTTGCATGCGTTAAAGCAGTATATTGTTATGCAATAGTTCGACATACATTATTGGCTTTTGACGAATGACTTCGTTGATAAGGGAAATCGAAAGATTATAGTTTGTGATAAATGCCACATATCTCAGTGAGGGAAAAATTTGGGGTTTTTATTTTTTATGGGAATTTTTAAGGCATATTGAAAATAGTTATACTTGAGTATTGCATTTTTGCAAACAAAATTAGTGAATAGGTGTATAGATTGTGATTTATTGTATTTTCCGATAAAAACAATAGATATCGTCAGCCGTAAGTACAAAAATAGTTATTTATGCACCAAGTCAGTAAAGTGGTCCTTTATTGAACGAGTTCGATAAAGGCAGTTACAGACGTGGTGCATACAAAATTTTATCGCCAACCGCAAAAATTTGTAATTTAAAAAATAAAGATATAATAACTTATGACATGACATGACAGCGACAAACGATTTGTGTTTAAAGTCCTCAGTCATGGCTACGTTGACAGATATTAGCGGCAAGTAAAGTACTATATTCAACTCATTGCGTGGATATTTTATTACACTCGGACGATTACAGCACTCGCTGCGCTCGTGCTGCAAACTTCATCCTCGTGTAATAAAATTATCCACGCAAACTCGTTGAATAATATACTATTATCGACGACTAAACAATAAAGTAGGCATTATATTAATCGCTATTAATTAACACTCATAATACCCGGAGGGAATAATGAAATGCGACGGGGAATAATGAGACATAACGTTACCATTATTCCCTGCATTCCTCCAATAAGAACATAACGTTCCCAACATTGTTATAGTAACGATAGACAAGTCCGGCCATTTTACTAACTGTCTAACCGTCAAACGTCATATTTATATAGTAATTGTTAAATTATTTTGATTTTTTTTAGCAATCGTGAATTAGTCGTAGATAAAGTAGTGTATACTAACTCTCAATAATGACTATTATTCCCTCGAGCAGAGTTACTCCCTCGCCGCTTCGCGGCTCGGTTCGTAAATTAGGCTCTATGGAATAATAACTGTCATTATTGACTCGTTGTATAAACTACTATTATTTTACATTAGAATAAAGAGTTTGTTTACCCTCGTAAAACGCTATGGTAATCAATCGCTTTATTGACTGTTGGCAATAGAAAAATTAAACCTTATCCTTGCCTTTTACAGCAACTGTATCATAAACCATCTATCTTTTTTGTAGCAGTCTTTTGCAAATATTTCTCAGATTATGTTTCTTTAGAGAAATTCATGTATAAAAAAATTTTTATTCCAATTAAATTGCTGGCTTTTAGGGGGTTTGTGATATAATTTAGGGGGTTTTGGGACACTATTCAGAGCATTTAGGTGGAATTGTCTATAGTGGGTTGGTAACAGTGCAGCTGACCAGTTTGGCTCGATGCATCGTTGGAGGTATCTCCCATGAGTGTACATTACTGCACACACAGTATGCAAGTCGTGCGAGTATTACAAATACAACGTGTTGCATATTCAGCATTTCTACTGATGCGTTGATACGTCTTGAAATTTTTACATTTGTATGATCCAAAATGAGGAGGAGAATCATACAGCAATTGTAGAGGTATACACGTGAGATTTACACTTTAATAAGTATTCTGACGATTATCTGCTTCGTGACTCGATTATCTTCATATTCGTAACGTATTATTTGATATAACGCCCGATTGTCTCTCAAGTGTTTGCGCTTCTCGCTGACTCTTAGCCAGCCAGCTTCCAGCCGATACAACACTTCGACACGCAATCGCATCGAAGTTAACGCATTCACCGCCATTTATGTGATTATACGCGATTCGCAGGTTTTTGCGATTTCTTCCTTGTTCGTCCGGTTTCCTGGTACTTTCTCTACGAAGATTTATGGCCGTCGATATTTCTATTGCATTGTTATAGGTATATGCCCTTACTTTACTGAAATGTTCTCTTGGATTGCGTCTACTACCTGTTTCGTTATTAATGATTGACTCAGTATTTATTGATTGTGGATTATTGTGAATTATCTACGGGGCATATTTGGAAAGTGAGGATATACTGTTCAGTATAGGTATTTCAAAGAATGACTGATTTATTTGCAAACAATGTAGCATCTTTAATGGGGATATTACAAAACTGAATAAGAAATTAATGTTGCTCTTTGGGCGAAGAAATATATTGAAATGATACCCGGCATTTAGTTTCTTTGAAAGAATGAAATGATGACATCGGAAATTGTTTATAGACCGAAGGATTTTTAAAATCAAATGAAAGTTCATATAATCATTAATGATAATTTGTTATATTTCAAATTGCTGTTCTAAAAAATATCAAATTTTGACCTAATAATAGTTAACTTGCAAACTGCTCTTAATTTTGTAATTAGAGATTCGAACTCACGATCTCCCAATTGCTAGCTAGTCAGGTAACCTTGCCACCGGGTCACTGATGGTGAAGATTTCAAATCTTTAAATAGTATTGAATCATATCAAATAATACCTAGTTGTCAGAATTATATAACACTCTTTATTTTGTTAATATATGCATAATTTAATATCTAAAACAAACAGTAATATATAATTTATATTACTGAATTACTTTATACTTTCTTATACGTGGTATAAGGCAGTATTACATGAATATTATCGACTTAGTGTGGTTTTAAAAGAATATCTCTCTCTTTCTTTCTCTGTGTGTGTGACCACAATAGTGGCCAAGTAAATGATATCAATTCTCGGAGATCTGATTAGATTAGATTTTCAATGAAATGGTTAGACTTGAAATTATAGTCCACATTGGAGGAAAACTCAAATTTTACCAATATCATACCCAACTACTAGGTTTAGACAATTTTCTGAAAAAGACAAAAGTACTCAAAAGTCAAGTTAAGAAACTTTTTATAAACGAAAGTTTCTTGAAATTCCTACCGGAAGCACGTCTTTTATTCTTATCTAAAATCAGTTTTGTGCGAATATATACCAAGTCATGCTTTCTACATAGATATACTAAAAGTATTTAAAACTTGATTTTGAATAATGTTTGTATAAAAAATCAAAATTTGGACCAAAAGTAAAACTTTTACATTTACATAATAACAGTTTTTTGCAAATATCTCGAAAATTATGCAATCTGTACAGATTTATTAAGAGCATAAAAGTATTTAGAGCTGGATTTAGAACAATTTTTGTAAAAAAAAAAAAAAATTCAATTTCGGACCGGCAGTAATACTTTTAGTCACATTTACTGAGAAGATAAAAGGATTTAGAACTCAATTTACAGTAACTTGTGTGTAACAAATGCGAAACGCACAGACGTATAAGAAAGCCGTGTTATGCCCACACCTCATGTTTTTATTTAATTAGAATGAAATTGGTGAATGTCCTTTTAACGAAATTCTTGAAGATGACACAAAAACCTGCCTTGAGAAAGAGTAACTCTAATTGAACAAATAAGATATTAATTTTCATTTTATTTTTGAACTGAAAACATTTATCAATTACCATTTTTTTAATATATGATTTATAATTACATTTATTAAAACAACAGCAACACACACACCTAGAGAGAGAGAGAGAGAGAGAGAGAGAGAGAGAGAGAGAGAGAGAGAGAGAGAGAGAGAGAGAGTACACTATATACTGCTATATATTTTTTAGTTAAACACTTACACTATAAAGTTAAGGCAATTAATTTAAAATGATAATTAACAACATTAAGAACACAAAAAAAATAATTAGAAATGATCCTAAATTGCAATATATCTTTTCTTTGGTTAAATTTCTCCTAAACTATGTAAAATAGCGAATATATGTATAGACCAAATATATTTACACTTATTATCACTACAGTTCACCAGTTCTTCTCCTCTAACGGCGAAAAAATGAAGTAACAATGTCATTACAAACCTAGAAATACTACAATAAAATAAAAATTATTATGTTTAAAATATAGCGTAAATGAAAAAATTAGGGATATTTATATATAAAAATGTGGAAAATTATATAAATTGATAGTGGTTTCAATAAAAATAAGAAATGTTTTATTTTGACAGGGAACGAACTTACTGAATATACTGAGTATTCAGTGTCACATGTCACACTTTCAATAACGGGTGAAATATTCCTGATTTCAAATGGACAATTTGGAAACGTCTTGCTATGTTTGCTCTACCGCGACACAATATTTAATTTACAAAATAAACTTCATTGTATAATAATATGACTGGTATTATCATGTTTACGTGCAACTATAACATTGCGAATATAATGAAATTAATAACCCTTAATTTCGAATTCAAATTCTGTTAAAGTTGATTAGTATATATCTATAATTTTCAAAATCACTGCTGAAAATCCCTTAAACTGCACTTATGGGATTCTGATGCCAAATTTGACAATTAATTTGACTTCATGCAGAGGTGGAAATTGTAAAATGTAAAAATGCCTAAAATGCAATTACAGGCACATTAAATATTTTCAACTATAACCTGAAGCTATGTTTTAATTCGATGTTTGTAACATTCTTAATAAGCTACTATTATTTTTTAGTAGATCTGTCAAAATATTATGACAACAGCAAATAACTCACGACCCCCAAGAGAAATTTAAATATTGTTAATACAAAATATACCGAAAATTTAAAAGTATATGTACTTCTGTTGTAATTGAACCACAGACATTTTGAGCCGATTCGGTCACCAGTTTCACAGCTTTTCCACTACTTGTGTATGACAAGGAAGCCGGGAAAAGTCGATAACCGGGTTCACTTTATTATTTGATTTAGCTTCAGATGCCTACCTAATAAACTCTTTGAGAGAGTCACTGGAAACATGTTATAACAAGGGAGGTTCAGTTACGTCATTTTCAGGCCATGAGATTATGTGGATGTAATTCTTTGCATCGAAGTTTATGTTTAAGTTTGGAACTTTTAATTTCCTAACTCCGCGTTTACTTTCTATTTGTGCTCTTAAAACACGTCGTTAACCAAGTTCCCTTTGAATTTGGTATTTATCTGTGATGTAGCATGGACAAAAGGAAATTTTCCGGAACAGCAAAGTACCCATTTCATTGAATAACCGGGTCTATAACGTTCTTGAGATCATCAGAGAGATAGCGTGAATATGATATAATGTTAAACAGATGCCTAGAACCATAAATAAATGAATGTTGTAACTTAATATTAAACTACACAGGCGCATACATTTTCATAATGTACTCAGCCAGAGATTTTCAGTAGGATTTTCAGTTTCCACATACAATCTTAGCACGCGGTTGGCTAATGTCAACTACTTGGAGTGAGCAAGTTTTCAAGGGTATTTTAATAATAATAATAATATAACTTTATTGTCGTAAGTCATAGACATTGACATTGTCAATAAATACATATACCGGGTGTCCACACTTAAGTGCGCACTATTGATAACTCTGTTATCTTTGGAGGTGCAGAATCGGTCAAATGGGCAAAGTAGTACCATTTTTTATGGCGGTTACAATTGTGAAAATAGAAAAACAATTGAACGTCGGGTTCTCTAGATATTCGACCAAACAATTTTTTTTAAATGGAACACCCTGTATATTTTTTGGCGATTGGAAAGAGAATCGCAAACTGAACAAAAGAGTCTTAGTACACTAGTATAAAAAAATGTCAAATAAAGTAGTTACTGAGAAATCTGTATCTTTGCTTTGTTTGCATGAAATCGATATATCTACGGACAATTAAACATTCATTAAAGCCTTTAATTTAATAAGCAAATAAAAATAAATACAAAAATAGTAAAGAAAATTATTCAAATTAAATGTTCAAAGACATCTCCTTCCATTTCAATACATTTTCTCAATCTTGTGTGAACATTACGAGTAGCTCCTAAAATGGTCCTACCATAGATGGCGTTAATGATGTTGGAAATTCTTTCCTGAAGCTCATCCACTATTGCATATCTATGTTTGTACACTTGATTTTTTACTGCTCCCCACAAGAAAAAATCTAATGGCGTCATGTCAGGCGAACGTGCGGGCCACTGAATAGGACCATTTGTGCCAATCCATCTATTGCCAAATAATCTTTCTAATAACTCCCTTGTCTCACGGTGATTATGGGCAGGCGCTCCATCTTGTTGAAAGTAAATAATCTGTCTGTCTACCAAATTTAATTCATCCAGAAAATTTTCTAAAATTTCTGTCAATAATGCCACATATCTTTCTCCTGTTAAAGAACCCCGATAGAAAAATGGCCCAACAATTCGGGATCCGATTATACCACACCAAACATTTAAACTGAATCGGTGTTGTGGATTACAAGGATAAACAACAAATGGGTTTTCACGACTCCAGTAATGATTATTTCTTTTATTGATCATCCCGCGATTAGAAAAGTTGGATTCATCACTCCATAAAATGTGTCTGAAGAAATTGTGATTTTCTTCAAAAGCATTGATAAACCATTGAGCAAAAGTTAATCGTCTTTGATAGTCACCCAAAAGTAGAGTTTGAACAGGCTGATATTTAAAGGGAACATATTTATTTTTTTTCAAAATTTTATGGATCGTACTACGAGAAACACCTGATTCTCTGGACAAATACCTTACAGAATTATTTGGATGTACCTGAAAATATGCCAATACATTTATTTCTGTCTCTTGTGATAATATAAAATCATTTTTGATCCTCTTCTTTATAAAAACTGTTTCGTTGCTTCTTAATCTTCGATAAAGTTTTAAAAAATAGCGACGATCTGGTACATCACGATCAGGAAATTGCTGAATGTAACATTCGAGCGCTTTATCTGAATTTTTGTTAAACTTCAAGTACAACTCCAACATATTACACTTTTCCAAATGAGTAAATGCCATTGTTACGGTTGAAAAAATTGTAAAACCAGTACTTTTTCCACACAGTAACTTTAACAACAGCAAATACAAATAATTTGACAGCTACTAGACAATGTGACGCTTTAATTTTCCATAGGTATATCGATTTCATGCAAACAAAGCAAAGATACAGATTTCTCAGTAACTACTTTATTTGACATTTTTTTATACTAGTGTACTAAGACTCTTTTGTTCAGTTTGCGATTCTCTTTCCAATCGCCAAAAAATATACAGGGTGTTCCATTTAAAAAAAAATTGTTTGGTCGAATATCTAGAGAACCCGACGTTCAATTGTTTTTCTATTTTCACAATTGTAACCGCCATAAAAAATGGTACTACGCACTTAAGTGTGGACACCCGGTATAGTGGTTATCCTGTCCTTTGTAAAACAAGTAAATAATAAAATTTCATATATGTAAATATATATCGGGTACAATACACACTCTATACATCTACCCAACAATTACTTTATATGCTCCTCAAGCGAGCAGTAAGCTCTCTCCAGCAAAAAGCCCCTTAACTGACCCCTAAATCGATGACCGTTCGCAGACGAGCCATTCATCAAATCAGTCGGCAAAGAATTATATGCTCTAATTGCTCGATACTGGGAACTCTTTTCAAAATGTGCGGAAGTATGAAGCGGCACCGAATAGTCGTCGCAGCGCCGAGTACACATTGAGTTGTAAATGTCCCTGTTCCGAACAAACATCGATCTGTTATCCACAAAGAATGCAATTAGTTCATATATATATAAGGAAGGTAAAGTTAAGATTTTAATATCTTGAAAAAGAGGTCTACAATGTGTGCCGTAAGGAACCCCACACATTGTTCGAATAGCGCGCTTTTGTAATATAAAGACATCACTAAGATGTGTCGATGCACCCCAACAGAATAATGCATATCTGAGACGAGACTCAATATTCGCATAATAAAATGATTTCAGTGAAAACATTGCTACACATTTCCGCAACACACTTAAGCCATATATAGACGAGCTAACTTTTTTGCACAAATTTTTACAGTGATCGTTCCAGCACAATCTATTGTCCAGTGTTACTCCTAGAAAACTAGTTGACTGTGTCTCAGGCATAGATAACCCATTTTGTGGTATATACAGACTGTAGTCTAGATTTGGTTGCTTACGGAAATGTAAAAAAAATGTCTTTTGTGTGTTAACTATTAGTTTGTTCATGTTCGAAATAACACCCCTCAATGCAGCAACTGTAGATGGCACAGAATCCGACGTCACAACACATGACGTGTCATCCGCGTATTGTGACAGGGCACAATTCCCCATACCTGCTCCCAGGTCATTTATATAAATCAAAAACAAGGTAGGGCCCAAAATCGATCCTTGTGGAACCCCACAGACAATTCTCTTTGGTATCGAAAGGCGCTGCTTGGTAATCTGGCCTTCCTGACCAACCACGGAAACAATCTGATATCTGTCCGTTAAATACGACCTGAAGAGCCTCAGTGCTACACCCCTAATTCCATAACCCTCCATGTTACTCAACAAAATATCGTGTTCCAACAGGAGGTCAAACGCCTTTTCCATGTCAAAGAAAACACCCGTCGTTCAACGGCCTTCATCCATATTTGTGTAAATCGCGTTTACCAAGTTGTATATAGCATCCTTTGTAGATTTATTTGACACGAAGCCAAATTGCGCATGATTCGGAATATTATATTTAGTGATAAAATCCATTAAACGAACATTAAGAACCCTCTCATAGATCTTACTGAAGGCAGGTAGTAAGGACACCGGCCTATAGTTATTCAAACTTCCACGATCCCCCTTCTTAAAGCACGGTACTATTTTGCCAATTTTAACTTTTCTGGGAAAAGACCAGAACCAATAGCCTCATTTATCAAATACACAAGCGGGGGAGCTATATGAGCACTAATCGGCTTCAATAGAAAACAAGGTACGCCATCCATACCTGCTGACCTCTTTACCGAAACGAAGATAAATATAAATCTAGTGAGCAATTTCCACTTGATACAGCAATACAGATATCCAATAAATGTTTTTGATCTGTACTTAAATCATTTTTATCCTCCAAAAGAGGAAGGTTATTTTCAATTGGCAAGAAAGTAACCACTGGATTAACAGTTTCCTTGCTGCTGACTTGTTTCGTCTTTAAACTCGTTGGGTCCCTTCGTTTCACCATCTAAATGACAAAAAAGATGTCTCAGTGGTAGGTCATTACCATGGAACAAACAAATTAACCTTTGTAAGGGTCTTCCTATTTCTTTTTCAGTCATATTACAACGGCTATTTGAAATTTTTATTTCATAATCGAGACACGAAAAAATCTTTGAAAAAGTTCCAAAAGGTGTGTTTTTATGAAACTTTAATGTCCTTGCGGCACCTCAAGACGTACTCCAATATTTTTCATATTTTTAATTTATCTTATCTACACCAAAAGGCATTTTTTCCGCGCTATTACGAATTCAAAATCAAAAGTTGATTTTGTCGCAAACATCTTTGAAAAAGTTCCAAAAAGTGTGTTTTTATGAAATTTTAACGTCCTGGCGGCACCTTAAGACGCACTCTGATTTTTTCATATTTTTTATATATCTTATTTACACCATAAGGCAACTTTTCCGCGCTATTACAAATTAAAAATCAAAAGTTGATTTTATTGTTCCACCCTAATAGGTACTCGTACGTCATGGAATTTTAAAAGAAATTACCCTAATATTTCCTATCATCATTATTACCATTTATTTTCAAACAGAACTGTCAATCAATTTTTTTTTCAGAATCACATAAGTAGCAATACAAATAACTAGTTGGTAAAGACCAAAATACGTAACATTTCTGAAAAACTTATTCTTTATGAGGATGTCTCAACACACACATTCGTATTTAATCGTCGGTTATATATAAAAGTGGTCGATATTTATTAACTGTCACAGGAGTAATATCTTTAAATGGAAGAAAAAGGTGATGTAATTGTATAATAGTCTGCGAATAAGTGCGTAAATAATTGCGCTAAAATCCTCTAAGAGAAGCAATGAAAAAAAAAAATAGAAGCAAAAAAGAAAAACATAGGAACTCACGGGTATTATACGTCGGGAAGAAGTTCTCTTAACAGTCGCACGAAATAATTCGATGCAATAAATTCCTTCGCCATAAATATTGCCGCTGCTGTGAACAAGAGAGAGAGAGAGACGAGCGTAGAAATTTACTACTCGGAATGCAATTGCAATAACGCCTAGATGGCAAGGTAAAAGTATATAAGTATAGAAGAAGATGACCGACATAAATAGCAAAAGAGAAAATATTTTGAACCACTGTAACTGAAGTGAGTGGTGCAATTTATTAAAGGATGTACCAGATAATTTTTCAAGAGCTTTTCCACTTCAGCGTCATCCTTTTAATATGCTTAGCAGTATAAATAAAATGTCCTTTTTCATCTTGCTGCTCTGTTTGTGGTTGGGATCTCTGTGAAATGGATTTATAATGAATAGAAAAAAATTGCGTACCGCTTTACGGTTGGTTTCACTCACAATCTAATGCGAATGAGTGACTATATGCTAATATGACATTTAAATTGTATAATAACACTTATTGTATTTAAAATAATAATAATTCTTTATTGTCGTAAGTTTCAGTACAGAAAACTTGGCAATGTCGATATATTTTATTATTAAACAAGCATACAGATACATTACAAGGAAAAATAAGAAAAGATTATAGGATCCTGGCCTTTGATAATTAGGAATTTTATCCTTATTGTGATTAATATGCTTTAATTATTGATTCTGAATGCTTGTTTTATTTTTTTTTAAACTTATTTATATAAATATTTTTACTGGGGGTCCTACGTATATTAATCGGTTTCTGCTATGCTTTGAAGATAATATGTAAGACAGTAAAGACGCAGGCAGCGCAGTATGTCTATTAGGAATATGTGGGTTCTCGCTTAGCACATGGCATCATTTTTTGGGGAAACAGTATGGATGTTGGTCGTCTATTTGTAGGTACTACAGAAAAGGTATATTTGACAGTTATTCAAATTAAGCAGTCGCGACTCGTGCAGACAGACATTTATAAACAATAACATACTTATCTTAACGGGAATCTATATACTAAAGTGTGCTGTATTTGTAAAAAATGATTACAACGACGATTTTTAGTAATTATACACTGAAACATGGAATGCTTGTTACACTTTGAGTGATTTTTTTGACACCAGTTTTCAATCAGTTTCTTAACAATACTGCTTTTGTTATATAACACAGGCCAACAAAATAAAAAAAATTTTTTGGTGCCTGAGATCTAAGAACCGAGTTTAGATATACGTAATGTGCTGATTCTAAAACTGGCAGCAGATTTTTTCTATCAGCTCTAGTTTTTGAGGTAGAGACTAATTGAATTTAGTTCTAATAAAAGGCAAAAATAAATAAATCAACATCTCTTTAAAATTCAAAATAGAAATTTGGTACTTAAAACTAGGATCTAATCAGCCAGATATACCTGAAATTGTCCGTCAACAAATATTCCTAGAACTGGTTAACCCGCATTACTTAATTCTATGAATTTTATTAGCTATTGTATATTTGGAATTCCCTATGATCCGATCTCCCCATACCTGCTCAACCCCGACTAATTGGTGTTGGAAACATAGTACCTGTAGTCTACCTTTATCCTTCTCGACTTAGTCTATTGTGTAGTTTTGGCAAATAAAGTTGTGTCATAATTTTGTGTACATTTTCGTCGTGTTATAGTGTTAAAACTAAAACAATGGCATCCACAAGCAGGCGTAGCTGTGTAAACCATCCAGATGTTTTTCGTTATGTATGTGGCGAATACACGGTGAAAGTAAATAGAAAAACTATTTCTGAATTTGTGAAAAGGTCTTATCTTGCCTATTTTGGCGTTCATTTGGGAGATCAAGATAAATCTTGGGCTCCACATGTGGTGTGTAAAACATGTGGTGAACATTTGCGACAGTGGACAATTGGAAACAGAAAGTGCTTGAAATTTGGTGTACCAATGGTTTGGAGGGAACCACATAACCATTATGATGACTGCTATTTTTGTCTCGTTAATATTAAAGGCATAAATAGGAACAATCGACATAAATGGACATATCCTGATCTAGATTCTGCAAGAAGACCTGTACCGCACTCTAATGAAATACCCGTTCCAACCTTTAGCAATCTCCCTGATATCCCGGAAGATGATACAGAAACATCAACGTCTGATGAAGTTCAAAGAATGCAATCAGAAAACGACAGTGACTTTGAAGCAGATTTAACAACTCCTCAGTGTTTTAATCAACAAGAACTGAACGATCTCATGAGAGACCTATACCTCTCAAAGGAGTGTGCTGAATTACTGGCATCGAGATTAAAAGAAAAGAACCTTCTTTATCCAGGCACTAATGTTACATTTTATCGTAAGAGAGAAATGGATCTGCTGCCTTTTTTCACTCAGAAAAATAAGCTGGTATTCTGTAACGATATGAAAGGAGTCTTAGAAAAAATGGGTTTGCCATATTATACCTCAGACGAGTGGCGCCTTTTCATTGACAGTTCAAAACGTAGTTTAAAATGTGTGCTTTTACATAACGGTAACAAATATGCCTCAATTCCTATTGGACATTCTACTACCATGAAAGAGGAGTATAAAACAATAGCACAAGTTTTGAAACAAATTAAATACGAAGAACATCAGTGGGCAATTTGTGTTGATTTGAAAATGGTGAACTTTCTCCTTGGACAGCAAAGTGGATATACAAAATACCCCTGTTTTGTATGTCTTTGGGACAGCAGAGCTAAAGATCAGCACTGGGCTAAGAGAAATTGGCCTTTAAGAGAAACTATGGTTCAAGGAAAACAAAACGTAGTGAATGAACCTTTGGTTACGAGAGAAAAAATCTTGCTACTACCCTTGCATATCAAGTTGGGGCTTATGAAGCAGTTTGTGAAAGCGTTAGATCGAAGGTGGAAATTGTTTTGGTTACTTGTCACGTAAGTTTCCTGGGATTAGCACGGATAAACTAAAAGCTGGTATATTTGATGGTCCTCAAATAAGGCAACTTATTAAAGATCCACAGTTCACCACATCAATGAATGAGACTGAATCTAACGCTTGGGGTTCATTTGTTCAAATAGTTCAAAAGTTTCTTGGAAATCACAAAGCAGACAATTACATAGAATTAGTGGAAACTATGCTTTCAAATTTTCATATTCTCGGTTGTAACATGAGTATAAAAGTTCACTACCTCCACAGCCACCTAGATCGCTTTCCAGAAAATTTAGGTGATTATAGTGAAGAACAGGGAGAAAGATTCCATCAGGATATTAAAACTATGGAATATCGATATCAAGGACGATGGGATAACCACATGATGGCCGACTACTGTTGGAGCCTTCAGCGAGACTGCCCCAGTAAACTCCATGCTAGACAGTCGTATAACGAGAATTTGTAGGTGATAGTGACTAATATCAATATGAATGTATGTTAATCTACTTTTTATAATAAATATTTAATATATGTGTTTTTTTTACTGGCAATACTAATAGTTATAACGTAAAATATATATAGAGGTTAAAAATCAGTAAATAATTCCTATTTTAAAAACTAGATCTGATAGACAAAATCTGATGGCTATTTCGGATTCTCCACCCAAAAATTACCCAGGAACAGTTAAAAAATCACCGGCACCAAAATGTGTGTTGGCTTGTGTAATTTATCCTGTATGTTTGCACTTTTTTCATATGAAATAGTTTTTGGCATATTTTTGTATATGACGCTGTCTATGTTTATTGTAAACCTGTGACGAATAAACTATTATTATTATTATTGCTGTTATGTTAAGGGTGTCAATTAAGCGTCCTATATAGTGGATATGTGAATAGTTGAAAAATAGGAGATTTTTGATGAAAGATATTTTTGTTGATTTTAAATTTGGAGAAAACCTTTCAACGTCAACTTATGAAGAATTTCGTAATAATCAAATTTAGAAAAAAATTATCTGATTAAAGAAAGTTAATTAATATGTCAAAATAGAAAAAACAAGTTTTCTCAAAAATCCTTTATATCAGATTTGTTTGCTTTAGTTCACGATATAAACTGAATTAAGAGCTACCCCGCTCTGCACTTATTTTTCGTTCACCTATTCTTTACTTTGTTTTAAATGAATATAAAATAAATTAAAATTAGGCAACCCACATTACAATGAATTGTTATTCTGGTAAAAATCTTTCCCGCGGTTACAAATGTGTAAATATTTGGTGATAAATGAATTTCTATTCGCTTAGATAATGAGTTATTATTTCAAATATTTATTATATGTTCCCTATGTGTAATAAGTACTCGGACATCCTTGGCTTATTAAATTATGTGCTATGCAACCAATATTACATTTCCGATCCACTATATAGGACCCTTAATGCACAAGCTTATGATTGGAATGTAGAAATTTACTTTTGCTACATTACCTGGATGTGATAGTGTATGGCCTTTGGCTTTTTAAGCACACATTTTCAATTCAATTCATAGCAACAATGTGTTTCATTTCTGTAAATGAATTTCAAAAGTACATGCTACATTTTTATTGAGGATGTACGTGCGCATCTGTAAGCACAAAGGGTTGCCTATATGATGTTATTTCCGGATTGTCTTTTAAAAATACACATAGTTTTATTTAAGTAATAGTAAGTTATATTAATATACGAGTATCATTATTGTTGTGATAAATTAAATACCTGTGCATATATAATTCATGACGAGTAATTCTTAAAGATGGAGTAAACTTTTATATGTTATTTGTGCTATTTCCATCGTTTGGATTGTGAACAACCATCGTTTCGGCGGACATTACGTCTACCATCTTCAGGGTAACCCTGTAAAGGACCCTTTCTTGCCAAAACTAAAACTAACTTGCGTTTTTGAGATGATATTTGTGTAAAAGACTTATGCCAGTTCTAATTGTCAATGTGACGAGTTATGTCATACTTGATCTGAATCGGAGCTGTGTAATGTAGTATTAGATAACGTGTTTATACACTCACGAATAATTGGCACGCAGACCCCTTTAATCTTCTGGCTTGGTCTACTTATAGGATTAGTTACTCTAGCCATGTATACAGCTACTTATACCATGTTCTTCTTTCGTCAGAATTGTCACGTCTTTCTATTTTATTTGATGGCCTGCTTCCCAAGCGTGTTATGTAAAGCGCGATATTTCAGTTTCTCCTATACGCAAACCAATTTCTTTTGTTCTTTAATTCTTACTTCTAGGGGCCACCTGGTTTCTCCTATATGTGGACATCCACAGTCACACGATACTGTATTTACACAGTTTTTTTTATTTGGTTTATGTTGCATGGCTTACTTCTTGTTAGGATCGATGTAACTGTATTGTTGATTCTAATCGCATTTTTTATATTATATTTGTTGCGTATTTTCAGGATTTTTTCTGATAGGCCTTTTATGTACGGAACAGCCGTAGTACATACGGTCTCCGGTTGGTCTGGATTCGGATTACTAGATGATACCCCGGTTTTTATTGCCTTGGCCAACATGTATTCAGGATACCCATTTAATTTTAAGGTGTTAATTATTCATCTTCGATCTACTTCTTTCCTATCCCGTTCTTCCGATCATATTACTCTGGCTGTATCAGATAAGCACCTGGCCACTCATACTTTGACATTATGTGTGTGAGTGGAATTAAAGTGTAGGTAATTTCCTGTATTCATGGGCATTCTCTGCACTGAGGTTTTTAGTGCGCCATTATCAAGTTTCCGTACTAGTACATCAACAAAGGGTATCTTGTTCCCTGTTTGCATCTCCATGATAGATTTTATGGTGTCCTCTATGTTATTAATGTGATGTTGGAAACCTTCGAATGTGTGTTATCCGTGTGGCCATATAACAAAGGTGTCATCGACATAGATAAGATACCACTTTATTTTATCTTGTATATATCGTTATATAAAATAATTATTTACGAGGAGTATTTTAATTTTTTTTATTTTAAATCAATTTGTACCCGTATATAAATTATATCGTCAAACAGCTATTACGACATAAGTGCTTTGGGCAAATACTTACGCAATAAATCAAAAGAAAATTAGTATGAGAATTTATGCAATCAATATATGTGACACGTGTCCTTGAGGATATCATTGGTCGAACGTGTAAAATCACGGTTATGAAATCAATATCAAGCCATATTAATAGCTACGCCTAGACATCAGTACTGGCAAGTGACTATATAAATTAAGCACGTGCTCCCTGATTTCAAGAATACAGAAGTATGTGCCTGGGAATGAAAATGTTGTTCATGACCTGAGAATGACGTGCACATACTATTTATATTACCTCCTAATTGAAGTATACAATATTCTCAAATATTGTAATATTGTTTAATTTTACCCATCAATCCACTAAGAATGTTTCAATCAGAAGAGATAATGAGAAAGAGAGTACACTGCATCTGAGTTAAGAGCCGTTGGATTTATGTTGTGCTAATGCATAATAAGAATGTAAAATAAAATTTTATTGAACCCACGATATCAAGATATGCCTGTGAAACCTTATACACCACTTAAAATAAAAAAAAACATAATTAAACTAATGTCGTGGTTATCGTCACCTACCGAAAGTGATGTGCGTGAATGAGAAACTATACGACTTTTTATTCTAAAAATATGGCAAGAATGTTAGATGCGAAATTAAAAAGAAAAATTGTTCTTTTTGATTTCTTTTTTTTTTTTTAAAGTCGAAACAGTCGAGCACAATTTCAACATTAAATTAAAATGCAACAACGACAAAATCTTATATTTATCGATCTTATGTCACATTTTTATCAAGGTTACTTTGCCTCTTTAGTAAGAAAATTTTTACTTCCAGTAAGTTATTCGTGTTTGATTTTCTTCTTCCTGAAATAAATGCATATCTGGAAATAACACTTAGAGGCAGCAATCACGATGAATGAAAGATGTAACCAACGTCTAATTGCCTGGTTGTTAGAAGTACGTTTGAGAGGTCTGACCTTTTGCCCGTGAACATCGAGAATTAATTATGGATGTATCGGTAAACTTGGTTGTTAAATTTAACTTATTGAGTGAGTATATAAAACTGGGAAGTTCACAATCACGAATCCGTTATTTGTCGACGGCACAGTTTTACTTCAGAATTCTTACTTATACAGTAAAAGCTCGTTTCAATGGATAATCGCGGGATCAATTACAAAACAAATTCACAAATTCTAATCACGTCAAATGCTTACTATGCCAAAGGCAGTGGTAACTTCGTTGGTGCAACGAGGAATAAATTTAATTGAGATTACTCTTAACATAGCGCTGTGTAACTCAGGTTAACAAGCTTAACAACAGATAACAGCTAATGCACTAAAAACATTATTATTATTATTTAAACAAAAGTTGTTCCTTGTATTAAAGAAGATTTTAATATTCAGTTTGGAAGTAACTTTAATTCTGATTGAAGAGCGGTTAGTACTTTCTTGTACGTAGTATAATTAATTACTTTCTTATATATAGTGTGTTAGACCACGATAGCGGTCAAACAGCTAAAGCTATCAATACCAAACTTTATGTTTACAAGTATAATCTCCGCTTTTTTATTAAAATCGGTAGACCTCAAGTAGTATTTTACTTCAGTGAAGAAAAAAATCATTTTGCCAATCTTTTCTACTAAAATTAAACACATTTATAAAGAATTCAAATATGCTTAAAAGTTGATTTGAATTTATTAAAAAACTTTTTCTCTTACCGAAAATCAGTTTATTGCAACTATCTAACAAGTCGTGCTTTCTAGGTATACATATTATGAGTACAAAAGTGTTTTTAAAGCTTTATACTGAACACTTTTGGTATAAAAAAAATTCAAAAGTCGGCCTGGATATAACACTTTCACTCTTATCGAATAGCAATTTTTTGGAAATATGCATTGTATACAAATTTATCAAGAGCAAAATAGTATAATTACATACCGAGGTGGAAAGTGTTTCATTACTGTCGAGAGATTAAGTAGTTAACCGAGACGCGAAGCTTCGAGACAAGAAGAAAATTGATGGATTTACAATAGGATTTTATATGATTTTTGTATTAATTTTTTTGCAAAATTCGCACCTGAAATAACACATTTACTCAGAAGTTGATTTTTTTAAGAAGATAAGAGGGTTTAAATCTTAAATTTGGACAACTTTTGCATATATTTGCAGATGTACACGTTTTAAAGGTCTCCTAAGACCTGTAAAACGGTTTTTGAAAAATTCTATTTCTCTCTCTTTGTGTGTCTCTGACAGTTTGCGTGTTACAACGATAGCGGCAAACGAATAAAGCTATACAAGGGAGTATAATCTTCTTTTAAGATCCGATTAGATTTTCAGCGAAGTCAATAGAACGGAAGTAGTGGTTTATCGAAATTTTGCAATATCTGGTCACTTACTAAATAAAATGAAAAAAAGAGTCTTAATGTTCAAATTTTAAAAATTCATTATATTGGCAAAATGAATTTAGTTACCAGTGCATAAAACAAAAAACATTAATTACGGCTGTCAGAATAAATTGATTTGTCAGTGTCACAATAAAATAAGTGTTATTTCCTTTTCTAAATCAGAATAATTTAACTTTTGCCAACTATTTTATTAATAAAAATGGTGCTATTGACCACTATCCTCAGAAGGTTAACGTATGGGCAGGAATTATTGGTGACAAAAAGTCCATTCTTTTTTGCTAACAATTTGACTGGAGATAGATACTTGAAATCAATTAAAAAAATTATAGGTTGTCATTTAAAAAAAATGTTGGTGACGTCATGAAAAACAAAGACTTAAGAAACTGAAAATGCATGAAAATATTACCTTTAGTTAGAATCGCTATACGCCTTCGAGATATTTTTTCAAAAAATGAATATTAACGAAGTTATCCCTTTATCCGTTACTTTATTTCCACACTCGAGGTTCACCAGAATTTGATGCCATTAATTCCAGGGACCAAGACGATTATGACGCTATACCCGAGTTGCCGCTATAGCCGATGAAGTTATAAAAGTTGTGCTGTATTTTTAAAAATTTAATATTTGTACCGGAAGTAACACTTTCAGTCACAGGTTATAAAAGATAAAAGTTTTTAAAACTTAATTAATTATATTAAAAACTTAAAATAAACGTATAAGACAGTCGTGTGGTGTCCACACCTAATGTTTTATTTTTTATAGCTAGCTGGAAATAACATTTTACTCTCATATTACGTAGTCATAATAAATTTTAAAGATTATAAATGTGCGCTTAGTTCTAAAGTTGATTTCGAAGGTCGTGGGTGTCAATTTATTTAATAATATTATTATACAATAATCTGTAAGCGCTGCTGGAAATGCGATCGGTAAAACTAATCCTTTTCAATGATAACGATTCTATTCTTCCAGACAATTACAGTAAATTATTAGGAACGTGATTAATACTATTTCGCCAGTCTTAATAAGCAATTCAAACTATCAATTTGCTTCTAGACGATCGCCAAATACACAGTCGAAGTGATACGACGATGACCTAAATGTAATTGAATATAATCATTATTGTTTGAAGGCGGTCTACCGCGGAATCTCCGATCCCATGACATTGATTCGAAGGCCCTCGAATCATCACATCGTTCGCGAAATGCTTCTAATCGGTTTATTTTTGCTAACGCACGCTTGTCACATAAATAAATATCGAAATACGTATGCACAGGAATACGTCGCCGAGCGACTTAAGCCGTGTCGCGTTCACCTTGTTGAACACGACTAAGAACAATTGATGTTGATGAGCAATTCGTATCATGGAACGCGTGATTTCGCATTCGTTTTGCCAGTGTATATGTCTAACGGAGTTTTTATGATACTCCAAGACACCACATTGAATTTGTAAGATGTTAGCATGATGTATTGAATTTATGGTGAAATGAGAAAAGGAATGATTAATCTTCTGTATAAAATAGATGGATTGGAATATATCAAGAAAAATGTATGAATAAATTTCGTGTTAATAATTATACAACTCCGTCATAATAGCATACGATTTTTGTTTGTTTTTACAGTAAATAATAGCACTAATTTTCAGTTATTTACGGTTGTGGAAAGAATGCTGCTATTTCTGTTAATGCTCGGAACAAGATAAATGAAGCAACTTGCTTAGATATCTGAGTTTGTGTATACAAGAATGAAGCATTTGTAAAGTATTATATTGCACGTATTTACATTTATTTCTATACAGGCTGTCCCAGAAAAAAAGACGGAGTATCAAAAATCGAAAGCTAGATTGTGTAAAAACGTACCCTCAAAATATCAAGTCTTTATTCGTGCACAGATGGCAGAAAAAAAAATAATAAAGAATTTAATTGGCCTTACGCCGACCCTGGACTAAATGTCCACCTGCTTCGCTTTCACAATCGTTCCTTTTCAGGACCACCATATTACTTGTGTTAAAAACAAAGGAGGAGGAATAGATACTTCATAATAAATATCAAACCATTAATCACTTTAATTTTACACTTACTAGAAAAAAAATACATTCTTGATATTTACTACGATTTATTGAATATTCTAAAATAATAATAATCAGCTGTTTCCGACAACAAACACATTAAAGAGCATCAACCTTCCTATTTTAAAAATAAAAACAGTCTTTTATTGTCTGCAATAAAGTGCGTCGCCCATCTGGGTCACAAACCGACTACATAGCTGCGCTTAGATACATCGGGCAAAAAATATGTTTTATATGAATGAGTACGATTTAACGTTTTTTCCCGTTTTATACAAATAAAAGCGTATTTTTCTATGAATGCGTGTTCGTTCCTATTTACAAATGAGCATTCTTACGTGTATTTATAAACATACATTCTGTGCCAGGTCCGTAATGTAATTTTTTTATCTAAAAAAACAATAGAGAAAATTAAATCTTTAATTTCTTCGTTATTGCGGTATATTTTTGCCTGTTTCTGTTCGGACTTTACATACCTGCTACTCCGTCTTTTTATTTATGGGACAGCCTGTATATCGAAATAAATCAATTCCATGTTTCCAGCAGTGACACACAACAACACCAACAGCAATACATTTTGCATTTGGAAATGACATAAGTGTTTTTGATAAAAGCATTTTAAATTTAAGCCGACCATACGTCCCGAATTTCCCGGGGCAGTCCCTAAATTTCAGTCCCTGTCCCAATTTTTTATATCTCGCTTATTGGTCCCGAATTTATCGCATTTGTCCCGAAAAACAGTAGTGTGAGAACGCAAAAGTTTAAATGCATATATGTATTTATTTAAGTAGTGTAGATTGCAAACCGAGGAGACAAACGTAAGTTAAGAGGCGCGCACCATATCGGCCGCATAAACAGGGGATTCCCCACCTAGCGCTTATCTTACCCAGATATATTAATTCGATTGTGATTTGAATTTATAATATATACATATATTTTTTAATTATCAAGGATGCAGGCCATGTTTTACTGTAGTTTAATTTAATTTATCATTTCCTTTTACCATTGATTTTTTTAGTAATGGGTTTAAAAAAACGAAAGTGTACATTGAGCGAAGACCTACAGAAGCGGTGAAAAAATTATAAGCGATACCGATCTACGGTTCTTTAAAATTTTCAATAAACCATGGTGGACATAACGATATTAAATTTCATATATAGTAATAAACATAAAATGTCAAACTCTGCTGCTGCATCTAGCTCGTCTTTAAGGAATTTCTTCAAACAGGAGAAAATGCGTGAAAATGAAGGAAAATTAGCTGCAGTAGAAGGTACTTTTGCATACTAAACTATTTGCCACAACCATAGCTTTAGGTCTATGGATTGTACGTACGTCCAAGCTTGTTCCAATACTTGTTAGATTTATGGATTGGAAACCAAAATAAATGTTGAAACATTCATGCTTCAGAGAAATATAAGATTACTTTAGCAAAATAATTTATAAGGGTTACAAATTTATTATTTTGTTTAAAAATTAATAATGCCTTTTAATTTATTCTTTATTCCAACACAATAACAATAATAATAAAAAAAATATTTTTAATAATTTGTATAGTGTCCCGAATTTCGAACTTCGAAATCACCTTAAATTTTAATATACCACTAATTTTTTTTTTGACAAGAAACGGTGCTACACTGGGCTACCCTGAAGATGGCAGACGAATGTCTGCCGAAACTCCGGTTCATCAAAATCTAAAAAACGATGGAAATAGTTCAAACAACATTCAGATTCATATTTTATTTACTATTGATGTAGGGGATCTGAAAACATTACCAATATTTCCGCCAGAAATAATATAGTTTTTACCATCTGCATATAGTGTCAATTTACACGATATCAATGATTGATGCATGGTTTTTGCATAAATATGAATAGGGTTGGCCCAAGTACTGGACGCTGTGGAACGTCTCCTTTCATTTAGGTAGGGGTTCATACTTTACCACATCAATGTCCAACGCTATCGTAACCTTAATTATCGTCTTATTTTCGTAAAACAAGAATAAATCACTTGCTGTGCAATATACAGGGTGTACCACTTATAACTCCCAAGTCGAATATCTCGGAAACGGATAAAGATATTTGAATTTTGTAAAAAGTAGTTACTAAAGAATGTGATCGACTCTAGTTTGCTCTCACAATTGTGTTTTATTATGTGAAGATATAGATGGCGCTGCGATGAAAAGAATTTTTTTGATCGCCACAATCTTCATTTGTTTTTTATTTGAAAGAGTATTAAAATTAATGTAAATTTTATTATTTGTGTTAATTTCCAAAATTTAACGGTTTTATAGATATTCGTGTTTAAAGAAAGTAAGAGTAATTTTAAAGTTTTGTCGTTATTTTGTTTAAATACTTAAAAGAATCAAATATAACTAACAAAGATGTTGCCTTTTTGATTGCTACATAACGTATATCGCCTTATTAGTTCTCTTCCGCAAATTTAACAATGTATTTCTACTAATTCTTTGAACACTTGCATAAATTTTATTATAAAGGTCGCCAATATCTGTTATGGGTTCCTTGTAAACTTCAGCTTTCAAGTAACCCCACAAGAAAAAATCTAACGGGGTTAGATCCGGCCACCTAAGAACGCCATTAGTACCAATCGAACGACGTGGGAACATTTGATTAAAATAGTCAGTAACTATGTTGGCATTATGAGCAGGTGCCGTCTTGATTTAACCACATATTATTTCGCAGTTCTATAGGTACATCTTCCAAAAGTAGTGGTAACTCATTCTGCAGGAAATGTAAGTAGCGCACACCAATGAATGTTTCATGATAAAAGTGGGGGCCTAAGATATATCCGTTTAAATTTCCACACCAAACGTTAACGCCAAAAACTGTTTGATTTTTGGTTTGCCTTATCCACCTAGGATTATCTTCTGACATTATGCTTAATTAAAGTCCTATTGTTGTGAAAACGACATTCGTCATTCCACATGATCTGATTCATAAAGTTGTTTTCCGCTAACATTACAGAAAATTCTGCCAGAAAATCGAGTCTGCGTTGATTATCTCCTATTCTTAAATGGTGCACTAAATGAACTTTATACGCAAAGTGAGTAAATATTTGAATGAAGCTAATTATAAAGACAATTAATAATCAAGCAAATGTCACTAATGTGTGCTAATGTCAAAATAGTTCCTAAATAATCAAAGCAAGCATACATACATCTAACACAGACATGAATGCTTTTCTTCCTACATACCTATGGGTGCCTATGAAGTGGAATTTATAAAAAGGAACTAACTATAAAATTTAAATTGTGAAGTAACTATAATAGCAAGAATTGTGAATATGTTTACTGCTATTTTTCCTTACAAATTAAATATTTAAACAAAATAAAGACAAAAATTTAAAATTACTCTTACTTTCTTTAAACAAGAATATCTATGAAACCGTTAAATTTTGGAAACTAACACAAATAATAAAATTTACATTAATTTTAATACTCTTTCAAATAAAAAACAAATGAAGATTGTGCCGATCAAAAAAATTCTTTTCATCGCAGCGCCATCTATATCGTCACATAATAAAACACAATTGTGAGAGCAAACTAGAGTCGATCACATTCTTTAGTAACTACTTTTTACAAAATTCAAATATCTTTATCCGTTTCCGAGATATTTGACCTGGGAGTTTTAAGTGGTACACCCTGTATATCAAGTACTTTCGAATGATCACTGACAGGGAAAGCTATCGATTTTCATTTATTATAAAACCCCGGAAATTAACCCAAACGAAATATAGGTGGTTTTAACTAAATAGGTAATCATCCTGGTATTTACTTTTTCGAACATTTTTGAAAAGAAAGGTGTCAAAGACATGGATCTGCAATTGCTGAATTTTGTCATGCAAATTATCTTTTTTTGTAATTACGAATTATATTGCTCAGTTTCAAACTGTTGACAAACATTACATCTGTCATTTTAAAGAAAATAAAGCATACCTAGTATTCAACACATTTATAATTAATCTTTTTTAAAATGCGTATTTATTTTACTTCTACTGTATTATATAAAGTTGTTTCTGATGTAATTGTTTACTTACCAATCGCAACAATATTGTTTTAATCGTTACGCAGTTATAATTTACCTTTGCCCCTCTTACGTAAATAAAATATTGCACGCACAGTAAATTCTTTTAAACATAAACATTAAATTAAGCCGACGGCCTCCATCTCCCCGTTTGTTTGTTTGTCTGCCTGTATATACACAGGTGTATCTTTATTCAACAGCAAAAAAAGGCAAAACAATACTTAATATATGATTAATAATTATTATTTACATCGAACGACGATTAAAGTCAAAATAATGGCAGAACTTTTATTTTACTTTAATTATGTTCCTTATTTTTATATTTGAATGTTTTCTTTTGTTTTATACATTATTATATTTTCTGTAATGATTGTTCTATTTCCGCTCCGAATTTTGAAAAACATTTTTAATGCAATTTTTCTCAAATTTAATTTTGAGTATACTTGAATTCTTTATAAATTTGTTTAAACTTAGGAATTGACGAAATATTGCCTAAAGTCGATTTTATCATTGAAGTAAACTACTACTTCCGGTCTACCGATTTTACTGAAAACCTAATCAGATCTCATGAGGGAGACTATAGTTGTAAATACAACAATTAGAATTGATATATGTAGCCGTTTGACCGATATCGTGGTCACACACACATAGACATCTGTTAAAATTCACTTCACTTCAAAATATAGACATCTGCAAAAATCTTGAGGTCGAAAATTTTCGTCATCAGAATACATCCTTACACTACGTATAAGAAAGTAATTATGCGCACTGCGACGAATGTGTTTAACCGATTCAGTCTTAGTTGGCTTATATGAGATCTTATGGGTTTGATTATCAATATTCTGTTTTCAACTACTTCTGCGGGTGGAATACACTACACTTCAGGAATATTTTCTTCACAGTGATTAACAATGTGTGTGGTATTTTGTTATATGATGCTGTAATTTTCAAACAAATACAAAATGGTATAATTCAGTTTCTTTTGAATTATTTTTAAATATAGATTACAATTTTGGAGTTTAATACATTATGTCCGACTAACTTTGGAAAATAATAGTTAATGCTACACAACAATTATCATTAAATAAATGATAAATGAAGAACACTCTTTGCATAAACTTACAAGAGATGTCTGTTCTATTAAGCTACCGATATGTCTGTTATACAGCTTGTGTAATGATACACTTGATATTACCAGGTAAATATTGCAACGTCGTATTCTTTGGCCGTACTGGGAATGCGACGAAACATAGGAAAGAGTAGAGATAACTGCTATATTGCCAAACGATGCTTCACCGTTAAATGTAGCGAGAGCGGGGATACAGTACGCTACGTTGCAATTCTGATGTATTTTGGACTTGCTATATCAAGTGTTGCATTATACAACCGGTACGTATTCTGAATGATGTTAATTGGTCCATTTTGTTGCAGGTAATTTTTCATGAGTGATCGTTAGAAATCTACTGTGTGGTGGTATGTATAAATTGTTCTAATGAATAACTATAGTATTTAAACGAGGTGTCAACCCATTTAGTAAAGCAGTAGAACTTAGAAACTGCGTCTTGTCTAATTGAAATATAAATAAAGTAATTTGTATAATATAATTTAAATCAAAAACAACACGTTAAAATGGGTAAATATAACGGTTTGAAAAATTACTATTTTTCTGCCATATAGGCAAAGCATTTTTCTGATTTCATTGTTTTTTCATGTTTTAAGATTTCGTCAAATTTTCTTTGCATTACCCGCTTGTTTCGTCTACTGGATATTTTACGCCCCACATCCACAGTCGAACATGTTGGCTAACCTATACTTGGTTCTAAATCCATCAGCGAACCCAAGATGTTGGGCGTAGTCAATACATAGTTGAAGAGATTAGATTCAGCTTATTGCTACAACGTCGTTTTGAAATATATTTTGCATGGGTATTGGTGGTAGTGTTTTTTGTTTACATAAAAGGAACAAAAGAGAACCTCCACTAAAACCGTTTACTTCAGAACATAAACGAGCCAGCGGAATGTGTGTTGTTACCATAATGAATGTTCCATATTCTGATATGGAATAAACCCAGTTCATGTAATAAGCCGCAATTTCTTCGGCAAAACCTTTATATAAAGATGGCGGCATTTGCATATGGCTTGGAATAAGTACTTATGGACACACCAACACACAGAACTAGAACCAGCATGTAATATTTATTTATGAACCAGGTGCGGGAAGACTTTTTTCCCTCATGAGCACACTTTCAAAGCACGAGCGACCGCAGGAAGCGAGTGCTTTTAATTGCGCGAATTCGTGGAAGATATCTTCATGCAAGTGGTTTGTACAATATTTTTTGTACGAACATTAAATTAAAAAAATATTATTGGTTAATGTCATTAGTATCATACCTAACCTAAAATAGATTATCTAATTAATTTAAGCATTTTATGTACGTAACTATTACTCACCTTTCCCTAAAATTATGTTATTATATTCTTACACATGGAAAACATGAGGTATTTATTCTTATATTTATAAATTTATAGTACATTTATTGCGTTTTTTGGTTTAATTACAATTTATTATAAACTTCCAATATGAATGTCGATGTAGTTAAATAGATGGCGCTTGAATGTCGCTTAAGATGTCGTCAAATAGATGGCGCCAGAATTTTTAATTATTACTCCTATTTCCCCAACTTTTAGTGAAGAATAGTCGAGGGATGTAGTATTTTATAGACTAAATTTTATTACTATCAAGTTAGATTTTTTTAAATGTCCCAAAGAGCCAGTGTTTTTTTCAATTTATATAGTCGCCTCGACCGGGAAATACTCCTTCCTGGTCGAGCGTCACATGCGCCAAATGTCACTTTACAGGCGGCGAGCACAAAATAAATATTTGTACTTCTTTAATTATGCCATGCATTATAGTCGTGAATAACTAACCCTTCTTGTTGTAATCCGGATGAATGTGGACACCCTGGTCTTAAAAAAATTCTAATGTTTGCTTATAAAAATTTTATGGTCTTTAAAAACTTTCATTGATTCCTCTGTTTCTTAATCTATTCGGTATAACGCACGTTGATATTTCTATTCCTAGGAGCGCTACAAATACATTATTATTTTTGTCTTTTTAATTGTTTAATCGTAAATATATGTAAAACCTCTGCCCTTTCTGAATGCACTTTGCGATTTTGCCACTTGTAGTTCTACTATAGATTTCAATCTCTTTTCGGGATAATACAACTTTAAACTAACAATTCTACGTCACAGAAAATGATACTGGATAATGTGATCTCTTTGTGTCAATTTGATCAATTAAATTTCCAATTTTTTTATAACATTCCATCATTTTTAATATGTAAAATACTAAAGGTTCTATTAAAGTTGTGTTTTTCTTCCTAAAGGCCGTTAGAGTAAGCAAAATCAATCCTCTTTGTTCTTAATTAGGGCTCGTTTATCATAGATGTAACCGTAATCTGAAGTCCTTAGTCTTAATTCTAATATCAGTAAAATAATTGCATTGATTCATAATAGCGAAGAAAGTACGAACGAATCTCTATAAAATTGTTTTATCAAAATCTTATATGACATGAAATGGATCTTATAAAAGACTTGTGTACCAGATTTGTTGCTCTTTTGTCATAATTATTTTGCGATATTTTGGTTAGGCTGGTATTATCCAATATCTTATTTCTTAGTCATAATTTTAGACTTTAAATGTTTTTATATAATTTTCTAATTACACATTCATCAAAATAAACACAAAGGCAAAATGCACCACTAATTTACATTATTCTTGCATTATTCTCCTTATGATTTCTTGTTCCAGAAAAAAACTATATTTTTCATTAAATCAGTAAAAATACTTAATCAAAGTTCAATGCTGGAAGTGGCAGACACTGCTTAAATTTTTGTACAAACAAACAATTGCCAACACTATTCAAATCAATTTCAGATTAGTGCGCTCATTGTTAAGAAATGTAAACTAATAAAAATGATATTTCACCACAAGATAATTAACTGTTGCACATGCGCACATTCGATTTTGTCTTAATTTCTATGTCCTAATTCTAAAAAGTTGAAAATGGGGAACTTTTAAGGTCAGAAATTTTGATTAAGGAATAAGAAACTGTTAAAACCATAACATTCAAAAACATACATTATGCATTAACAACAACATGCATTAAATAACGAATATAACTAAGAAATAAAACTAACGCGTTGGTTAATTCCAGTTTTATTTAAGAGCGATTAAAATTTGCTATGGTCGAGAAATAGCAAAGTGATATTACAAGTTACATTTCACATTTAACCGCTGTTTAATATAGCGGCTCAATGCAATTGGTGACCAATAATTATAAATTTCATGGTATCTTCTAAATTATTTTTATTACTTCAATTTTTTTATATATATATTGCACTCGTCAGCCACCTTCTGAGATGGGGAAGTTCAATGTAATATGCTTGATTTGAACGATATCCATCCATTCCAAACGTTTTCAAATGTTGTTAGGCACCTGTGCATTATTAGATTCTATCTTTTAGTAATAATTGTTGCAAGAAAACTTTTGTAAACCCCAATATTTCTGTATTTCTTCTATACTAGAAATGCAACAACTTATGATCGTCCAACAAAATCAAAATTAAAAAAAAACATTAAAATTTTTCTATATTCGTGACTTGCTTTCAGTAGTGTAAATCCGGCTTCAGGTATATTAATGAATAACATGTAATATCGACTCCTCAAAACGCAATCATCATCGAGTATATATGGAAATAATAGTAAGTCAATATCAGTGACACGTCAACAAAACTCATTGAAACGTTAAAAGGACAACACCTTTTTGTTGTTCTCGTGGTTGTTTGTTTGACGTAATGAGTTTACACCGCCTGCTGAGACAATTCCGTCAATTTAAACGATTAACAATTCTATAGAATAGAGCGCCAGCGTATTCAGTCCCTTCAGATAGTTCTCACCGCGTCGAAGCTTTTCCTTTTGCCTTCCTCTGCGTGGAATATTTTTCTGTATTATTTTTACAATACGGCGCACCGTACGTTCGAAATAGATAAGCGCCGCTGGAAAGGAGTCGTTTTGAAAGGAACGTTCCGGGAATGTTCACAATTGGAAATTAATAGTGTAAATTGTTAAAGACGTGATGGTATTTTCATTCAGTCGGAATGGCTATTCGTAATGGACGTTTCGATTCGATGGAAAAGAAATACATAACGGACGTGTTTGTCGCAATAATTTGTTGATTTATTCATTAACACGATACTGCATGCCAGTACAGATGGCATAAAATGCATTGGGCTCCTTTCTATGTCTAGTATATTTCACGTATTTGCTGTAGGTATAATTCTGTGGTCGGCACTCGAAAGGTGATAAGTACATTTTTGACGTTTACGGGAAAACAAGGTTGAATTTTTATGTTTAGTCACGGCTTATATATTTTTGTTTGAAAGAAGCTATTTATTTTGGCAGAAAACCATTAGTTATATCCTTTTTAGTAATAATTAATGTTAATATTGACACCCTTAAACGGACGTAAGTCTATTCACTGTTGTGAAAGACGATTCCAATAACCGTTAAAATGACTTAAGTTGACATAATGATCACTAAACGTTCTGTGCTTAACAGTGAAAAAGATGTAAATCAACTTATCACATACGGAATCTTGAAACAGGGGGACGTTATAAAGAACTATGTATTTTTGAACCTAACGGAATAGTTTGAAAATGAACAGAAGCAGTCCAGAAACATTATAAAAGAAAATGCAAACAACTTTTACAATAAAACTTACATGAAATTTATAAAAATGTACGGTAGGTAAAAACCTACAATTATATATAAACTTAAGAATACCTATAATTATGAAATATTCCACAAAAATCAAAAATAAGAATATCATTGTTATCAGGTATCAGTAATAAAATTATAACTAATTTTACGCGTCTTCTTCATCTGAAAAGTACCTGTCAATATCAGGGCCAGTATCTTTTCTAAATTCAGACTACTTTAAGATTTATGTAATAATCTTGGACATATTTATCTAGCAATTGGCCTATTTCTAATAAATTTTCCCTTTTCTTCTTAGAAATTGGTCGTGGACCATTGTAAATCAATCTCAGCTTGAAATTTTGCAAATTATTAAGGTTCTGACTTTTTTGAAAAAGCTAATCTCTTTAAACCCCTCTTTTACTTTCTTATACGTAGTATAAGGAAGTACTGTGATGATGAAAATTTTCGACCTCGAGATTTTTGCAGATGTTCACGTTTTGAGGTCCCCTGATACCAAAAAAGTGGTTTTTAAAAAATGTCTCTCTGTGTGTGTGTGTCTGTCTGTCTGTCTGTCTCTGTGTGTGTGACCACGATAGCGGTCAAACCGCTGGAGATATCAATTCCAAATTTTGTATTTAAGTGTATAATCTCCCTCTTGAGATCTTATTAGTTTTTCAGTAAAATCGGTAGACCGGAAGTAGCAGTTTACTTCAGTGAAAAAATCGAATTTTGCCAATATTTCGTCAAATACTAAGTTTATACAAATTTATAAAGAATTCATAGGTACTTAAAATTAAAATTGAGAACAATTTTATTTAAAAAGTTTTTCGAAATTCCTACCGGAAGTAGGTCTTTTACTCTTATCGAAAATCGGTTTTTTGCGAATATTTCGCAAGTCAAGCTTTTTAGACAGGTACGTTACGTGTATAAAAGTATTTAAAACATAGTTTTCAATATCTTTTGTATAAAAAAGATTTCAAAATTCGGACCGGAAGTAACACTTTTACTCTTACCGAAGCGATTTTTGGCAAATATGTCGTAAATTATGCATTCTATATATATTTATTAAGAGTACAAAAGTATTTAGAGTTATATTTGCAATATTTTTTGTATACATGAAATTTCAAAATTCGGACCGGAAGTAGCACTTTTACTATTAGCGAGTAGCACTTTTTTTCGAATATCTTGCAAAGTATGCATTCTATAACGATTTATTAAGAGAATAAAAGTACTTAGAATAGGATTTTGAATAAGTTTTGTATAAAAAAATTCTTAAGATTGTATAGTTTGAAACGCTCATGCGTATAAGAAAGTCGTGTGGTGGCCAAACCTCATTTTTTCATTCACACTCAATTTATATTGCACAGTTGTTGAAGATTTTCTGTAGCGTAGCCAGCAAACTGAGCGCCATTTGAACGCCTTATTTTTATTATGAAGCTGACCTTTTCCAAAAATATCAGAAAATGAAAAAAATGTTCTTGATCCATCACAACAACTTTAATTTTTTTTTTCTTACTAGCTGTTTTCACCATTTGATACCAGTCCCTTGGAATGTGAATGTCAAATGAACACTTTTTCTTTTGTTTTTCTATTAGGGCGTGATCTACGTCACATTCTAAATGGGTGTGCCCTGGCACGAGAAAATTGTGGTCTATAGTTTCTATGGAAGGTTATTGGTTGACAATGTATTGGGACATGGGAGACACATGTGAATTTTTGTTCTGCCCACCGCATGTGTCTGAGTAAAACACAGCATATTTTACAGTATTTGATATTTCCATCACAAAACGGTTTAGGCAAGAAGCGATGTCATTAGCCCCCCTATCGGCAACGCATTTAGGCCACATGAAATGACTTGAATCTCCTGAGCTGCAATTATGTACTGTTAAGTTGTTCGTTGCTAACTGTCTTAGATAAAACAATTTTATCTACTACATATTGCTGTAGCATATAAATATTTATTTATTTTAATAATGTTATTGCCATACGTTGGGCATCGCCATATAATTTATATGCTGTGACAACATATATTTGTGTGTATTACCACACGTAGGGTATAGTCTTTTGTACATGCTGTACTCTTAAAATTATTCTTTATACACCAAGAACTTATAATTGGTTTTGTATTTTTTTATCTTATTTTGTTGGAGCATGTACTTTATGACTATTGTGGGTCCTGGCAATGTATATGGTTCCTTCTCCTTTGCTGATGATTTTTCTCTTGCTTATAATAGGGAAGAGGTAATAGTTTTGTTCAAAGAAAAACTGTATGTCTATACAACATAATCATATATCTTTTATTTTGTAATTTATTGATTCAAAAATAATTTTTATATACACACCTTTATGCTCTAAACAAGATACATAATTGAAAATGCTCATATCATTTATACCTAATGCCGGTTGTAATGTATGTAAATCTTTTATTTATTTATTTATTCTGCTAAACAAAATAAATATTTATCCTGTAAATAAACAAATGTAAACTTTTATTGTACATTTATGGATATACTTATCGATGTAATTATATTTATGTATTGGCTTCAATTAATTGCTTTAGACAACCATTTGCACGTGTTGTATCTAGCTCTTAATCTTTGCCTTGTGAAATTTTAATTAATTATTTGCTTAACTTGAAAGAGATTAATGATGCCTAGACAATACGATGAAGAAAATGCTCATTTGCACGTAGCATCTCTCCAACTGACCAACACCATTAATCCTATTTGGTTGTAATTCCAACTATATGAATTTAAAACAAACCTTACAGGATAAAATATTTACTTATCTATATTGTCCAACAATACATTGATTGATCATTTGCACGTAAAAACCAATGTCTATCCAACAATTTGTATAACTTCCTTTTCAAAAAAAATAAACTTACTTGCTATCAAAATATTTATTTTGAATGTCCATTATGAACGCTTCAAGTGAATTCAAATGTATTAAATAAAATAAACTACTATGACTATACGTGATGAAGAAATAATGAAAAATACAATGTAACAATCTAAAACGTCTTATTCTTTAAGAGATCTTCCTTTCGGAAGTGTTATGAGAAGTCTCCTTCTCGGAATTGTCATCAGAAGTCTTCTTGTCGAATCTTGTTTTCGTATTTATAGCGGCAAAAAAACTCTATGTTGACCATTGCGCCCTCTAGTCCATATTTAGGTTGGTACTGGAATACACTTTCCCGTGAAACCGCTGCCCGCATGTTGCCGTCTTGATACACGCACACATTCACATATTGTTCTGACAGTTCACAATTTACCAAACGTCAACACAACTTTCCAATTCAAAGGTCCCCTCTGCCTCGCACAGCATTTCCAATGGTAGGTTTATTCTTGTCGCTAATACCATCCTTCTTTGTATTCGTCAATGAACCTATTGCCTTGTTCATTGTTCGATACATATTTTTTCTTTCCATTTATTAATGTCTATTTCACTTTTCTTTTAGCCGGATTGCGACTTGGCAAAATGGGAAACATGTTGGAGATAACCATTATTTTTCTTCCCGCACTGCCTGTACCTGTAGGACACGTCTGTTTCTCCACTGCCTCTCTATCCTCTATCCAAGATCTTTCTATTGGTAATATATCAATCTGCAATAGACTTTACACAAGTTTTATATATTTTGTTGTCTTTTGTAGGTCATTGAACCGTACACGTCTATTTCCAGTCTCTCTGAAGCATTGTGTTGCAAACAAATCACAAACACATATACTTTTTATTTATTTATGATGTCAGCTACCCTTAAATACAAAAATGTTATTGCTGATCGTTTCTACGTTTATATATTTTTATATCCTTTTTCTTAGTCTAGTTGTAAGCTAAGGTAAATTTTATCTTTTAATACAATTTAGTTCATAAACACTTTCATAAGATTTTTACTGCTTTATGCATATAAATCATAATAATTTACTTATTTGTATTTCTTGCATATCGTATTTCATCTTTTTCATGATATATAAACCATACGTCTTGTGTATTCTTTTACAAAAGCAATATATTACTTATATTTATTTTGTCTTTATTTCATATTTTTATTTAATAAATTTTTATTCTATATCTTTTGTTTCATATTTATTTAATAAACTTTATTTTGTATTTTCTCATTATTTACTTGAATAATAGTAGTTTTTTTAAAATCACCTTTATAAATTGACTATGAGTATGCAACTTTGTATACCTTCATGTAGTTCTTGTTGCATAGTTTTACCCAATAATATTTAAATAGGATTTTTGTTATTTTTATTTTTTTATTTCAAAGCTTAAACTAATTCTTAAATTAATCTCTAAAGCTATTCTTATTCTACAAATTTTGCGAGTTCACGGCAATATGTTTTCCTTGTCTTATTTTCTAATACAAGCTATAATAATTGCTTTTTATACATATTTTCTTTATAAGCAACATTGTGTCAATAACCATTGTTTAATATCTGCTTTATTCCAACTAGAATTAGTTACTTTATTTTCTAATTTAGAATGGTAACTCGCATTGTCCATTATAATCATAGATGGTTTTTTTCAAATTTGGTATTAACTGATTTTCAAACCTGCAAAGAAATTTATATTGATTCATTTCTCCGTGATAATCGCTCTCTTTTGTTTTAGAAGAAATAACAAAGAAGCCCCGGGAATGAACCCATTTTTGTTACCTGCATGGAGAATAATATAACGAGTCCCATCTGTTTTTAGTGATTTCACACTTTGCTGATTACCATCTTGCCATGATCTGCATATGCTACCATTTTCAAAGATCCATGTTTCATCCAAATAAACAAACTCAAATTCTTCGGATCTCATATTTCTTACATATGCTTCTAAAAAGGTAAATCTTGAAAATACGATATGAGGTAATTCCATAAGACCCGTTCTAGGACTATCTTTTTTCAGCCATCGAAAACCAATTTTCTTTAATATAATATTTAATTATGTTAAACCACCTTTAAATATGTCTCTTTCTTTAATTTCTTCTAGTATAGAACGTTGAATCACGTGCTCCTTTTTTTGATACACTTCATATATTGTATTTCTTATATCTACTTCAGCAGTTCTAGCAATTTCCGTAGCGGATTTTCTTCCTGGCCTCTTTTTCTTAGGGCTAAGTATTGGCTGCTTATTATTGATGCACTTCCCAATTCGACTTACAGTCATCATACTAATATTTAATGCTTCACTAACTCTCTATAAAAAACATTATTAATATTCTTGTTACATATTATGATATATAATTAATATATACCTCATTAATAGCATTGATTGGTAGCAATGGTCCTCCATTATTTCGTTCTTTTGTAAAATAGTCGATCAATGATGCGACTAGCATCTTGCTTTGCTTACATAAAGCTTTCGGCATTTTAATGCAGAAATATAATATGAAGATGCAAAATTAGTTCTTAAAAGAACTTATAACTATGACTATACTAAACAGAAAGCAGGTAAAAAATTAACAAAAACGACAAGTACTATGATATCAAAAATTAAATTGGTCAGAATATAAAACGCTTGTCTTAGTTTAAATCATCCTTTTGAAATAATTCAATCATTGTCAAGCTACACTGACATTATCAATAACCTACAAATGTGTTACCTACTTAGTTCAGCTGTAAAATAATAATGAACTACAAGTTATGAAATAAATAACGTTTTTATTAACCAGAAAAACTAGATTACAATAATTGTTGGAAATGTCACCCGTTTTGTTCAATGCACAAGTTTACGCGCCTCCTCATGCTGTGAAAAGCGTTTTGCAGCATTTCTGGCGTTATGGCTGCACATTGCTGAACAATTCTTTATTGCAGTTCTTGCAAATTATGTATCGGATTTGCGAAAATCTTATTTTTTAAATAAGGAAAGATAAAATAGTCCATAATTGTCAAACAAGGTGATCTCGGAGGAAACTCAACTTCCGTATGCAAACTTATCAGCCAGTCATCAAAAAACTCGCGGAGAAAAGCAAGATTTTCTCGTGTAGTATGTTCTGTTGCACCGTCTTGCTGGAAATAACCGTATTGAAGTTCATCATCGTCTAACTGTTGCACAAATTCAGTCAAAAAAATATTTCTGTACCTTTCCGCGTTGACGGTGAAATTGAAAGAAATTGGCGCAATCATTCTTCTGTGAGAAACTGCCATCCAAACACCAATTTTCTGAGCATGTAGTTCAGCAGATCGTCATTCATTAAATTATTAACGAACCAATGGCAGTACGCAAGGCGTCTGGGGTGGTCTGCAGGAAGAAGAGCTGGATATGATTGCATCTTATATGGATGCATGTTCAGATCCTTCTTTACAATCGTTTGGCATGTTCCATATGAAAGCCGAATTTCTTGAGAGAGACGTTTTAAAGGTTTTGTAGGCTCTTCTTCCATACGTTGACGAACGTCATTAATTACTTCTTCTGTACGAACTCTTGGTCTACCAGCACCTTTGTATGCGTCACAGAACCAGTTTCGCGAAATACTTCAACACAATTTGTAAGGCATGCATAAAAATTGTCTGGTAATACTGCTACGGCTGGGAAGTGCTCTCGAAATTTGTCCAAACACACACGTTGACTGTATTCCCAAGTTCCATTAACTAGCACACCCGTTCGAAGATAGACTTCAATCATGTAAATTTTGTGCTCTGTGGTGAGAACCATGATTCAAAAACCGTGCAGGATTAGAAAACTTCAACACAATAACTTGACAGATTTTGACATTCAAAAAATTGTGACATACCTAAATGTACGATGCACGCTACGACAATAATTTTAAAATCCATGACCACGATTGACCAATATAATTGTTGATATCCCGGTATAATGACAGCACATCAACGGCATTAGTGGTACTGCAAATTGAAATCACAACATTACATTACAACATCGAATTTTACTCTCAATATAAAAAAGAATTATTTATAATTTGTTAAAAGAACTATGTAATGTGTTCCTGTTAAGTTAAACAATCCAATAATTACTAACATCTATAATATTAACAAAATATTTGATTAAAAACAAACATGTAGATTATTAATAGTTATTATTATTCATATAAATTTTAAGTTGTGAAGTTGTCATGAATCGTCATCAATACGTAATTGCTTACGTGATTAACTGTTCCACCGATAATACAATTCAAATTGTAAACAAACATACAACAATTATGAATTTTGATTCATCGTTAATCATCACACTGTATCTTATGCACGTACATTTGGTGTTCCTTTACGTCTATTAGATTTGGATTCTACGTTTTCTCTTCCATAGAGATGCAAGAAAGAGACATTTATAAAGTAGAAAGTTTAATTTAAAATGTAATGAGTATACGTAGATTTGAATCTGTGTTCTGTCGTCATATCAACACACAATCGACATAACAATGCTCGCGGCACTGATACTGTGGTGCCCTCCTCTCAAACGCAGAAGTTCGATGAATCGATTTAACATTTGTAAGGAGATTGGTTGTTCTTTTTGTAGGTTTCTGGAGCGCATCGTAGTACTCCATTGAAAGCAGTCCGAGCGCGCGAAATTTGCATTGTTCGAGGCGGTCGAGTCATTCTTCCACTCAAAGGATTCTTTACCAGAACGCGGGTGGAAAAAGAAGAGAGTGATGTAAACAAAACTTTGCCTGTAGAAAATTTTAATATTCAATGTATCTCTAGCTGTAGATGTACAGTTCAATATCATAGGCACTACTTGAAAAAATGAGGTGTGGCCACCACACGACTTTCTTATACGTGTGAGCGTTTCAAATTATACAATTTTAAGAATTTTTTTATACAAAAATTATTCAAAATCTTATTTTAAGTACTTCTATTCTCTTAATAAATCTCTATAGAATACATACTTTGCAAGATAACAAAAAAGTGCTACTCGCTAAGAGAAAAAGTGCTACTTCCGGGCCGAATTTTGAAATTTCATTTATACAAAACATATTCCATATCCAACTCTAAATACTTTTGTACTCTTGATAAATATATATAGAATGCATAATTTACGACATGTTTACAAAAAATCGCTATTCAATGAGAGTAAAAGTGGTACTTCCAGTCTGAATTTTGAAATTCTTCTTATACAAAAGATATTGAAAATTATGTTTTAAATACTTTTATACTCATAACGTACTTGTCTAAAAAGCATGACTTGCGAAATATTCGCAAAAAACTGATTTTCGACAAGAGTAAAAGGCCTACTTCCGGTAGGAATTTCGAAAAACTTTATAAATAAAATTATTCTCTATTTTAATTTTAAATATATATGAGTTCTTTATAAATTTGTTTAAACTTAGTAGTTGACGAAATATTGGCAAAATTCGATTTTTTCACTGAAGTGAACTGCTACTTCCGGTCTACCGATTTTACTGAAAAACTAATCAGATCTCAAGAGGGTGATTAGACACGTAAATACAAAAGTTGGAATTGATATCTCCAGCGGTTTGACCGCTATCGTTGTCACAGACAGCCAGACAGACACACAGACATTTTTTAAAAAGCACTTTTTCGGCATCAGGGGACCTCAAAACTGCAAAAATCTCGAGGTCGAAAATTTTCATCATCACAATACTTCCTTATACTACGTATAAGAAAGTAAAACTTGAAAGACTTGAAAAATATTAACTGATTGAACAATAATTTCCACCGTAGGAAATGAAACATATTTCTCGGTGCAAAAAAATTATTTGGTAATTATAAGTTTCTCAATTAATACAGATAATATTCTACATATCATCCTTTCTTTACATTATGGAAACATTCTGAAATTTGTTTTGTTCTTAAGCAAATCGATTAATAATTATTGTCTAATCACGATTGCTTATAGCTTTGTTAAATGGTTATTCCATGTCAAATCAACGATTGACTGTTGCTTTACGCTTTTTAAACATTTTTTATAGTTTGCATACTATATTTCCAGCGCATTGACACTACAAAAATAACAAAGAACAATTTTGCAGGCCTTAATTTTTTCTGGCGACCATTTTCTTTCGACTAAGTATGGCGTTTCTAAACAAAATCGGCGTTAATATAAAATTTCATAACTTCTTTGCTATTTGAGCGGTAATGTCCATTTTTAAGTAACTCTTCTTTTACCATCTTATACGTAGTAGAAGGAAGTACTGTGATGATGAAAATTTTCGACCTCGAGATTTTTGCAGATGTCCACGTTTTGAAGTTCCCTGATATCTAAAAAGTGTTTTTTAAAAAATCTCTCTCGCTCTCTCCGTCCCTCTCGCTCTCTCTCTCTCTCTCTCGCTCTCTCTCCCTCTCGCTCTCTCTCTCTCTTGCTCTCGCGCTCTCTCTCTCTCCCTCCCCCCACCCCCTCTCTCTCTCTCTCTCTCCCTCCCTCTCGCTCTCTCTCTCTCTCTTTCTCGAAATTCGTACCGGAAGGAGGTATTTTACTCTTATCGAAAATCAGTTTTTACTTTCTTATACGTAGTATAAGGAAGTATTGTGATGATGAAAATTTTCGACCTCGAGATTTTTACAGATGTCCACGTTTTGAGGTCCCCTGATACCAAAACAGTGGTTTTTAAAAAATGTCTGTCTCTCTCTCTCTCTCTCTCTCTCTCTCTCTCTCTCTCTCTCTCTCTCTCTCTCTCTCTCTCTCTCTCTCTCTCTCTCTCTCTCTCTCTGTGTGTGTGTGTGACCACGATAGCGGTGAAACCGCTGTAGATATCAATTCCAAATTTTGTATTTACGAATATAATCTCCCTCTTGAGAACTGATTAGATTTTGAGCAAAATCGGCAGACCGGAAGTAGTAGTTTACTTCAGTGAAAAAATCGAATTTTGCAAATATTTCATCAATTACTAAGTTTAAACAAATTTATAAAGAATTCAAATGTACTCAAAATTAAATTTGAGAAAAATTGTTTTAATAAAGTTTTTCGAAATTCCTACAGGAAGTAGGCCTTTTACTCTTATCGAAAATCAGTCTTTTGCGAATATCTCGCAAGTCATGCTTTCTAGGCAGGTACATTACGAGTATAAAAGTATTTAGAACATACTTTTAAATATCTTTTGTATAAAAAAAATTTCAAAATTCAGACCGGAAGTACTACCTTTACTCTTATCGAATAGCGATTTTTTGCAAATATGTCGTAAATTATGCATTCTATATATATTTATGAAGAGTACAAAAGTATTTAGAGTTGGATTTGGAATATTTTTTGTATAAATGAAATTTCAAAATTCGGACCGGAAGTAACACTTTCATACGTATAAGAAAGTCGTGTGGTGGCCACATCTCATTTTTTGCATATATTTTGCAAGTCATGCTTTTTAGACAGGTATATTACCAGTATAAAAGTATTTAGAACTTAATTTTAAATATCTTTTGAATAAAAAAAAATTCAAAATTCGGACCGGAACTAACACCATTACTCTTATCGAATAGCGATTTTTTGCTAAATTTCGTAAATTGAGCATACTATATATATTTATGAAGAGTCAAAAGTATTTAGTGTTTGATTTGGAATATTCTTTGTATAAATGAAATTCCAAAATTCGGACCGGAAGTAACACTTTTACTCTTAGCGAGTAGTACTTTCTTTCGAATATCTCGCAAAGGAAGCATTCTACAGAATTTTATTACACCTCATTATTTAACTCTTATGCTGAAATGACCCTTACAAAATGTCTAGTTTTAATATTTTAAATAGTTTTAAAATTTGTTTTCCTCAGCGTAGAAATATAATAATAATAATAATAATAATAATAATAATAAATGTTTTTATTACGTATACAGAAAAATTAAGTACAAATAACAAAAATACAATGACATGTACAAACGAGATTGCAAGGCGAACCCCAGTAAAAACTGTCTACTTGAGCTTGATAATAAGTAAGTAAAAATATACAACAAAAAATACTACTTAAAACTAGCTTAGCCTAAAATTCGATAATGGGCCCCCTGAACTGAACATCACTTGCAAGTGATATATGTAATATGATTTTTTTGCTTTGCACTGTGTAATTAGTTAGGTAAATTTTAATTAGAAAAGTATACCCAGGGTGAATTCGAACCCACTCCCCCCCAATTGCTAGTAAGGTGCGCTACCACTGCGCTATCACTATGCTACCTGGGCAGTGGATTCGAGTCTTTTTAATCGTCTTGAAACATCTCAAGAAACAGAAGTAATTATATATATATTGCCGGCAGTACGGAAAAATGGTATTTCAAAATCCGTTTTCCTCGCTAAACTATTTCACCCAGTGTGAATTTTAAAAATAAGATAAATAGAACTTACTCCAGCCTGACTTCTAAACACTAATCCTTCATAAACTAAGAGTTAACCAGATATTCGTGAAATATGATCTTATTTTTACTATTTATACAAAAGTAAAGTTACCTAAAATTATACTCGTGCAAAATTGAAGCTGTTTTTAACTTGAATAATGACGGCGTTACATAGTTGCGGAATAAAAAGTGTAAGAATTAGAAGCTATCCTCAAAACTATTGTTTTAAAATTGACTTTCTAAAGAAATTGTAAAGGTCGAAATTTTGACAAGTTAATGATTTGATCTGACGAATTTTCTCCCTATAAAAATAATCTGTTTAATGTTTATATGACCTTTATTGAATTAGATAATATGCAAAAGTTATTCTCAAAAATAATTTTTAATAACAAAGTTTCATGAATTCCGAAACCAATTCAATAGAAATATATTACAAATTATGTTATTATCAGCCACAAAAAACTGATAACACAAGATTTAGTGTTTTATTGATTGATATTGGTACATAAATAAGGGAGCCGTACTTCGTCAACTTTTTTGTAACACTTTGTAGGTGCATATAATTAAATAATCTCTTTAGGTTGTTTTAATTCGTCTGTTACATCTGAATATTATGCATGCTTATATAATTGCATATTCAAGACTTTTTAACGAATTCCTTATTATTCGGAATTTCCAGTAAAATAATAAACATCCTTTACACAAGGACGTGCTTATGTAAGTCAACATAATAACATGATATATTCAAGAAACCACTAAGTTCACACCCATTAAGTCTAATTAATATAACATGTAAATATACTAAGACCTGTAATCATGTGATCTTCATGGCAATTAGGAGTGAATGATCTTTGTTTGGGGGGCACAAAAAGGATAAATGTGAATAGGTTAAAACATTTCACATGGGTAGTTATGTGTGTCTTATTCTTACTTCACTTATCCTGTCAGATACGAGAGGTGATTTATTTTTACGTATTTATATAATTATAAACGTTTTTCTATATGTAATTATTGATGTGAAGATGCTTTGCTTCGAAAGTATTTGGCTTTAATTACATGCTTGAATTACGTGGTATGAACACCTAAAATCGTATATTTGCATGTATGTACCGGATCCTATATCGAATATTAGCAGTCATCATTCACAATTACAATACCTGAGTAGTTAGTGCTTGATATGAAATACCTCAGCAGATTCACGCTAGACATTACTGGATAAATGATTATCTTCATAAATATTTGCAGCAATATATCTGCTTAAAAACAACTAAATGTGCTAAATTTTAGGGCAATACGTGTTATGTGTTCCATAATCTTTGTTTTTTCGGTTGTGATAGACCAGGCTCTTCTTTAAGACATCTTTCTTAAATTTAACAGTTTTATATATCTTTGCCACTGGACTCTACACTACTATTTGATGAAAAATATGTAACTATTTCCGTTAATCTGTATTGTTCTTGAACACGTTACTTTCATCCCTCGGATAGTTCTTCAGATCTTTCTATAGCTACTGAATTTAGCCAAGTCGCCCTTTGTAATTTTGTTTGATTTAACTATTTTGAGGAAGTAAAGAAACGAATCTAGGTGGTTTTGACATTTTACTAAATGTTGGCGGTGCTTATTTAGGTAATTACTCTATTATCTAAAATTTCTGACCTTCATGCCCAACAGGTTAGAGAAAAGCGGACATAAATTGGGCATTAATATACCTGCAGTTTTAATCCTGGTAGTAGTTTGGCCTAAAACATATCTGCAAAGGATATATGTAAACTGGGCACTGTACGCCTCCATTGATTTTTAATTTTTTTTTAAATTTTTATGAAATGGTATTTAAAGGTGTAAATAAGACATAATAAAATATTTTAAGCCAAATTTTATTCAAAATTAAGAAAGAAAATAGTGTTTTTTATTGGGAACATTATGGGGAAAACAGTGGACAAACATTACATTCGAGATTTTTATTTTTGGAACTATTTGAGTTCAAAACTTTCATTATAAATTCATATTATCAAATTGTTCCAAAAATTAAAGGCTCTATACGCGAAACTCTAAAAAACAGTTATTTTTCGATTAAAAACATAGGTGCACTTTACATTTTTGACATCTAACTGTTTTTTCCCTTTCAACCTTTTTATTACAACGTTCATGCTTTTCGGTCACTGAGGCCAGTGTTCAATACTCTTTCTCGTCTTGGAGCTATCGACATTTTGGACTGAAGATGCTTTACCATGTTTCTTCATATTTTTTCCACAATTACACAAGGCAACAGCAACTTCCATTTTGAAATCAAATAATAATGACATGTTTTGTTCTTGCTTACCTAATTGCTGAAGAATTCTCCTGTAAAAAAGCCATATATTTACTATAGCAACATCAACCAAATGGTAAAAAAAGACGATGATACCACTTTGTGCTTCTAATGTGACAATGGTAGTGACCTAAAAGGAAATCTTGTAAATATTGCTATGTATACTGTTTCCAATTGGGAACACATATATTTGACAAAAAACTCTCTCTCTCTCTCTCTCTCTCTCTCTCGCTGTGTGCTTGACTACGATAGCGGCTAGAGGGACTACATGAAAAGACACAGGGGACGCGCTTTATTGCGCATGCGTGACGGACGTCTACGCTTGACATTAGCGGCAAATTTAAATTTGTCGTTTTTTAAACTTGTCTGCTTTTATCTGTGAAAATTAACAAAAAAATTGTCTAAAACAATATTTTGACGATAATTAATATTTAAACAAATAAAATCTAAAATTACTGTTAGAGACGCCATCTATGAAAGTGTCTTGATTTTATTTTAAATATTGACCAAAAGATTATAAAATATAGGAAAAAAGTAAACAAAAACTTTGCATGATATTAACTGTATTGTAGTAGGTTCAATTACTGCTCATAACAAGAACCTACAGGAACTTATGAGAATACTGAGTAGATAATATTTTTCAACCTTATTTTATTACACAATACACACAAACAAAAATAAATTATTACATATGGTATTTACAAAATAGGTATCTAAAAGGAACAATTTGTATTCAGTCTATAATAAACTATGCAAGACAATAATATTTAAAAAAGAAAAACATAACTAAATACACCTATCATTTAATCTATTTTTCATCATTCTGTTCCGTGTTTTCTTCTTTTTACCCATTTGTGTCTTATTTTAACCTTGTATTTTCTCCTTTAGGAAATCTCTTCTTTCTGTCTTCACTCCTATATACATATTTATACATAACTGAGCAAAAATAACTTGCTTAATAAATACTTACTTTACGTTTTTTTTGAAGGAAAATATTTCTGCTTTTCCATTTTCCTCTTGCAAAGTTCTTGCCATCTGCATTCCATTCCTGAACTTTCAATGCAGCTGCCACCATCTCGTTGTTGTCTCTCTTCTTGTCAATATTGTACTTTTTCGATAAATAAGTGACGTCATCCCTGCTTAGTAAATTGATTCTTTCTAGTCTCGGCATTTCCAATTTTCTTGCATCTTCCAAAATTCTGTCTATTGGTACCCCAGATTTCAATTTCTCTACCACCATATTCTTCTCTGTTGTCGACAGATGTTTGTTTCTCAGTTCCTTTTCATCATGCCCAGCATGTGTTTTCCAAAAGTTGACAGTCACTTTACCACCTACTCGAAAATAAAATTTATAAAAAGCTTCACTAAATATAAATTCTTACCATTATAAAATTTGACAGTTAACTTGGACGGGCACACACCATGCATTTTTATTGTTCCCTCAGATTTCTCGGTCTTTTTGCAATACTTCGGTTGATATCCTAGAAAATGATTTACTTCTGTGTATTGGAAAAAATCGAATACATAATTATGTTACTCTACCTCTTGTACCTATCACTTTCGTTGCGCTCATAGTGTACTACCTTATGGCCCCGCAACTGGCTTGATCTGTGCATTGCATAATTGGTCTCTATTTTTTCTGCATTTTCCACACTTCGTACTCCTGACTGCTAGAAAATTGAAGAGTTAATTTTTCAATACTTACCCCGTGATTTTCTTGAAGGTGTTTCCGCAAATTTTCATATGTTTTGACGTCGCTTTCCTCTTCACACAATGGACATAAAATGCGGCTTTTTCGAGAATTTTCCACAACTATCCTAGGTATTCTCATGATGTGAATGTTCTGCAGTTTGCAGTTGGCGAAATTTTTATCACAACACTGAAACTTTCCTGATGAATGATCCTGCTTCGCTCCAAACCTAAGTACTTACCTAACCTTCAAAACTAATTAATTATTATTTAAAACAACGGTAATAGAGCTAATAAATATGAAACTTATAACAAAAGTAATCGCTTTCTGTGAATCAGTAAAGGTGATGCTGATCGAACAAAGAAGCGGGAAAAAGTGAGAATTTGCCGGCATATTTTTGAAATGTTACACGCGTTTAGGGGAAACACGCTCTATGTTATGTGGTTGGTATTGGAAGGAATTAAGTTGGCATCTACTCTCGACGCATGCGCATAAAACGCGTCCCCTGTGTCTTTCATGAAGTATCGGCTAGAGGGATAGAATTATCAATTCCAATATGTACAACATGCGATCTGAATAGATTTAGATTAAAATCGGTAAACAGTGTAAACACAATGTAAGAATCAAAAATTTAAATAATATCTTGTTAACCACTAAGTTTAGACGAATTTCTAAAAAATACAAATGCACTCAAAAATAAATTCTAATCAAAGCCTGTAAATAAAAGTTTTTTTTGAAATTTCTATCGGAAGGAGGTCCTTTGCTCTTATCGAAAAATATTTTTCTGCAAATATCTAGCAAATTATGCATTTCATGCAGATTTATTACAAGTTAAAAAGTATTTAAAGCTACATTTGGAATAATTTTTGTGTAAAAAAAAAATCAAACATTTGATCAGGATGACACGTTTACTCACAGGTTTATTTTATTAAGATAAAGGTATTTAAATCTTACTTAAGAATTTTCGTGTAACAATTCGAAACATCACATCTACTGTAATCATGTAATTTCCTTGTAAAACTTATTAACAATGGCATTGATTCACCTGCTCTTCTTTATCAAGTCAATTTCTAAGTGTCCAGGTTTGCTGCTAGATCCGCTGATACATTCTACGTACCCACAGCTCGCATAAATATTCTACTGAGGTCACTTCTCTCATATGTGTACGAATGCCAACCGTTTGTGTTCTGGCCCCTTCTGAAGAAAGTAATTTCTTTATTTTCTGTATTACAATGACAGTTTTTGTTTACGCTAATTACAATCTAGTTCTTTATTCATTTATTTTTGCATAATACTTTTAAGTTTTCTTCTTATTATTTGTATTATTGTACCGTATTGTCAATTATTTTTAATTTTTGTGATTTACCCTGTAAATAAATGATTCTGTTGGTCAGTAAAGATTATTATTATTATTATTATTATTATTATTATTATTACTATTAGTAAGAAAAAGGAGAAAAAAATTGTTTTGTAGACCGGTGATATAGAAAGCAATCATCATCAAAATAACAAGAATAAAAACATTAAGATTTTTTTTAATCGTAGGCTTTTGTATTTAAAAAAACTGTACTTTCAATTTGCATATAAATTACTCGTGTAGTATTAGTGCAAAAATAATTCTAGTCAGGTTAGGGAAAAAATCCCTACAGCCAGATTATTTAAAAAAGATCCTTCTTGTTTTCTTATCATTATTAAACATTCAAAGCTTTTCTATAATAAATAGGGCACATTAACTATATGGGTCATTGCATAACATTGCTATCTCCTTTTATTTTGAAACTTTAAATACACCATTTTACATTACCGTCACGTTATACTTTTTCAGTTTTTCAAATTTGGCTTCATATATTTATCATATCTTGTATATATCTTATAAAATTATTTTTTTTTACATTCTATCAAGAATTGTTCATCGCCATGTTTATGTAAAATTTCAAAGATATAGCCGTATTTCTTTGTCTTTAAATATTTACGAAATATACCTAAGAGCACTAACATTACCGTCACGCCAACTTTTGGCACAAACTTTAAACAATGTATGGCGCCGGTTGATTGTTTGTTTAGTAATACGATCTTCTATAGCCAAGTGTTGCGAGTCCGTGTTTTACGAAAATAACTGCCATTATACAGGTTTTTTTTTCTATAAAAAGGGTAAGTTTTAAGCAGCGTATTTTTTCTCTTAACATTACCGTCCCATGGGGCAATTTACTTCTAATAGTAGCCATCGTTATCACATTTATCCAATATTTTAAACCACTGCTTGTTCACACATTACCGTCACGTTCACAAAACAGCCAAAACGTGATTGTAATGATAAAAAAGTGACGGTAAAAATTTCGATTTACAAGTTCATAATTAGTTTCTAAACATTTGAAATATCACTACAAGAAGTATAACAGTATAATCGGTAAAAGTATATTTTTTGAAAGCAATATAAGCCAAAAGATAAAGGTTATTGAAAATGACCCATATACCAGCATACAAACAGTTTACATACATTAAATTTAATGGAAGCCAGACGCTCATACAACATCCATTATATTAAATAAATAAATAATAGATACCGCCATTACGTAATACTAATAATTTTTTCTTGAGTTGCCCTTTTCCCGTTTACGAAACGCTGATAAATATTTTATCGTGAGATGAGAGGATTATTCAAGCCACGTCTAATAAGATTTTCGTAATTCTTTCGAGAGAAATAAATGAGATTTCGAATTAGAGTGCTCAGTTCCCGTTCAAATTAATTCTTAATTTCCCTCGCTCGCAGACTCCTTCCTGTCAGAATATATTTTCCGTTTCTATTTTTATTCTGAATGTGTTGCCGAAAACGACTCATCTTGCTATTTTTACACAAATCCTGACGTGTAGGTACGCGATAAACGAATATTAATCTTCCAGTCTTTATTATGTACATATGGTATCGTCAAGAAATACGAACACTGCATAAAATAAATTACGTTAACAAATTATAAAAATTATTATGCTGTTAGTAGAGTCGCATTTTATGGCTTAAGGTGGTTCGTTAAAACGTTTCAATTGAAAGAATCCTGTGTATGAGTTGTAGGACATCAGTAATTGAAAAATAAATTAACTAAATGTTCTACAGCAGCTTACGTACTAACTCAGTGGCTTAATTGGCAGAGCACCAGTCATCTAAACCAATAATATCAGTTCGAATTTCATGTAAAGCAAGAAATTAAAATTTCACTTTTATTATCATTTTTTAAATTGGAAATTTAAATTGTTCGAATAGTATAGCTACTATTAAGAATTATTATTGTGGCGCCAAATTCACACAAATGTAGGTAATTGCTAATACTAATGTAGTCATGGCTATGGAAAATATTATATAAAAAGCAACGAGGCTGTTTCTATTTTACTTAACGAACGAAATAAAAGCAACGTTTAATGGAAAAGCAATAATAGATTAATGAAAGTAAATTAATAAAAGCAGCAAAATAATTAATATTAGTGGACAGTAAAGAGAAGCAGGGAGTAGTTACAAGCTGGTTCAAAAGTAAACGTTTAATTTTGTATTTGCAATTTATCGAACGATACGATAAACTTAGCATGTGTGAATCTTGGGCAGAATCACGCAAGAGTACTAGAGGACACTATAGATAGAATAGAATTGACAACTCACCTTAGTGGAGAGAATAAAGAGCAGTCGTAAAGAAGATCGGTCTTTTTAAAGTCATGATGGACAAAGGGTATACTGTATAACTAATAGAAGAAAAGAACGGTAAGGCGACATTAAAGAAAATGAAAAAACTCGGTATAATTCCCGAATCGCGATATTGGAATAAAAATCATAATCGGTGTGCTTAAATTGCGTAAATGAAAACGAAACAGATTGGTGTGTGTTGGCAAGGGGTGGCTTATGTTATCAATATACACACAATATAAACCATCCCCTGCCAACACATGCCAGGCTGTTTCAGGTAATCGCAGCAGTAGAATCCCTGAAGATGTCCCTTAAGATGATGGACGAAATGTCAGCAAAAGAAGCAGAGACAAGGATACGGTTTTGACCCAGAAACCAAGAAGTTATCAACGACAACCGTGAAATCCTACGAATTAGATGATATCTAACAGTAGGTAAATCCAAGAATAGGTAAAATAATTAGGGTATAGTAAAGATGCAATACAATAAATATTGAAGCTCCACGAATACGTTTCTAAACCAATTTATCAAGAAGGTTTTTTCAATATTCTATTTTGGATTATGATATTAAAGATATTTACACATTTAGAACAAGCCTTAGAAGTATGGTGCAAGAGGTAAGGTACTATGGGTATCCCAATCCAAGGAAACATACTACATTCTCCAGCTTTTGCTAATGACCTACACATATTCGCTCCGGATATAGATGATGAGGAAATTTAATGAATACAAAGCATGGAGTCACGAAATAGATCTTTATGAAAAATAAAATTTGTATTGGCAGCGAGTTGCAGATTTAAATGTAGAACAGGAAACAATAAAAAATAACTGTCAAACTGTTACAATTATTTTGTTGTATTTTATCCCTTAATGGATTATTTTAGTTTATCGTTGAATACGTAATTTATTTTGGATTAAATTTATGTCATCTTCCTACTGCTACTGTCATCTGGTGTGGACTTTCGTAAGATCCCTATTGCCACGAGATCTGCCTTATCGCAGGTGGGTGTAACGTATACATGCGTTGACGGGTAGATGGCGTACAATGTTTTATTTAATAGATTTGGTATTTTTTAATTGTTGCTAATTTAGTTTTAGAGCTTCTTTTGGGCCTAGAGTTATGTAACAAATTATTTATAATTATTTTCCATTTTTTCACTGTCATTTGAACCTGCATTTATGTCGTACGTTTAAAATGTCAGATTGGGTCGTTCGGTCTTTTAGAGCAATTGTTCGTGTTCCGTTTGAGGGGTTTTGCCATGTTAGAGTCTTTCTCTTGAGCTTTAACGGTCAGCGAGGAAGGTTTAAACACCACAAGACCAGAAGCATATTCCTTAGCCATTACTTGAGAATGTTGTAGAGTTTTGAAGTTTTATCGTCTATAATCGCTTACAAAAGCGGATGTTATAGTACTTCTCAAGTGTTAATTTTTGAATTTTGGCGTTATGGTTGAATCTTGCGAGGATATTTTCTTCTCTGGCTAGGAATTGTGTAATTGCTGTAAGTATAATTTGCACGTGTTTGACCGGTCCTAATTTGTGTTGTTTCTATATTTAAATATAGCTGCTAGTGTTAGTGCTGGCCTAGACCTCATTTGAGCACTTTTGTTGGGGTTAAGATTTAAGAACCACGGCTATGGTTATCGTACGGTTCTACGGAAATTGATTGCTGGATCTTGCGGTGAAGACATAATTAAGGTACAGATTATTGGAATACTGTAGCCTTCATACGCTAATTTCTTGAGATGTCGTTAGCCGAAGATAGGAGAGCAGATTTCTTGTAACGTGTGGATCCGTAGAAGGTATCATGTTTGGTAGCTGTGGATGTGACTTTCTTTAAGGTACTGTGACTGTGTAAATGTCTCTGATATTATCCAGAGTGTAGAGTTTATTGACTAAACAGTTTTGGTAAAATTTATGTCAAGATCGTGTACTTTGAACAGTAAATTTCAATTTTCCGGCCTAGCTAATTAAATAAGTCATCGTAATTTCCTATTTTTTACTTCTTGTGGCATGTGAGCCTTTATGATTTGAATTAATTAAATTAACGTAGTTTTATTAATAATAGTGACCCCAAATTGGAGGTTACCTTGTCATTTTTGGAGACGTTACGTAGCCTTTTTGTTTTTGGATTCAGAAATTGAACTAAATTTTGGATGTGTATGGGCAGTGTAGCCTCACATCTGTCTTGTGTAACTTCTTAGTTGTCATTTAGTGCATTTAGTCAACCATTGTAATTTATTTTTGTACAATCTCATAAGAAATTATTGAATTAAACTTCATCACATTTCCTTATGTAAAGCATAGTTAACTAGCGCTAATTTTTTTATAGAATTAGATACTTTACAACTTAGAGTCTGCACTCTAATGTCGAATAGATTGTCGGTTGCCTCTGGTATACAGAGTGTTTTATTTCAGTGTTGACGTGTTGCAATTCACGATCAAACTGTTCGACTTTGGAGGGACTTTCGGCAAGTTGCCTTATAACTGTGTGTTTGTAAGAATATTGTTGGTTAATTTTTTTTTAACTTAAGGTTGTTTCATGTGTTCACCATTTTGAATTTCTTAAATTTTGTAAGTGTACGTCATTGATAATTTTAAGTTGTGGATCACCTTGGGTGGCCATTTAGTTTTAATTAACCCTTCAGGAATTTAATATTGGCAACTGAGTTGCGCTTGTGATTTACATTTCATTGTTTATTTTTCTTGTTTTTGAATATCTCGTGAAAAATCAAAGATTAGATAGTATAGCCGGTTATGTACGGTATTGAAATGAACTGTTGAGGCCTGAATTTATAGTTTCAATAAACTGTTTGTTAAGTTTGAATGAGCGTGTGTTGGTCTTATTTTCTTATCACCTGGGGAGTTTTACATTGGATCTGGTCCGGGGTCTGAATATCTGTTGGGCTTAGCATATTTTTACGGATAGGCGCCCTGACAACTTAACCTTCGAGTAATTGCTTCGTCTTGGATTACGTTAAAAATTAATTAAAGGTGCTGTTCGTACTTTGAACACGTTTTTAATTCCTCAATATCATCAGAGTTTACCATTGAATTTACATAGAATTTGAAAAGGAGATCCTTGAAAACTAAATTGGTTCGAATATAATGTGTTTAAGGGATCATCACAGTGTGACGGGTCGAAAAATAACTGATTTTTGGGATTTTATTTTTGACGATTAAAATATGCTAATCAATCTGATTTTTTTGTGTCGTATCAAAACACTCACGAAGAACAGGAAATAAATTTTCAGACGTTTATTCACATTTTTGATAACACTTTTTCAACGGACGAAAATGTCTTCAAAAGAAAGGAGTCCTCACGGTGTTCACGATCGTAGCCTCAAATCTCATCTGAAACGAAATCTAGAAAAAGGTTATTAATCAATATGAAAACCGTTTTCTTGCTACGGAGGATTTTTTTCATCATCAAAAGTGACAAAATGGCGGCGATTTAAAAAAAGTATCGAATTCAACCTATTTTTCTGACAGTTTTTTCGTTATGAAAAATAGAAAGATTTCGAAAAATAGAAAAAGCTTCCATAGCAAGATAAAGACTAATGTAAAGAATGTTGAGTTAAAATTTGAGATCGATAGCTTGAGAACTCTTCCTTTGAGAGTGCACACCGTTTTGAAAAACTACATTACGAGAAAAACGCGTTCAGTTTGAAACCTAATCCGCGAATCGATTTTTTGTAAAATTTCACATCACCGTTACATTTTTTGCACTTGAGCAACTGTTGAAGTGCGCCGAAAACTAGACAGAATTCAATAAAACAATAGCTAAAACTTTGGTGAATTTTGACCTCAAAGTTCGGATTTTTTCTAGATAGTTTTGCTGCCGAAGTACTCACGAATTTAGAATCATTTTCAATGAAATGTCGAGCGTTCCCTTGAAACCTGAGGTTCTTTTCCTACAAGCTCGTCCACGTATGCTTCTAGAGCCTTCTTATCCTGCCACATGGATTCCTCGGGCGTTTTTCTCGTTGATCTATCCACGCTCGATATCGGAAACGTACTGCGAGCAAGTTGAAACGTGTTTCTGCAGGAACGCTGGCAGTTCCAGCAGTAACTCGTACGCGCCGTCCACGTTACCTCTCATGTAGCTGCTTGATAAGAAAGGCTGTACTGACCAAAATAATTCGAATTTCACCCCAAAATTTTAACAGCATGTTTATAACCATTTGAGAAAAAAAATCGAAAATTTGAAAATTTTACACTGTGATGATCCCTTAATAAATGGTTGATCCTTCACTTAAAATACATGTATGGCTATATACATCCTAGAGGAATTGTTATACAGCTGCAATATGATTATATTATCTCATTAATTAAAAAGGAAATTGACTTAAGCGTTGCTTATATACATTTTTGAAGCTTCCCAAATACGCTTGTAATTGCTCAAACATTTCAAAATTTACCATTGTGTAGGTTGAAATCTTATGAACCAAATGTTCTTTTAATTAAGAATTTTCCTAAATTATATTTCAGTTTAAAATACATCCTATACATATTTTGTGCAAGATAAATAGAGTAATTTGTTATACTGCTTCAATATGATTGTTAACCTAGCTTGTGATAGAGAATCTGAAATTGAATAGGAAAAATATATTGTTGAAAAATATCCCTTAACTAAATTTGAATTTGAATTTAGAAAATTCCTCACTTAACTGAAAAGGCGCTTTTGCCAATAACGTCCATATTTTAAAGTGTTACACCCTAAACAACGTCGTAACTAAATTTATTGACTTAGGTGAGTCACGGTATAGGGAGATTTCTATAGTGTGGTAGAAGGAATTGAAAATCGCAGGGCCGAGCTAGCTCAAATCGCAGATGGCGTGACGGTTCAGAAAACTAAACTTAAGATATGAGCGTCGGTCGGCGGCGACGCTAGCGACGTTGTCTCTCGGCACCAGGACACTGCGCTACCTTAACGGTAACCTACCTGCGTTTTCTAAGATCTGCCACTGGCTGTGTCCCTCCAGCGGGTTACACTACTGGATCACCCTTGTATAGGATCCGATAAACAAACCTCCTTCATGCGCTAATTAAGATGAAAAGTAGGGGTTTGCATAACCAATAATAGATAATAAAAAATAAGGTGAACAGTAAACTATGTATTTAAGCCGTCTTGATGTAAAAATAGAAAAATGGTAACATTAAAAAAAACAGTGAAGGTAAATATTAGAATTTTTAAACGCACTATAAATGTATATAAATGGTGGAATATTAAGTTAATCAAAACAACAAAAATGATATGTCCATTAGCAATTATATTATGTGACTAATAAGAGGTCATAACCTCAGCAAGATTGAAATAATAAAAACATATTAACATAACCTCCGCAGTATTCATTCATAAGAGGTAGGACGGTAGCAGAAACGTTTCCTCGACCTTACAATATATTACAAAAGTTAAAAGAGTAGCCTACTAAAGGCGATACAACTTAAAATTTACGGTGACTCAATTGTTAGAATATAATAGGAAAATTTCGTATCAGAAAATTGTGTAATCTGCAAAGGCTTACGTTTACATATGATTTTAACTAAGCAAATTTAGATTTAGGTAAAATTTAGTCTACTAAAGTTTTAAAAAAAATTACTGAAAGAATTTTAAAGTAAACAATTGTTAATTAAATAGCACGTTTAAACATTGATAATTTAATTCAACAATATTAAGACACTTCAAAGATTTTACGGTAAGGAATTGAAACAAGTAAGTTAAATTTGAAGAGTACTTCGTTTATACCAGTGTACGTAAACAGTGAGTACTAAAACAAATGTTCTGCTGATGGAATCACCCAGTATACAGCACACTCAAATTTACAAAATAACAAAAGTTAAACTACGGTTTTGAAACTTAGCACATGAAATAGTGGTTTATTAAATTAAGCAAGTCACTAGTTAATTTATAAAAAAAAAAAAAAAACTTGTGTACTGTCCAGCCTAACTGGCACAAGATTTAGGCAAATCAGTCGAGGCACATGTAGTAGATAATGTTTGGTGCTGTACTTATCTAGCTAGCTGTGCGAAAGGAGAACTCCCTAGCTGGAGATGGTTCTTCGGCGTAATTCTGGCCGGCAGGAGAAAATTCCTCGCAGGAGCCTCCGAGTTGGATGTTAAGTACAACAGGTAGATCGACTATAACGCTGTGATCCTCAACGGAAACGTACATCCGCAATGTCTGCGTTAATACTGAAGATTCAGCACGGTACTACAAGTTCCTAGTGATTTAGAGGGAAAGAAAAAGCAGAGATAAAAACTCTGAAAATTAAAATAAAATTTGCTCAGAACTTACCTAGGTTTTCTCTGGAGAACGACGATAACTGACTTCAAAAGTCACCAATAGCACAAAATGGAGAATACTTGGAGACCATAACTGACTTCAAAAGTCACCAATAGCACAAAATGGAGAATACTTGGAGACCACCTCGTGGCACAACAAGATTTCGGGTGACGGTAAACTACGATACACCCACGAAAAACACCTAATTAAGGTAGCGAAATTTACTACTTATTCATTGGAGCCGCTAATGCGTTAATGTCTACTTAAGACATACAAATTAATTTTCAAGAAATAAGTAGCTCTGTACTAATGTTCTTCATTCGAAGATCGACATAGAAGTAAAGTCAGAAAACGTGCATCCTCAAAACCAATGCGCTATAGCCATCAGGCTTCTAAATGCGGAAGAGTTCCGTAGGTAAGCGGCGGGAAAAATTCAAATAAAATTAGCGAACACAAAATTATCCCGCAGTAGAGCACATTAGTAACGAGATCTTAATAATTAACCACAACTATCTTCTGAGTTCGATATGATGACAAAACACATTGAAATACACTTACAATGTACGTAAGAATATAAAGTCAGATAAAACGAGAAGAGAGATTTCACGCCCAGAGAGTTGGCAGTCATGCAACATTCAGCGCACTGACCCATTGACATGTAACCAAGAAATTCGTAAACATACGCAACTCAACCTCGACATACATTATAAATGTCCGGCACTCAGGTAAATATATTAAATATGACCAAAAAAGGCACACAAACTATCGACGGGATTTTCCCCGATCTAATCGACCTTTGCAGGCATTGGTACCGGCGTAGATACAGCGATATACGTTCTAAAGGTTATGTTCAACGGAGGCTCGGAAAGATACAATTTCTGTGGAAGGCCCCACTAATTACACCCAGGGCATGTCCGTGAAGGAAGAACACAAGTATGCACGATGTCTAAGCTATTCCCATGCTACAATAAACCTTTTCTTTTTAAGGAAACAAACAGTCTATAAAACCAAAAGAGGTTATCCGATTGCCACAGTACATGCTTTAGTTGTAGCAAAGTAAATAAGGTGCTAAAAGAATATCCTAACACAATACTTCCTCTTACAACCAGGGTAACAGGATAGCAATAAATCTAAGGTGGAGATAATCAAGATCACACAGAAATCGCAGCCCGAAAACATGAATTGTCGATGAAAATAACAATGTTTACATCCGTAAATTAGAACCACGGATACAATGCAGGTAGGTCAGACCAGGCATATATTAATGGCCTCGGAAAATAGTTATTATAAACGTAGATTGAATTACCCTACACGTGTAATCAGAGACATCGTACGAATGCCCTACAAGATTAGATTTCAACAAATTTAGCTCATGAAACAGGAATATGTTCACACAATAGAAATAAGGCATGCCACACTAGTCCACAAAATATACCAAGAACGGTCGTAAAGTTGCGGTTTAAAGTATCAACAATGCGAAAAGCATAAGTAATGCGAAACATAGGCTAAACGTTAAAATAAGGCATAACAAAAGATGTTTCGTGTAAACATTTTGACGTTTTAAAATTGAATTATACTATACGAGACAGCCTGTATTCTCTCGCCGTGATTATTAGAATTTAATAACATGATTATCTTCAGACTTAGAGAAACTACACACGCAGCACAAACACCTCATTCAACTCGACGAATATCTGTGCATATACGAACGGTTTCCATTTATTTTTAGAAAAGACGAGTTTATCACGAAGCACAGAAACATAGGAGACACGCAGCATGTGGGTTATATGGGAAAATCGATGAGGGCACAACCTTGTACTGGATCCGTTCAGACTTTAATACACAAACATCGGGGTGCGAGAGCTGCCAAGTCACTAACCACACCACCCATTCGTTATCCATTCCAGACGAACGAGCGAACTGATGTTTGGGAAATTTATATTATTGACGTTTTTTTATTGTGGCATTATTTGCTAGCGACGATTGACGGGTAAGCTTATCACGTCTGAACTTCTCTCAATCTTTGTATATATATACGTAGGTATCTACTTACATTGGTTCAGATTGTGGATGTGACTTTTGCTATGTTAATACTATTCGCGGGATCTCCGAGGATATAAGATATTAGTAGGTTGAGAGATTTTTCCCGTCTAGGTAAGTACCGCTTATATACTCTTGGTGCCAGTCGATTTCCGTTCACGATAAAGCGTCTTCGCGTAAATTGCATTTTACTAGTGCGCGATATTCGATTGGATGCTATTTTCGTTGATTCATTATTTGAGGGTGTTCAAAGGGGTTGCCTGAGAGTTCCAGCTTGAGTGTTTCTTACGGCACGGAGTTACAAGGGCTCGCATAAAACAGAAAGAGAATGAAAGGACATTTTAAGCATCATTAACTCGAGTGGTATAGTCCTAAATGCAGAAAGTGGATATACTACTCAAGTAGTTTTGTCTGTTGATTATACGTTATTTTAATAGTGGTCAAAATATAGTTATATTAATAATATATTTATTCTAGTAAATATACAGGCTGTCCGACGAAATAGTACAAAGTTTTTGTATAGTGACTCCTTTGTCAAAAATATGTAAAAGCCTTCTTATAAACATGGACCGAATTTTCAAGTGTTATAGACATAAAAAAACGTGGTCAAAGTGCGATTAAAGTATACATATGATATTTTTTCACTTTACTTACAGAAAATTTAGGAAATTCTTAGCTTCCAAAGTTATTTACCATTAAAATGCGTTTTCAAAAACATTTATTTTGAAATTGAAATAATTAATTAACAAAAGAAATATTACAGCATGAACATTGTTAAAAAATAAGATTCTGAACTGCTCGACATGTGCACCATGAACAGCTAAACATAGTCCCGCCCTTATTCTTAACTCACCCTTCCAATTTACATTTCACCCAACGTAGACTCAGATCAAGGGCCGATCGGTTCTCACTTTTTTGACAGTCGAAGAGAGGTCTGGGAGGACAGCGCTTCTGCATCAACAAAGACGACGTGAAGATCTGTATCAACAAGCTGGGAGCAACCTTCTATGAAAAGGGTATTGAAAAAATCATCCACTGGTATGAAAAGTGTCTAAATATACACAGTGATTATGTCGAAAGATAACTTTGATTATACTTGAATACTCTTGGTAATATTTTTTTTTTATTCATACTTGTCTTTATTTAATGCTCAATTGAAAGTCGAAAAGAAAATATTTCTGGTATGTTCTGATGTTTTCATATTATTTGCACTAATCATAATTTTCTGAAAGAAAATGGTATGAAAACTAATAATGTTATATGTGGGTGTGATTAATAAAAAGAAATTGAAAGTGCTATATGAAAACCCACGTTTTACCGCGACGCCAAAAATGGATCTTATTTATAAAAAAAGAAGTATCAAATTTTGTATAGATAGACTGAAATGTATACTACATACTTGATAAAAAAAAATGCAAAATGATTCAAATATGTCAGTGGCAGCCAAAAAAACAAAAAATTAAAAAGAATTTTCATTTTTGGAATCCAATTTTTTTTTTCTTATATTCATCTAAATTAAAATCAAAAAATTCAGCTTAGTTTTCCTTAAATTTGAAGTTTAGTAGGAAACATCTAAATTCCATTTATAATTTACATCCTGCCTGCACTAATCGACACAGTAACGTTTGGTTATCTATGGCCGTTTATTCACAAACATTCTCAACAAAATGGTCAAGATCTGTGGGCGAGTTACCGGCGCCCCCCACTACTAATACAGCAAGCCACGCCCTAGAAGACTTCGGCCGCAACCCAAGTTTTACCGCCACCTGCAAAATAACTCTCATTTATAAAATGATTTTTTTTATATTTCGTGAGTGACTGTATCAATAGGTACACTTCAGATATAGGCACTCACCTCGATCAAATTAAAATTATATCACCTTCAGGAACAAAAAATTTGATTAACATTACCTACTCAGACACACTTTCAGAACACTAATTTACGACCATTAAATACCTAGCAATATTTTGAATCGTTTCCCGGGATTAAAAATATCAAAAAAAAATTCTTATTGCATGTTGTAATATTTTGAAGGGCAGGGTTGCATTAGTACCTACTCAGACGTAAAGTTTGGTTATCTTTGGCCATTTAATTAGAAACATTCTCAACAAAATGGTCAAGATCTGTGGGAGAGATACCGGTACCCCCTACTACTAATACAGCGAGCCACGCCCTAGGAGCGAAACCGACCTTCGGCCGCAACCCAAGTTTGACCGCCACCTGCAAAATAACCCCTATTTATAAAATGATTTTTTTTTATATTTCATGAGTGACTGTATCAATATGTACATTTCAGATATTGGAACTCACCTCGATCAAATTAAAATTATGTCATCTCCAGGAACGAAAAATTTGATTAACATTACCTACTCAGACACACATTCAGAATACTAATTTACGACCATTAAATACCTAGCAATATTTTGAATCGTTTCCCGGGATTAAAAATATCAAAAAAAAATCTTATTGCATGTTGTAATATTTTGAAAGGCAGGGTTGTATTATTAGGCCGGTACATAACCTTGAACATTTAATTGCTTTCTCGTTTATAACAAGTAAATTGAGGTTTAAATTTAATTATTAAATGTTTACATAATATTTTATTTTGATATGAATCTACATAAGCAAAAGTACATAAATATACTATTTGCTCATCTACATATATTTACTTTATGTTATTTATTTGAAGTAGTTTACCAGATTAGCAGATTTCTGCATTACATGCGTACATACATTCTATATGCTCTCTATCTATCCCATCAAAGAATTAGTAAAACTGTTTTTAATTTTCCATATACAAACCGTCTCGTCGTCTAAGATAAATCAACCTGTATAAACCCAAACAAATGCTTCCATTTCCTCTTGTAAGGCTAATTATTTACGTTATATAACTATTATAAATTTCAAAATTTAATTTATTTAAATTATTCATTTCGAGTTGTTTGAAAGTTCAGAAGTATAGGAGGATACGGATTTCCGTTTAAACCCACTGTATTGCCAAATTATTTAATAGAAAATAGCATTTTTTTCCACATTTTTGCCACATATTTCTTGCTCCAGTAAGAATGTCGAATCTGCGAAAGTAAAACTTATTCCGTACCGTATAATTACGAGAATAACTTTTCCTTCTTACGTCTTGGTCGAAATGCAAAATTTTGCGCCTTGATAGATATAATTAATGTTTCATTTATGACAAGATAATAATCTAATAGTCCATCAAATGAAATGTATAAAATTAATGCGGCGTATGCTTCTCCTCTTGTATGCATGTGTTTGAAAATAAACACAAACTGTACAATCTAAAGAGCTTCTTCTTAGTTTATATAATTGTGTTTATATCTTATTTATATATTTCCGTATATATACGATATGTGCACAGCCATTAGTGTGGAAATGATTGTAGTTATTGCAACATTAAATATAAAATATAAAGAAAGCGCTAATAGTTCTTACCTAATGAATGTGGTTTTATTAAAAATTGAAAGATGTAACATCATTTGGAAATATTCTCCAAGCGCAGGTTATTACATAGATCTACATTCATTTTTATGGACCTTTGTTAGTATAACATTATTTAAATAAAGTGTAGGATAAAGGAAGTATCTATGAGAAGATTATGTTAAGAACATTTCGTAAGATCAGTTGTTTACAATTTGCCTCTGTTAAGATGGCATTTATCTATATT